>RCWM02000334.1:0-480000 GCA_003667255.2 Euschistus heros | reverse complement strand
TAAAAGGAAACAAAGAAAGAAACGCAAGGTCATCTTCTAGTAAACATTCATATTCTAAATTGACAGAATCGGCTTCAGAAAAGTCTGAATCAGATACAAAATACAAAGGAAGTAAAAAAAAGAAATCAAAAGATAAAAAGTCTCATTCTAAAAAACACAAATCCAAGCATAAGGATATTAATTCCAGATTGTTAGCATTAAGCTCTACTAAAGTTGAATCAAGTTCGGAAGATTCTAGTTCTGATTCAGAAAGTGATGATAGTGACATTGCTAAAAAGAAGTCAAGGAAGGCCAGAAATTCTAGTAAAGACGAAACTACTAGTGCTGATGATAGAAAACGTAAAATAGGTAAATTTAAAAAAGATATAAAAGGAAAGAAATTGAAAGATAAAATTGATTCCAGTGATTCAACGAAAAATAAAATTGTCAAAGAGGTTGATTTGGCTGAAGATTCTGATAATACTAAGCCAAAAATAAATTTGAAACAGAAGATTCATTATTCTTTAATTGATGATGAACCTATTGCAATGACAGAGTCTGAAATGAAAATCCTGAATGCTAAAAACAAAATATTATCCAAAACAGTTAATCCAATCTCTTTTTCTTCTGCTGACCTTTCAACTAAGAACTCCTTTGATAAAGAATTGAAAAATAAAGATTTACCAAGTATTAAAAGACTAAAATCTAAACAGGAAGGTAAAACCTCAGAATTAGATATTGTCAAAAATTCTACTGTAAAGTCTAAATCGGAAGATCAGGTGAAGAAATTAAGAACTGAAGAAACAAAAAAAGTTATTAATGAGTCGTCACCTAAGAAAGCCAATAAAATAGATGAGGCAAGGCATTTAGAAAAGTCTGAGGATTTCCTTAAAAACATCAAAGATAATGAAGGATCTTCAAATAAGTCTAAAAGTGATGATATTGATAAGAATGATAAACTAGAAGATCCTTTTAAGAGCAAAACGGATGAAATTGTTAAACATACTCCAGCAGAACTCACCTCTTTAAAATCTGAAGAAAAAAAGGCTCTGAAAGATGATAAAGATTCAGAATCAGAAATTGAAATGCCTCTTATGGCTAATTCTTATGATTCTGATGGGCAGCGGTCTGATACTGCTATGAGAAATATATTCTTTAGTAACCAATCTTGCTCTAATTCTCCTGATCCAGAGGATGAAATTACTTCGAACAGAGGCAATTATCAGCTTTCAAAAAATGGTTCTAACTCCTCTGAAGAAAGTGATTCTGGATCTGACAATGAAAAAACTTTTTTTGGAATATCTAAAGATCGTGTTGAAAATAATTATGAGGCTAGTTCCAAAACTGAACCCTCAGCCAAAGTTGTCCATCATCCTTCAGATTCAAATGATTCATCAATAGACAAAAACATAACTGATTCTGATGAAGATTTGACCTATGGAAAAAAGCAAATTCCAGTTAAACATGTTTCAGATTCCGCTGAGAATTCTAATTTGATTGATAACAAATATTTCTGTCGAGAAAAATCAAGCTATTCTGTAAAAGACAACCCTATTGTAAATTGTAATTTTAAAAGTACAGACTGTGATGGTGAATCTAATATCAAAAAACCTGTTGAATTGATCAAGGCATCTAGTCCACCATTAATAACAAGTGATACCTCTTTCAAAGGGCATTCTACTTTTTCTAAAGAAAGTAGTGATAAAAAAAATGACACTTTATTAGATTTATCTCCTAAGAGAACTAATTCACAGGACTATTTGTATGACTATGAAAAGTCTGAAATAGAAGATGAAAAATTAGATTTTGATGAAGATAAGTCTTCTGAGAGTGATGTGACAATGCCTACAAAAATAATGGAAGATATTGAAGTTTTAAATCGAAAAGAACAATCTGACCTGACAGTCAGTGTTACCAAAGACAGTGAAGCAGTAGGAAATGATGAAGTTGATATTAATAAGCTTGAGAACGATATTCAAGAGGATATAAGTCCCTCGGTATTGTTAGAAAAATTTCCTGATAGTAATAAAAAGATAGTTGTAAAGGAAGATTTCTCTGAAGATGTGGCCTATTTAACTAATGAAAACTTAAGTCATAAAAAAATAATTTCAGAAGAAAAAATAAAAGAAACTACTTCTAACCAAATCTCCACTAGTAACAATCAAATTCTATTTCCTAACAGCAGTGATAATCTAGATATTCCAGTTCCTTTAATAGGTAAATTGGATGACGTAAGAATACCATTTCATTGTGATGATATTAAAAAAGAATTAAGTGACTTTAGCCAATCTGAAAGGATATCAATAATGCAAAGTGAACCCAAAAATTTAGAAAAAGTTCAGAAAATTGCTGTTTTCACTGAAAATTCTCATACATCACATTTTGTAAAAGAGAAAGCATCAATGATGCAGAAAATGTATGATTCAATTGATGATTCGACAGTGAGTCCTATGCCAGATGAAGATAGCAAGACAAAAGTAACTACTTCTCTAATCAAATCTGTTTCTAGAAGTAGATCTAGGTCTAAAATAAATAAACGCCCAAGTAACTCAGAAAGATCAAGATCAGGAAGAGAAACATCAAGTTCAAGGAGATCGAAATCAAAAGATAGGTCTACTTCTAGAAGATCAAAATCTAAAGAAAAATCTTCAAGCATTCGGAAAGTAAGGTCGAAGTCCCAAGATAAAAGATCTCATTCAAAAGGTAGGCATTCTAGATCAAAGGAAAGAAGAAGGCGATCTAGGGAGAGGAGAAGTTTATCAGGTTCTGGAAGATCTCATTCAAAAGATAAAAGTTTGAGATTGAAAGAAAGGAGATCAAGGGAAAGAAGATCAAAGTCAAAGAGGCGTGGATTGTCTCGGTCTAGAAGGATAACAAGATCTAGAGATAGAAGCTCTAGATCTAGAAGAAGAAATCGATCAAAATCCAAGGATAAAAGGTCAAGATCAAGATCAAGAGATAAGAGGAAAAAGTCTAGGTCTCGTGATAAAAGATCAAGATCAAGAGGTCATAGAGCACACTCTCATTCTAGAGAGAGGTCTAAATCCAGAAGACACAGAGGCAGGTCACATTCATCAAGAGATAAAAGATCTAGATCATATACTAGGAGGGAGCGGTCTCGAACAAATTCCAAAGATAGGTCTGAATCAAAAGATAAAAAAAATCAAAAGGATCTTGAACATCATGGAGCATCCAAAGTAAAATCGTACTCTAGGTCTAAATCATTGGAAAAAAAATCTGATACCAGATCAAATTCAAGTGATAAAAAAGCAAGGGCATCTTCAAAGCAAGAGAGATTGAAATCTTTATCTAGATCATCTTCAAAAGAAGAAGAGGAACAAGAACCCATCAAAACTAGTACAGTTGAGAAATCAAAAACATGTGATAAAACCATCTCAGTTGTAAAATCTTCTATTCAGAGTAATAGTGTAATAGTGATAGGTACTAAAGCCTTTTCAAGATCAAAATCAAAAGAAAACAAATCTTCAAGTGAAGAAGAAATAGATACTAAGACTTCATCTGAAAAATCACCTGATCGGTCCTCTGAAGAAAAATCTCCTTCACCATTATCTTTTAGTAATAATTCTGTTCCTGACTCTAAGAAATGTCGATCAAGATCTGTTTCCAAAATTATCGATTCTAATTCAAGTAACAAACAATCAAAGTCTCCTGATACTAAATCAAAGAGATCAAGAACAAAATCTCCTGATACTGAACCAAAGAGATCTAGGACGAAGTCTCCTGACCTTAAGGCTAGAAGATCGAGATCCAAATCTCGAGATAAACAGAAAGCTAAGGAAAAGAGAGCCAAATCCAAAGATAGATCTAGATCAAAGGAAGTGAAGAGTAAAGTGACAAAAGCTAGAAAGTCTAGATCAAGGGATAGAAAAAGTAAAATAGATGAAAAACCTTCTAAATCTCAGAGAAAGAGGTCAAGGACTAGATCGAAATCCAAAGAAAAAAATAAGTCGAGGGATAAAAGGTCTCGCTCACGAGAGCGAAGATCTAAGTCTCGAGATAAAAAAAGCCGAAGATCTAGATCAAGATCACGAAGAAGAAAAAGTGATAAAAAGGACAGATCTAGGAGAACAAGGTCACGTTCCAAGTCCAGATCTCGGAAAAGATCTAAAAAAAGTAGATCGAGGTAAATACTTTATTATAACTACACCATTTCTTAGTATTTTTAATTTTAATTATTTATATTCTATATTAATCATTGAATTACTTAAAATTTATAACATTACACTAACATTATAAATTTATTGTATTTCAGAAGCCGTAGTAAAGATGAGTTTTTCATTGACAAATCAAAACTTCTCGAAATCGCCCGTAAAAATGCTCTTAGCATGATGAAACAAGGAGCTGTTGGGACAGACCTGAACAAAGTCACCGCGATCACTGCTGGAGGAAAAACAGTTGACGAACTGACAGGTTTTAATATTTTGTATTTTTAACTTCCTTAGTAAATAATTCTTCTCTTATCTTACAGGTAAAACTTTTATTTGAAGTAAATTGTGTATGAGAAAAAAAAGGAGAACTGCCAGTTATAGTATAATTATAATCCTAAAATTACTTTTATATTGATCTCGCCTATTAATTCTGTCACTAAAATAAGATGTTCATTTTAAACAACTATATTTTAAAATGAACATCTTACTTAAACACTTATTCGCCATGAAGGAATACATCCATGATTTATTTTAATCACTTAACTCATTTCGGTCAAAATTCAACTTAACCACTTATTTACTAGGACAACAAAATTATTAATTGAAATAATAAGATTTTTAAGTCTCTGATTTTCTTATCTACTAGTGAATTTTTTTTTTTACTCATAAGTTAATTAATGTTTAAGGCTTTTCATAATCTCTGAAAAGAAATCATTTTCAATTATAAAAGGTATATCTCAAAAAAAAAAATTCTATACATTTTTCTAAACAAAATTTTTATGTATTTTTGCACACTTGATCATGTGGTGTGTTTATTTTTATTATTTTTTTTTTTTTTTTAATTTTTCTGTAAAACATCTCTGTTGCAAAATAATGAATATTTAAATAGGAAAAACTTTTATTTTTTTATTTATTATTTTTTTTTTTTTGCAATTTAATTTTTCCTACAATTAACTGTTTCCACGTATCTTGTTTCGAACCAAAGATGATTAAAACAATTTTTATTAATGGTGACTCCTTATCTTTCTTTGCTTATTATGAGAATAATCCTAAGTATTATTGCATTGGCTGCTTCAAAAATAGTTAATAAAATCATAACTTTTAGTTGTGTTGGACATGATTCCCGGCTTAAAATAAAAAAAAAAAAAGAAAATTAAAGAAATAAAATGAATAAATCGAGCTTAACCCTCTAAGCATGTCCGTGATTTTATATATATATATATATATATATATATATATATATATATATATATATATATATACATTTAATTTATGTAATTTTGGGGTATAATTAGAACATTCACAAAACAAACTAAAGGAAATTTGATTTACAATACTATCACCCCCAACAGATTTTTAATATTTTTAAAAATTAAACTGGTGTAATAGATTTTAGCCAGTTGGAACCTATTAATTGATAGTTATCAATGAAACTTGTACCACCCTTTTTTTTAAACTTTAAAGCATTGTCTAAAATTGAAACAGTCCATTCTATATTGCTTGTGTAATTTTTAATACAGTGGAACCCCATTATATCGATCCCCGATAAAGCGAATCCTCACATAAACCTACACTTTTTTTTTCCCGATTGATACGACCTTTTGAAACATCTCTCCTCGCATAAACCGACTATTTCTGAGAAGATAAAGATCCATTGTTTCCAGAACGGAACCTTGTGTTTCTGATAAGTAATTTGTAAATATTTTCCTAGAAAGATGATTCACTGTTCTCTCCTGGTTATTTGAAAAAAACAGTTTGATCTTAACTTCCACAATTTTAACATCAGACAGAGTGTTATGATATCTAAGAAAAAGGAAATCTTGTACTATCATGGAAAAACTAGATGCCCTTGAAAAAATAGAAAAGGGTGAGCGACTTGTCAAAGTAGCTAGAGATTTAAGAGTAGGCGTTACTACTATGAATGTATGGAAAAAAATTGGGATCAATTAATTTCTTTTAGTGCGTTTTCAGATGACCCAAAAAATAAACAAAGACTAAGAAAACCTGCAACGGTTGTATTGGATGAGGCGATTTGGTTATGGTTTTGCCAAGAAATCAAATCAATTATTTATCAGTCATTGTAAATGCTTGTGTTGTTTTTTTTTTCATGATATATATTTTGTATACATACATTTGTATGTATTTAAAAATTTAGTTTTTCTGTTTCATTTGTACTAAATAAATTGACCTTTTGTATTCTAATTTTTATTTTTCATTCACCTCTGAACATATGTAAGTTTAATCTATCAGTGTGACAGATTCCGTTTAATCCGACCTTTTTATGAGGCCAACCTCATCCCAAGTCCCAAACAGGTCGTTTTAATGGGGTTCCACTGTAAGATCATTTGCAAAACCTTTATTTTCTCAAAATGAAAGAAACTTGACTTACCACCACTTTCATTATCACTGGCTCATATGATGGCTAGTTATTAGTTAATGGACCTAGACCACACTTATTGCATACTGTAAAAGTCTTTGCTAGGAAAGAATTAAATTAATGTATATTTGATGTATTAATTGCATTTAATTAATCAGTAAAAAAAATTTAGAGTAATCCACATCATTATTCCAGCTGGTCTGACAATTATGGTAGTACTTTTGGATAACTATATTGTTTCTTAAATGTTTAGGTGAGCCCTTTTCAATCAAAATTATTGGATAACCTTAACTGACAAGTTGTCATTATGACTTGTGGGACACTGTGATATTGAATTATAACAGATGTTGGCATCGAATGTTATAATCTCTATAAAATAATTTAAGAAATAAACATTTAAACTTAATTACATGTAAAATAAATAATATCTCTGTATTTGGTATAAAATAAATTTAATTTATTAGCATATAATATTATTATTCTATTGAAAACATAAGTTGTTTTGGAAAAAACATCTGTATTTCCTATCTTTAACTTGTTAAACCCCATGTTTCAATAAATTGTTATAATTTTATGACTATCCTGCTAGGATGATACAGACAAGAAGAAAAGGAAGAAATATTGAAGGGTTGTTTTCTGTTTTTATTGATTATATATAGCTTCCTCTTCTATTTTATTACAATTTGGTCGCAAAAAAAAATGTTCTTTTATTTTCAAAAAATTTATTTTAAACTCATTTTTGGAAATTCTACAATATCATATGAGGTGTGGAAATGCAAAAGGGGGTAAATCCACTTTTAATCATTTTGAATTTTTTAGTTAGCATCCTCAGTAAGGTGGTAAATCGTCCACCCTTCAAAGTTTGAACGCATGATGACTTCGAAACACACATACACATACACTCAACCCAAACTTTAATGTGTGAACGATTTACCACCTTATTGAGGACGCTAACTAAAAAAATTAAAAATGATTAAAAGTGGATTTACCCCCTTTTGCATCTCCACGCCTCATATCTAATATAGATATTAAGCATGAAGTTGTTAACTATGGATTAAATATAAGAGATAAGATATAATATAATAAATATAAAATATAATATGCAGTAATGATACTTATAAGTGTTCATATGGAAACATATAAATTTTAATTACTTAAAAATGTTAACAATATTTTTTGAAAGTAACCTTTAATTTATTGTTATATATTGGGGCCCAGCAGGTATTCAGATCTTGCTATAGAACTCCATAAAAGGTGCTTTTTATTACAAATTACTTTTAAAGATATTAGGCACTGATTAGTAGTGGTTTGAAAAAGCTCCTTAATATCACTAGCCTGCTATGGTTCTGGAAAACTCTACATGTTATTAACCATGAGAGAAGGTTCCATAAAAATATAGTTGGACATCCAATTTTTAATTTTAATATTTGATTTGGTAATCCAGATGGTCAGGGAATATTTACTGAATTGTTATTAGCAATATATCAGCTTGTTTTCAAACTCCATATATTTATTTCTTTTTAATAACAATTTAATTGAAAACATTAAATTTGATTATCAATGTTAAACTCTACATAACACCGTTCCATTGTAACCTCTCTTAAAAAATGGTGCTCGCCACCTGCCGGTCAATTTTCAAACCTCATTTTTATTCACATCTTGTCGCTAATTTAATAACAAATTAAAAGCAGATCAGTTGATTTTATTATTGCTAAACCTCCTGGAATTATAAAGATGATTTGGTACAGATTGTTTCAGTAGTTTTCGTGGTTAGTGATCACGAATGAAAAATGGCTTCTTTTATATAATAGTTTAGATATTAGGCTTAGTGTCATATTTAAATAGCTTCATTTCATGTAAAACATGTTTATTTTGTGGCTTATAATAGGCAATCTGTTATAATATAGAATTAGAATACAGAACAGATAATAGATAATAGAAGACTCATCATTTTAATCATTGTAACGACATCTCTTTTCACTAACCATGCTTTGTTTTTGGCTTTTCCATACATGTGTTCTTCTAGGATCATCTCAATGCAATAGCCCGCTATCATTGTAGTGTTCCATCTGCCTTGGTAACGCTTTTTCCTATTTTTGATGTTCTAATGGAATCTGTTGCCCATCTCTTCACTAACTGCACTCAGATTTTCTGAATAGTAGTTTAATTGTTCACCTTCAATCTCATGGAACAGCCTAAATTTTGGTACTCCTTTAGCATTATCTCAGCAATAGACTTGAAATTAGGATCCATCCTTCTTATTGCCCTGAAATTTGTTTACTATGTATTTGAAGGCAACCCAGGCTTCTTTTTAAGTAACTGCCATTTAATTTTTCTTCGTTTTCATCTTTACAAAATTTTCTAATGTTCACACTTTGCATTATTTCTAATGCATAAGGAAACCCAGTGTTACTGAGATGGCATGGAAGGGGAGGTAAAAGGAAAAAAAAGTCTCCCATTCCACTCACATAAAATCATGTAAACTTGGTGTACCCACTCTGCTGTCCAAGGATCATTGATTTTACTAGAGTATCACCACACATGAGCCACTTATGATTGTCATACTTGATTTTCTGAAGAACAAATTGCAAATTGTCATACTTTTATTTTAAGTCTTCTTTAAATTCTTTTTAATGATAAGTGTCAAATTTGTTAATACTTGATTTTGAGTAAATATATTGCGTATGAAGATAAGTTCATTAATTTTTCTTTGAAAAATAGAACATATTTTTTATAGAACTAAAATTTATTGTAATCTCTATTGTAATAGGTATATTTCTACTATTGCTCCATCAACTTCATAAGACCATTTTTGTAGAATATATGAGGCTTACTGGCAACAAACTCATTGAATTGCTGTTTGATGGCCTGCCAATCTTGATACCTTTTTCAGTTTATGGAATTCTGGATGCTTTGGAATAAATGTTTAAAAGTTGACACCGTACCATGTCATAACAAATAAAGAAGGTGAAATGAAATGTCCCATCTAAGAATCGGCGGTTTTAGGCAGGTATTTAAGAAGTTGTGGGGATAGCATTGTCTTGACGAATTTTTAAAAAAAAATCTCTTTTTTTTTTTTATTGAATTGAAAGAGCTATTTTGTTATAAGTGAGTAATATACTATTTTATCAGACAGACCTCTGTTTAACAAATGTAGCTCATAAAATTGACATACTTTGAATCAATCCCTTTGGTGCACCTTTGATTAAAAAAAAAATTAAGGTATTTTTTTTATACTCAACAAATTTTTTTCTAGACTTTCATGGCACTCTTTATTTAGTGGTACTGTGGAACCCCATTATATCGACCTGTTTGGGACTTGGTGTGAGGTCTGTCACACTAGTAAATTAGACATACATATATTCAGAGGTGAATGAAAAATAAAAATTTGAATGCAAAACTTCTATTTGGTACAAATGAAACAGAAAAACTAAATTTTTAAATGCATACATACGTATGTATACAAAATATGTATTTAAAAAAAAAAAAAAACACAAGCATTTACAATGACTAATACATAATTGATTTGATTTCTTGGCAAAACCATAACCAAACCGCTTCATCCAATACCTCTGATGCAGGTTTTCTTAATATTTTTTTATTTTTTTGGGTCATCTGAAAACACACTAAAAGAAATCAATTGGTCCCGATTTTTTTCCATACATTCATAGTAGTAACGCCTACTCCTAAATCTCTAGCTACTTTGACAAGTCGCTCACCCTTTCCTATTTTTTCAAGGGCCTCTAGTTTTTCCATGATAGTACAAGATTTCCTTTTTTTAGATATCGTAACGCTTTTTCTGATGTTAACATTGTGGAAGTTACAATCAAACTGTTTTTTTCTAACAACCAGGAGAGAACAGTGAATCATCTTTCTAGGAAAATATTTTCAAATTACTTATCGGTAACACGAGGTTCCGTTACGGAAACAATGGGTGTTTATCTTCTCAGAAATAGTCGGTTTAGTGAGGAGAGATGTTTCTAATGGTTGGATTATTGAGAGGGGTTCCAGCACAAAAATGTGTAGGTTTATGCAAGGAGTCGCTTTATCGGGGGTCAATATAATGGGATTCCACTTTATTATAAAACTTAAAAAAACAACTGTTTCTCCCTGATTGGGAAAAACAATATCTCATGGATATATCTATCTATAATCTACCACTTTTTCAAATTTACAATTTTAGAATTAAAAGGTCAAATTACTTAAATTAATAATTAAATTAACAATAAATGATTATTCGAATTAAAAAATGTTGAGAGAAAATAGGAGTTTGAAATATAACTTTTTTCATTCAAATCAATATAGCTCCTATACAGTTGATCATTACAACAAATGCTATAAAACAAAAAATATTCTCCATCAAGTTTCTGATAAGGAACCTCTCATCAAATTTTTGATCTGAGCTACACCGACAGAGCTAGAGCTTGTCAAAAAAGCCCCTACACTTAAAATATTAGCAAAAAGTGACTTTTTTTCATTTTAACCAATATAGCTCCTAAACGGTATGTCCTAGTGACAAATGTTAAATAACAAAAAATATTTTCCATTAAATTTCTGATAAGAAAACCATTGACAAAGTTTCTAGATATGCAATACCAACAGAGCTAGAGCTTGTCAAACTGTTACATTTTTTGACTGTGAAAAAAATGTTACACCAAAATAGTATAGACAGCCAAAAGACACATCCATATCAAAAATAGCAATATACCCTTACTTCTTCAATGATTAATACTAAGCTTTGAAATTATACTCATTCAGTTAAAAAAATAAACAATTAATTTTTGACTTATATTTAAAAAAAAAAAGATTTCTAAAAATACTCTCCACTAACAAACTTTAAGAGAACAAGCAAATTTATTTAAGTTAATTTTTGTTATTTATCGATGCATTAGATGTTTGGTTTATTATTAAAAACATATAATTTAATTTAAGAAAAAAACAAATAATTTTTTAAAAGAAAAATACCTTTTAAGTTCTCATATAAGGGTTTATAACCCTTAATATATGCAACAAAAAAAAAATTCTGGAGCAATGTGTCATTTTCAGATGAAAGCCAATTAAATATTTTTAGATGGGATGGGAGGAAATTGGTTTGGATACAGAGGGCAAATCTTATGATCCAAAAAATCTGGAAACTAACATTGAAATAGGGTAGTGGTAACTTCATGGTATAGGTTTGTATGAAGTGGCAGAGTATATACTCTTAAAGCATTTATTTAAACTCAATTCATTGAAATCTCTCGATTGTCTGATTGAGCTGAAGGTCATTTTTTTTTTTTTTAAATTTTCACTGTTGATTTAGCTTTCTATTTATGTTTAAATTAAAACTTTAAGGTTTTTATGTCTAGTTTTAGTGAAATTTCTTCGTTTCAAAAACATTGGTTAGTTTTTTGTTTTTTTTAAGGTGCTCTTTGAAAAACAATAATTTTTCATACATTTTTTCCTATGAACAATGTTTCAAGATGCCTTAAAATGATTCTCTAATTACCTTAACTTGGTATTTTGAATAAGTATTGACAGTGACAAGAAAATCATTTTGCTGTATTAGTATTAAAATATTTTTAAAAAACAGATTTATGCGAGACTTTTCTCATCATAATAAATTAACAAAATAAACAAAGGTTTACATTGCAAAGAAAATTCTAACTTCACACTTAAACACTTAGACTTAGTCAGGAGTGGCTAAGATTACTCTGTTATCTAGTTCAGAAGGAGTGCAGTTCTTATGTCAATGGTCATTTATTGATGTAACCTTTACTAATTTTTATTGATTTACTTTTAATTATTAATTTTGACAATATTCTTGACATCGACTTTATCATAATATGTATGTATAAATTGCTTCCCTGTTTAGTTGGGTCTGTGCAGGCTTGACAAAGTTTGCAATTGCTATTGCCTTGTATCTGATTGAATCTAATTAAAGGCTTCTTTTTGTTCTTATCTATTCAACCGTATCGTGATGTAAGTTGTCTTTTAAAGTTCTGCCCAGATCCTGTGCCATCTGGTTATTTCTTCATTCCATTTCTTGTTTCTCGAAGGTCCCTTTCAATCCATACCAAGTCTCCGTTGGATTGCGACAGATTCATAGATAACCTTTGATGTGTGATTTTCTTTCATTCGGGATACTACGTGCCCGTAGGGAAGGCCAAGGAAGCAGTGAGAAGGTACGCTACTACTATTGTACGAAAGTTGACTTGAAACTCTGTACTAAATATTTTTATGCGACGATCTCTTTAGCGCCTCAGCAAATTTTTAAAAACTGATTTTTTTCTCCTAATAAAGATTTAGTACTGTATTCTTTTCAACGCAAACTTTAAATAAGTATCGGAATGTTGATTTTTATTTTAAGTTTTTTTTTATTTTTTTTTTTTTTTTTTTTTTTTTTTTTTTTTTTTTTTTTTTTTTTTTTTTTTTATTTTTAGCAACTAGCCACCATACTTTAATTCTGGTTATTGTTAGAGAATTTTTCATTGTGCTTTTTACAATAAAACTTATTATTATGTAGTTTAGACTTCTCCCTCAAATTTAATGTATAGAAATGGCGATAATACAATAGTAAAACCGACTAATGATAAAACGTTAAAACATGCAAAGAGAAGTCAAAAATATTGTCCAGTTTTTTTGTTTTTTTTATATGGAACATTTTTACCGGTAACCTAGTTGACCGATACGTTTTTGGGGAACGCCAGGGCGTTACGCATAGTTTGATATTAGGACAGTAAGAGCTCAACTCTTCTTTTACTATTTGTAAATAACACCAATACGTGTTCTAATGAGTGAGCTCCTTTTAACTCTGTTTGTCGTAATACGAAATCAAAACAAATTATTTGCCCGTCTGATTTCAATTCTGCATATGGTTTTATTTAAATGTTAATTTTTGACATTTGGATGGCTGTCACTTAAGGATTTTCTCTATTACTTGTATCCGTTTACCGAACTAAACTATATTGTAGAATGAAATAAAAATAAAAGAGTAGGTTGAGAGGTGGAATAAAATCAAATTAGAAATTCTATGAATGTTAAAAAAAAAGAAAACGTTACTCAATGGTATATCATTTCATTAACGAGTTCGAATAAATAACTGGAAAGCATGAGTTTTTTTTTTCTTTCCTGGAAAATTTTGCAGGTAAACTTAATTGTTGTTAATTTCAAAATAAATCAAAGCTTTTCTCAAAATGAAAAATAAAATAAACTTCAATATTTTTAAATAAATATCAGAAAGTGCGCTTTCGTGCACTTGAAACCATGAATGTGCAAATTCGTGCAGTGACTCCCAAAAAGTAAAATTCCGTGCCAATCGCACGGGAATCTGACATATGAGCATTGACGGTCAAAGGGACAACCCCTAAAGTATGTTCCATGTTTGTTGCTCATTCTTTAGCCGACAGGCTTAAGGGGGCCTGATTTTTTTTTTAATTTGCCTAATAAATTTAATAGGAATTAAGATTCTGAAAAAAATTATTTTTATCCATGTAAGTTTCTTGTTAAATATTTACTTAATGCACATTGAAATTAAATAGGCTTAGGTATTCTTCTATTTTAATCATTTATTTCATAGTTTGAATTATCTAGTTCATTCTTAAAAATGTATAATTTAAAAAAATGGAACTTCATTATCTTGCGATTTGTATTAATTATTTACGACATCATTTAAGGAACGTTTTCTTTTTTTTATTTTATGAATTGTACTGTTTTTTCTTTTGTTTAGTGTTGTTTCTCTGCCTCGATACGGGTAAACATGTCAGGAAATTTTGAAAGGGTGATTTATATTGTTTTTTTTATAACATGCAATAAAACATTACTATTATCAAAAACTGCAACAGTTGCAGTTGAAAAATAATTAAAGTAAATAAATTGGTATCAACCAGGATCATCGTAACCTCCGCATAAATACCTGACGCATATTTCTGCCGGATAGCTGCATCCTTTCGGGCGTGGGTAGTACATAAAACTTGGGCAAAATTAGTAGTAAAGCTTCCATTATTACCTCGGCAGGTGTTTGTCAAATAATTAAAATATTGTTCGTAAGGTTATGGAAGGGGTACTTAATACATTTTGAAGTGATAACCTGTCCTATTAATTTATCTTACGTACTAAGCTATTGTCACTTTTGGCTGTAGTGTAGCACTGGCCATGGAATGTTACCCTTAGAATTTTACTAAAGCCCTCACAAAAGCGAGTAATATTAATTTTAAAAGGCCATAAATCACATAAAATAGAGTATTGATTGGTGCCTTGGTGGAATTAGGAATTGACTAACTCGAGGAAAAGAAAGACAATGATGAATGTACCAAAGAACTAAACACGATGTTTGAGTAAAGTTATAAACTTCAAATCTACTACTCGCTAACTCTTAAATAAATAAAATATTAAGAAATCGAAACTAGAATCATAGATGGAATACTTTTGGCAAAATAATTAAGTTTATTCTTACCATTTTACTTCTTGAAAACATTCATTTTATTTAATACAATACAAGCATAGCCTAATTCTTAAAATACACCCTAATTCTTGCAATCAATAATATAATAAAATATCATGTATTTATCTCACATATGTACTCATCCCTCCTAATGGCTGTAATGATTTTGACCTCTAAACTGATGAATTATTTTAATACTGATCTACTAGCTTACACAGTATTGCTTAGACTTACTAAAACTTTTTAGACTAAGATACTTAAAAATTTCGCTATTCGTGCTATGAGTGGGCTTATATAGTAGCAAATATTGTTAATGTCTTTAATAGTTAAATATAAACTGCCAATTCTTGCAAAATTGAGTTATGCTGTCTGTATATTTAGCTCAATTGCAATGGAGAAACAGAAAAATGTAGATTTTGCAAAAGTACAATTTGTGCTCTATCTTAAGCTATAATAGTTTTGATGGACTGGTACTGATTAAACATGAAATGAATGAACTTACCAATATTGACCAAATTTAGACTCACAAGTTACAATGACCTAAACATTTATAATATTGAACGCGTCTGTTAACAAATATTGAACAGAATTTTTACTATGCCCAAATTGGCTATGCCATCGAATTTTCAAGTAAAAATTCTCGAATACTCTGTACAAACATACTGTACACAAATATGTATTTAGTGTCAGTAGTTAGGGCTATGAAAATGTTAGTTGAGACAGAATTATTCTAATTAATTATTTAGAAAGAAAAAAAATTAAAAACATGTACCAATTTGAATTTGAATTCGATTCGCCTGGCTGACGTCCATAAGTACACGTATTTGCATATACAGGGCAATTCTTTAATTAGAGAAAAGCTTTAATAGAATCTGTAGTAAACTAGCTAATGAACAGTCTAATTTTAAGCAGCCAAATGAGCTGTTGAACACTCGATATAGTAAAGCTCGTTGGCTGATATGTGAAAAAAACAAAAAACAAAACAGATGTCTCGATCGTTGATGACAGAGGTTTTATGCCGTAATTTATGGGTAATTTAGATTACCTCTTGTTCGTTTTCTTTTGTTAATTTCATATGATCCTATTATTACTGTTCAATTATAAAGCGTTACAGTTTTATTATCAAAATATACTCTCCTCCATTTCCTTGGGTATAAGTATTTTTTTTTTTTTAGTTTCATGATTAATAAATTGTTGGCGGTATTCATACATACTATGTAAAAATAAAACTCTCGATTCATTATTGCTATAGAGACAGCGAGTCTTAAAATATCAACGGACAGTACACATTGCTTTAGGTCTACGCATTTTAGAAAAGTCATAAGTTTCTTTAATAATTATGTATACAGATTTTTATTTTTGAAGGAAGAAAAGTATTATATCTATTGGCTTTTCTCAAAATCTCGTTTGGAAATCTTTATTAGTTCAGTTTTATCATACGATTATATTTTTTTTTATTATTATTAATTTTTCAATGAATTAATGAATCAATGAATATTACTTTTTTTAGGTAATAAACATAGTAGGTATTTAAGTGAACGTAAGTTCAGCCCTTCAATGCTGAGAATAAAATGAGATTTCCATATCCAGGCGTCTGCGCAGAACCCGTTTTTGGTTCGTTATGCTCCCTTGGTTAGTTCGTTCATACGACGGGGTCGACGTGTTCTGCAAGGTTCTTATACAATAAATTAAGTACCTTTTAGATGAATTACGTATTAGGAAATTTTATCAGAAATATTCAGGCCTTACACCATTACTTTATTCTATAATCTTTTTATCACAAAAGGTTATATATTATTATATAGCGCTTTCTTTGCCGATAAGACATAGTGGCATTTAAATAAAATATTTATATTTACTTGTATTTGCATTTTGAAATACTGCACAGTGTTTACTAACCACAGAAGGAATTATTCTACTTTTCTACTATTTTTATTCGAATTCATAACCTAACCCAAGGCTACCGGTATTACATATTCAATTAATGAATCTTGGAATGAACCCTTCTGTTATAATTGGTACTTCTTTATTTTTAAAATTTTCTATATTATCTTTTATCTTTGAATCACACCCTTTGATGTTGTAAGATAAGTGAAGAATTTGCAATTAGACTTAAAATATTTTTATTTATAAAGGTAACTACAAGTATTTTTCTCTTTATTTGTTTTAGATTTTTGCAAATTGCTGTCGCAAAAGGATGCTACAGGGCAGGAATCAGTCAGTTCCGAATCCTCCAGCGAAAATGAAAGTGAGAAACCTTTTCATCATCCATTCCAACTTAAAGAGAGGTCGAACAATATTATTATGAACATAAGGGTATGAACACAACGTGTCGCCTTTTCTAGCACAAATATGTATTCTCTGTGTATATCGATTGGTTTTATATAGATTTAGTCGCTTATGTGATTAAATCTATATCAGTCTTCTTATTTGAAAATTAGGATTGAAAGAAGATTTTGACACTGTTTTGCCCTCATATTTTATATTTGTTTAAAGCATTGTGAATAATTTTAACTAACTTGGCCTCTCTAAAACACTAACTTAATATATATAATAAAGATCTAATAATTATTTTTATTTTGCTATAAATTTATTTATTTTTGTACTAACTTTTTTTTATCTATTCAGTAAAACTTTTATGTTTTTTATCTTTATCCATTTATTCCAGAATTGCGCCTCCTTGCCAGTCAAAACTCACTTAGAAAAAACTACTGAAAATGCTCAACAATTAAGGCTTCAGTTTCCTGTTTCAAGTGGGCAACTTCACCGAAAATCAGGTAAATTTAAATTTAGGATCTCGTAAATATCAATATTTATTTCAAAAGAAAGGTTTGTAGAAGTAATTAATCTTTCATATTTTTACACCAATTGAACCTGCAAGATAGTTTATATTTTCCAAGTGGAGTTTTAGCCCCTGCTTATGCCGGAAATACCTGATCACTAGGGATGGATAGTAAGACAAATATCTATTCAATCGTTTAATATAATTTAGGTATCAGCAACGAACCACACTTCCACCTTATTCGTCAAACACGCATTACTCTTGCTGATCGATTCTGATGCTTTACTTTGAGTTTCATATTTATCAATAGCTCATTACTATTCTTCACCTGTAAACTTCCATTTCTATAGTTTTAAGTTGGATTGTATTGTTTATTACGTTATATTTATATTTAATATTTTTACTACTCAAATGTAATTTTGTTTTTTACATATTGATATTTTCTCCCTATATTCCCTCTAAACTAATGTGAGAAAGTGTAACAAAAAATTTACAACATAACTTTCAATATGACTTTAGTGACTGATATATAGATATTTTGTTATTTCCACCCCCTAAAGTGAGAAAGTTAATCAGAAGTTAACGACATTGCTTTCGTCATTAATTTATTGTTTTTTTATTTTAAAATGTAAAGTTCATTGTATGCAGGAGCATGAGTGGAGTAGTGGTTCCATGCAGTTACCTCAATTTATTTCAGGACTTGAATAGAAACACGATTTTTTCAAATGTTTAAACAGTACTATATAATACTAGCATTACCTGTTGCGGCTTTGCCCCTCTCTCATAAGAAAAAAACTTTTATAATTTTGATTAATAATTAAAATTTTAGTTTTATTGATGAAAATTATGCATTAAGTATGCAATTGTGCATTATTTTTTGCACAAACCTCATTATTTAGGCAAACCTCGTTTGTACTACTCAACATTGTACATTTCAATTTTTAGTATTGTAAATTTTATTGTTGCTTAGCATTCCTAGAACTATGAAGATGAAAATGTAGTATAGATGGGTTCAGTAGTTCTAAACTCTTTTGCGGATTAGTGCTAACCATATATTAGTCAGCTTTCCAACTTCACTGGGATCTACATGTCGTACAACATATTTAAATATTTTTGAATAATTTAATAGAATATAAGTAAATTTTATTATCAATTTCAAGCTCTATATAATACCTTAGCTTTATAACCTCTCATGTTGAATGGAGTTTGCCATCTATCGATCAATTTTCAAACTACACTGTTAATCATATATTATTGCTTTTTAAATAACAAATTAATTAAAAATCAGTAGATTTTATTATTGTTAAACCTTCCTGAAACTATAAGGATGGATGCGGTTAAAATTTGGTACAGATTGGTTCAGAAGTTTTCGTGGTTAGTGATCACAAACAAAAAATGGCTTATCCTTTTATATAATAGTATAGATTGTTTTTAAGAAATGTAGGTAATTATTTCTTGTCCACAATGGGCTCTCTCATTCCTAACATGCCATAGCCGTATCACATAATATGCCTTATTACATATTGGCTAGCCAGTTTAAAATATTTGGCTGTTTTTACAACTTTCATGAGCTCAGGCTGATTAAAATTTTCTTGAAAGAAAGTATATCCTATTCTAGTAGCACTTCATGTTTCTCTAAGTTCATTAGTTATAATGTATACCAGTTTACAGTTTTAATTTAAGGTGTACATAAATGCAAGATTTTTAGTTTGAAGAATCATCGCCAGCAGTGCTGCTTTATCACATTTCACAATAATAAAAAAAGTGTCGCTAATTTTGATATGTTGTTTGACCCAGAATGTCTAAATTTTAATTTATATTTTCAGTTCATGCTGACATGCCCTACTACTTTAAGTTTTATAATTTGTTTTCTTTGTTAATATTCACGTTGTCTTTTTGTTTTTCAATAATCTTCTTCCTATTGTTTCCTTCTTAAATACAATTAGTTGCTTAAAACTTGAGTTTGTACTTGTGTGTAAGTATGTTTTACAATTTTTATATTTTTCTAACTGATGTAGATAGTTACATCTTTTCAGTATTTGATTGCATATTTTACACAATATATTTATATGTTATACAATCAGAGTCATAAGTATTCGTACACTAGTATAAGTTTTATTTTCTTTCGTTTAATTCTGTATCTATTACATATTTATTTTATTTAAACATATATAATATTGCATTCATGATTATAGAATTGAGTTTATATTTTTTCATGAGAAAATTGATTGAATTTAGCTTAATATCTCATACGTTATAGTAAGATGCCTCATTGTTATGAGTCAAAAGTATTCGTACACTAGACTTTAACTGTTGTTTCTATCCCGTGTCTTAATATTTTGAGGATAACCTGCAATCAGTCTTTAACTTGACGTCATTTGTAAAGGTGTTGCGATTTTTAATGCTAATTATTGCTGGTCATTAATTGAAAATGGGGTGCGAAACCAGAGGGACGACTGAAGAGGAAACAAAAATTATTGTGCGCCTACATAATGAGTTACGGTCGCTTAGAGAAGTGACCAGACCTCACTCAACAGTCCAAGATGCTATTAAAAGGTATGGAACGAGAAAAACATTTGAATGTATAGAGAGAACAGAATGAAAAAGGAAGATTTAGTCCAAATATGAAAGACATATCACGAGAAAAGTCAAAAGAAAACCAAGAAATAGTGCCCCTGAATTAAAGGATGAACATTTGTCTGAAAGAGGAGAAAAAGGGGAGTGTTTTAACAATACGCTAATGCTTGAGACGGTACGAGCTTCACCCAGGACAGCTATGACAAAACCATCAATAAGCAATATTAAGATATCAATGTGCCAAAGACCATAAAAAATATGATTGTGACCTTGGGAATAGGATAATATTTACCGACGAGGGTAAAATTGAAATGTTTAATCTTCAGAGGGGCCAAAAAGTATAGAGAAACAAAAATAGTAATGGAAATAAGAAATATAGTTCCAACTGTTAGAGATAAAGCAAAATGACTCGTGGTCTGAGGTTGTTTGAATGATGCTAGGGTGGGGTGTCTTGAATTTATCGATATCATAATGAATTATATAAAATATATCGAAGTAATAAAAAGAAATTTCCTAATCAGTGCTGAATAATTTGAGATTAGAGAAAATTACATTTTTCAGCAGGATAATGATCCTGAGCATATATCTTGAATATCCAAAATGTGGATCCTGTATAACAAATCAAAGTGAAGACCACATCCCATGAATCACGATATATTAATCCTATAGCGCGTTTGTGGAAATATCTAAAGGATCGAGTTCGGAAAAGGTATGTTTCTAAAAATCAACATTTAAGTGACGTTATTATTACAAAATTATAGTTACTTAATTAAGACACAAAGTTAGTTAATTCAATGCCACAAAGCATATAGAGCATTATAAAAGCAAAAGTTGGCCCTACTTAATATTAATTGTTCTCAAATGTCAATATTAAATAGAAATTTGATCAAGTCTACGAATAATTTTGACTTATGATGTTATTGTTGCTTTTCAGTTATTCTTTTTGTATTATTTTGTGAAATGTTCTATAAATACAAAAATATATTTATAAATAAGCGTGTTGATGTATACATTAAATGGATTTATTGTTTTTAATCAAACACAAATCAATCTTTGTTATTTCTTATGATCTATAGCAGGTGTATGAATACTTTTGACTCTGATTGTAAATATAAAAAAAATTATTTTGGCTCGTTGTTTCGAGACAATCGTGTTCTCATAATCATGCTCTACGGTGAAAAAACAGGTTACAATAAAATTATAAAAGTTACACAGGCAATTTAAAGATTAAAGCTAGCAATAATCTAAATACATAAAATACTTGTTTTAGTATAAATAATTGTATATAATTAAAAAATATGGAGGAGTATGAAAATTCTGACAATGTTACTAGTGGATTTTGCTGTTAGTTATCTACTACCAAACTATAATGACTCTCTCTCTCGACTCTCTCTCTCTCTCTCTCTCTCTCTCTCTCTCTCTCTCCTCTCTCTCTCTCCTCTCCCTCTCCCTCTCCGTCTCCCTCTCCGTCTCCCTCTCTCTCTCTCTCTCTCTCTCCCAACTGAGCAAAGAAAACTATTTTTAAGCTTTAAACAAAAACAGTTAACCCTCCTTTTTTAAAAAAATGACATCGGTCAAAACTGTACCTAGGAACCAGGCTAATGTAAGTCACACTGGGTTGTTTTGAGGACAAAAAAACTGAAAAAATTAACTATCGATCTGGCACGATAGCACATAATGTTAGTGGATTTACGTTTGTCTGGCTCAATCATAGGTTAAGACTTATCTTCATACAACCCTTAGAAAATACAAAAGATAATTTTTCAACAAACTTTAGTAGTTATGGCTTAATGTAAAATCAAATTCTACATTACAATGATGTAATAACCTGAAAATTGTAATATTTGGACTTAGTTCATCTGGTTCCTAGGTACAGAAATAATTTTGCTTGTCACATTTAATTGTCTGTTGTATTGCCTTTCTTTTCTTGTATATTTAACCATCTTTTACTTATAGAAGGCACAGATTTTCAAAATATGTGGCTTTTTCTGAGTTACGACATCCTTTCCTTTTTGGGCAGGTGTGCCTTGGAATTACAGGCCCCTTTTGAGTAAACTTCTAAGAAATTTCCATAAGTTCCCCCATGGGGTTCAGGTCTGAGGTATTAGAAGGCCATTCCAACAGCCAGCCTGATTTCCATCCCATGGAATCCATCATTTGTTTTCTTTGATTTGTGACAAGAAGCATTATCTTGAAGAAAAGAAAAATTTCTGTCTAGAAATATTGTAAACATCCATGACTGCACCTTTATCTTAGTCAAGGATAAATTGTTTTAGCTGTTTACCCTTCCAACAAGCCTTTCATTCGAGAAATCTCCAGAAGTCGTTGTTACTCTGTAAACCATGATATGTCTCCTTCTTGGCTTTTACGTTCTACATATAAGTTCTATAATTCTTTAAATTATTTTTTTGTCTATAAAAACGGTTTTAATATCAATGGATGTGCCCATGGAAAGCCATTCCTGAGCTTTTGCTATGGGACGACTACAGTGCATTTGGGATTAAAGATTTTTTTTATTTTTGCTCATTTGATATGCACATCAGAAAGTTTTATTTGTATGGTTTTATTATTCACATTTAAATTTAAATTGTCCTTAAGTTTATGTGAAGTTGCTCTCTCACTACTCTTAGCCAAATAACGAATCTCCTAATTAATCCTAGTTGCAGCAAGATGTTCTATCTTTTCCTTTAGTTCCTTCTTTTGCTTGACATAATTGTAATTGGTTTTAAACTTTTTTGATTCAGTGGAATGAGCAAGAGAATATTTTTGTCCAACCTTTTTAGGCATGTAATGAAATCATGTCAGGCGTAGGGATGTGGCGGCCCCATCGCCCGGTATTCTAATATACCGCAATCAGCCACTGGCCCTCCAGGTTGGAGGAACATCTACACTGACGATCACACAGTACACTGGTACAGCACGCAATCTCACGAAGGTCATCTTCAGTACACACCCTAGGATTACCTTTCCTAGGAAGCCTTCCCGGATGGGAGAGCAGGTCTGGAGGCTCTGAAAAGGCAGTCCCTTCACCAGACTCGGATGCTGTGGGCTAATCACCCACACATCCTAAAATAAAACTGATTACGAAACCTCAAAGAAAACAGAATAATAACACCGGATTGATAAACGGCAATAGACCCAGGAAACGTAACAAGGACTTAACGATTGGATTCTGGAACGTTTTATCCCTATACAGACTCGGAGGACTTCAAGCCCTCCTTAATGAAATAGACACATATAAAATAGACCTAGTCGCCATCCAAGAAATTCGCTGGACTGGTGTGGGACTCCTTGAAAAAAGGAATCACACCATATACTACAGTTGCCATGAGAAAAAAACATATATTTGGAACCGGATTCGTCGTAGGAGGAAAAATGAGAGAAATGGTAATTGGATTCGAACCTCTAAATCCTTGAATTTGCAAGTTACGTATCAAAGGAAATTTTTTAAATTATAGTTTGGTTAGCTGCCATGCACCCACAGAAGCCTCTGATGATGATGAGAAAGACGAATTCTATGAGACTCTTGAAAAAGCTTTTGATGACTGCCCAACTCATGACATAAAAATACTACTTGGTGACTTCAATGCCAAAATCGGTAAAGAAGAATGCTACAGACCCACCATAGGTACCCATAGTCTACATGAAACCAGTAATGACAATGGCCTCCGACTAATACATTATGCAGCCTCACGTGACCTGATTATAGGAAGTACGCTATTTCCGGGGAAAAAGATTCATAAAGGTACATGGAAATCCCCAGATGGTAATACGTCTAATCAAATCGACCACATCCTCATAAGTGCGAGGCACAGATCTAATTTACTCAATACGAGATCCTTCAGGGGGGCTAATGTTGATTCAGATCATTATCTTGTCATAGCGAGAATAAGAGCCCGGATCTCTACAGTAAGATGCAAGAGACCGGAGAAGGCTAAAAGATTTGATATTCAGAAACTTAAAGATGATGACATACGCTCAATCTATCAACAGCAACTAGATTCTCAGCTAACTGAAGCTCTTGCTAGCGTTGACGAAACGATTGCGGAAACCTGGAAGACATGCCAAAAAGTAATAACCAAGACTGCCGAAGAGACCCTTGGAAGTCAAACACTGGATAGAGAATCGGCATGGTTTGATGAGGACTGCAGGACGGTAACGGAAGCCAAGAACAAAGCATATAAAATCATGATCAGTAGAATGTCCACTCGAAGCACCACCGAAGAATACAGAAGAGCAAGACGAGAGGAGAAAAGAACCCATAAGAAAAAGAAAAGAATATGGGAAAACAAACAGATGGAACTGGTAGAGACATATCGAAACACAAATGAGTGTAGACGGTTCTATCAGAAAGTTAATAAGGGTAGGGCTCCATATAACCCAAGAGTAGTCTCAACAAGGATGGAAAATGGGATGCTGCTGTCGAGGAAAGACGATATAATGGATCGATGGAAAAGATATTTTGACAGCCTGCTTAATACCGGGCAAGACGATTTACTCATCAACTCTCTTTCGAGCGCGAAACACGACCATGACATTGAACCTCCAGACTTAGAGGAAATGATAGACGCCTTACAAAAAATGAAAAATAATAAAGCTCCTGGAGCTGACGACCTACCGGCAGAGCTATTTAAATACAGTGGGGAAAAATTTCTAAAAACTTTCCACAACTTAATAATATCCATCTGGGTAGATGAAGTGATGCCACGGGAGTGGAGCAGGACAATTATCTGTCCAATCCATAAAAAAGGCGACCGTCTTGAGTGTTCTAACTATAGGGGTATTGCTCTACTATCCTGCGCTTATAAAATTATTTCTAACATTCTATATAATAAACTAACTCCATATGCTGAGAAAGAAATAGGAAATTACCAATCAGGATTTAGAAAGGGCAAATCCACAATAGACCAAATATATTCTCTACGCACTATCGTTGAAAAAGGACTAGAATTCAAAGTAGCAACTCATCACCTGTTCGTAGATTTTAAAAATGCCTACGACAGCATTATACGACCAAAACTTTATCAAGCAATGGAAGAGATGAATGTACCTCCTAAACTAATCAGGCTGATAGAAATGACAATGACGGATGTTTCATGTGTGGTCCGTGTTCAAAACCATCTCTCCTCCGAATTCCATTCTAATAAAGGACTGAGACAAGGTGATGCTCTCGCCTGTCTTCTCTTCAACATAGCTCTGGAAAAAGTAATCAGAGACTCTGAAATTCAAAGAATGGACACCATAAGCACGAAAATGGTACAATTGTTGGGCTATGCTGACGATATAGATATAATTGCAAGGTCACTCCCAGCACTAAAAATCGCCTTTCTTGCGCTGCAGAAAGCAGCACTTCCTATGGGTCTGATAGTAAACGCAGATAAGACGAAGTACATGTATGTAGGCGATGGAGCTGGCCCCACAGAAAGACAGCATAAATATAGGGCCGAATACATTCCAAAGGGTACAAGAGTTTACATACCTCGGATCGCTCATAAGCTCCTCCAATAATATGTCCCTCGAAATTAACAGAAGAATTACAGCTGCTAATAGATGTTTCTTTGGTCTCACTAAATACATGAAGAGCAGCTTGATCTCCAAGAAAACCAAAACCAGGCTCTATAAGACCTTAATACGCCCGGTATTAATGTATGCCTCCCAGATGTGGACACTGTCCAAAAAAGATGAAAAAAATCTTCTGATTTTCGAGAGGAAAATACTTAGAAGAATTCTCGGGGCCGTAAAAGATGGAGACACGTGGAGAAGACGGAAGAACCGAGAGCTGTATGAGTTATATGGAGAGGCGGACGTTGTGCGGACAATTAGACTGAACCGGCTGAGCTGGGCTGGGCATGTTGTCAGAATGGAGGAAAACCAGGTACCGCGAAGAATCATGGAAGCCAAATTGGGTACCCATAGAAGAGTTGGTAGACCGAAGCTCAGATGGATGGATGCTGTTTCCAGCGATGCAAAGAACATCCTGGGTGTTCGTAACTGGACGGCGGCCGCAGAGGACAGAGAAACATGGAGAGTTCTCCTTGAGGAGGCCAGGACCCATCTAGGGTTGTAGAGCCATGAAGATAGATAGAATGAAATCATGTGAATGCATGAATGTGCACAAAAACTAAGAAGTAAATGGAAAAAAAATTAAAGCCTGGGGAGGGATAAATGATTGTAAACTTTTATTTGCCTCGTTTTGCATTATGGATAATCCTCAGTAGAGCTTCTTCTACCTCTTGTGTTTATTTACATCAAACCAAGCATATTTACATTTTATTTCATAATACTTGTTTAAAAATTAAAATAAAAAAATAAAATAAATATTTTAAATTCAATAGGGAAAATGAAAAAATCAACTGCACACTTTTATTTGTCCAGAAGTATATTGTAATAAACAGGGGGTTTTTGAACAGATTTATTAACAAAGTAATATGACAAAAACAATTACGTACACATAGAACAGACCAAGCTACACTAGAACTAACTAGAACACATACTACACTGGCTAGTCTAGGTCACCTAGCAACGGGGCAGTTTTCCTTATTTCGTTACACTGCCGCCTCCTCAATTGGATTCCTCCAGGAATGCTTTTGTTTCTACCTAGAGCACTCCTGTTTCCTCCTGGCACACTCTTGATTCCTTCACACTCTTATGGTTCCTCCAGGAATGCTTATGCTTCCTTCTGATATGTTGCTGCTTCCTCTAGAAATATTTTGCTCTTTCCTGAAGCGCTTCTGGTTTCTCCTTCTTTCGCATCAGTTCTTCATATGCCATTCTTGCCTCATCTTCTAGGACAATTTATCCTATTGTTCTACCCTGTTCGAATCTTTTTTATTTTCTATCTATACATTTTCTTCTTCGAATTACAGACATCTCAGCTATTAAGTAATGTTTAGATCTATAGCGCCTTTTAAAGAACATTTTTCGTTTTCTTTCTCTTTTCCCTTTAGGTGGTTTATCCAAATTACTCTTACCATTCTCTATATCTAGTCCTTTAACTTTTTTGGTTGGAACATCATCATTTGTTTTCTCCGCTGTTACATTTCTGAGTTTTCTTTCTCTTTCAATTGCATATTTTTTCTTAAAGAATTCTTCCCTTTCTTCTACATTACCGTATTCTCTAATATCTCTGATTAAGACAGTCTGGTCATCAGCTGTGACTGGATTCAGCAATTCATGCGCATCATATTCTTCTTTTATTTCTCCCTCACATCTTCCCAGATTTGTTAATTGAGGCACCATTTGTTCTTCCTTCACAGTTACATACCTTCTTTCCTCCAAATCCTGCACAAATTGTATAGTAACCCTTTCCATTTGTTCATTAACCCGGCCATCTTTTTACCTCAGATCGACCGATATGAACCTCTCTTCTTTCACATCCATTTCATTTTCTATTTGTTTCCCAGTTTCTTTATCAGTCACTATATGGGCCCCATGTTCATCAATAGACTGGAAATTTTTTATTTCACTAAAGTCCTCAGTCATCGCGTCGAAGTATTCCTTACTTTGTTTCAATATTTATGAGTTAAAAGTATTTATTTAGTGTATATTAAAAATATAAGTCAGCTCCGTAAGTTCTAATAATTTCATAATATTTTATCTCTCTTCATGGTTTATTTAGTTTTTGTTCCTACAAAATTTAAGTTAGTTAATAAAAATTTCACCACTAAATGAAATATTTTTTGCATAATTTAAGAATTTTTTAATATATCATTATTTTATTTATTTATTCGTATAGTATTGTATTGTTTAAATGTAAATGGATGACTGTGATGTATATACCGTAAAATGGGGTCACATTAGTTCAGTGGGGTGAAATTGGTACACAATTATTTCTGTGGTGATTTCCTTCTGGCAGGTTGTTGTGTCGACTTTTACCAAATGAGAGCCCACAAAACGACTCATTCATGCGCTCTCATTTGTTAAAAGTCGACACAACAACCTGCCAGAAGGAAATCACCACAGAAACAATTGTGTACCAATTTCACCCCACTGTACTAATGTGACACCATTTTACGGTACTTTTTCAGTTTGAAGATGGGACCATAATCCCGAAACATGTAACACGATAATGATTGTTAATGTGAGGAGTAATGCTGAAATAAATTATTATTAATGCTCCTTTATTGAATAAATTATTTCATTTATTTAAACAGTAGATTGTTTTGGTATATACCATCTAATGATATATTTATAGTTTAAGTATGTTTACTCATTCTGTATTATGGTTACCTTTTTTAGAGAATGAATGGGTTCCTGTTTCACCTAAAAAGACTGATGAAATGAAAGCCATTATGCCCGCACCATTAAGAAAACAAGAAGAAGAACTTCCCTTGTATCCTGGCCTACATGAAACTGCACATTTCTCCAATATACCACTGCCGAATTCAATACCGCATTCACAACCACATTTACCTACACTTCCCCAGGTAAATATCTATAAAAATGTATATATATTTTTTCATTGATAATGCTTAGTGTTATATTATAAAAGGGATCATCTACCCGAGTTTTGTAGTTTTTGTTGGTAAGAAGTCATGATGGCTGAGCTCTGTGTCTGTCTTGGAGCATCCATTTCAGATCACTTTGGATTCAGTTCCTATCTGTGGAAAAGGGTTCAGTAAATAGTTATATTGTTAATATATTAATGTATGTAATAATATGGTTAACACCAATTCCTAATCTCTGGTTTGATAGAAAAGACCAAGCCAATTGCTGTTTTAATTTCTTATTACATTTTAATAACCTTCTGATACCTCTCCTTCTCTTAAAGGTTAACAAAGTATTTTGGACCTCACAGGTTTTAGATGTTGAATATGGATGGTATATAATTTGTAAAGAAGCAAAAGTCAGTACAATATCTTTTTTAAGCCTTTATCTTTTGATACAATTTCACATATTAGTAATAAAGTATGCTTCATTGAGTAAAATAAGTAAAAACAAATGTTTAACACAAAACTGTCATATTTTTTTAGCACCTCAGGAAAAAAACCCTAGTAAATTGAAAAATTTTGGTGAACTTAAGTTAACAAAAAACCTTGACTAGGTTTTTATTTTCCAATCACACTTTTTCCCTTAGAATTTTTTAGTTGATACAATGATCCTTTATATAAATAAAAATGGAATCTCTCCTTTCCAAAAAGCCAAGCAATGCCTAAATCAAACTAATTGACATGATACAGAGCCTCAAAATGAAATATAAATTGATGTTCTCTACATTTCGAACCTCCTCAAAACAGCTTAATGAATCAGTTGTTTTGTTTTTGGGATTTTAAAAATTAATTTTTTTTTTTTTTTTGTGTGTGAGTATTGTTTAGGATTAATTATTGTTTACTAAATTTAACACCCTTATGTACTTCTACTATAACAAGATCATAATATCCTTCAGTTTACTAACTTTTGCAATCCAATTCGTTTGTTAGTAAATTAGATTTCGTCCTTAAGGATACTATTTTTATATCTGCCCTTTGCCTCTCTTTCCTGACAAATTAGTTTTTGTCCTTAAGGCTACTATTTTGAAAAATTATTGGATTTAATGATTTTAAAAGATTGCAGGGTAGTCCGCCATCGTTGTCCTTTTGAAAATCCGACATTGTCGTTCTTTTTGAAAATTAATTAAATTGTTTAGTTTTTTTACAAAGGACACTCTTCCCATATAATCCTTTTGGTCATTGTCAAAAACACAATCATCGGGAAGTTGGAGATAGTCTCTCAACTCTAACAGCCCCTTCATGTGGAAAGTTTTTCCATTAAGCCTAACAGCCAGTGAAGGATACTTGTTTTAGATCTAACAATTTTTGACGGCCGAAAGAATTTCTTCTATGGCTCAATTAAAAAATAACTTAACAGCTTTTGGGAGAGATTTATTAAGTTGCTACCACTAGGTAGTATTGGAGTATTTTTTAGTTTTTAGATTTTTTTTTTTCTTGCATTTTATATTTTATTTTAACCAATTTTAACGTTATTATTAATTATGCTATGATGTAGCTATAATATTAATAGAAATAAGTATTTGATAAATATGATCAATTTTTAGTGATTTGTGTTCTTTATATTATTAAAATGAATTATTTATTTGTTTTAGACTGGAAATCCTTGGCCGAAACCTCATGATTCCGGTCTATTTACTGGCACTACTGGTGCCCGATTTTTATCTCAAGCAGAGCTTGCATCAGGACAACAAGCCTGGGCCAAAAAAGTAGGTCAAGTTAAATAGTACCTGGATATGCATATGGTCTCTACCATTGCTTTGAATTGTATATGTTGTACATTTTAATATCAGGTGTATATTATGTATAAAAAAAGAGAAGAAAATGGCTTGTATATAATTCTTAAATAGCTATTATTTTTATTTATTTATTTGTGGATTTTTCTCATATATTCTCATTACTATCAATAGAAATGTTAATATTTACCTTTAATATATAATAAAGAAACTTGTTTGATTTTTTAGTCACCTTATATCAATTTTTATTAATTTTACAGTGGTAGGAATTTGATATTTCTTTGACACGAATAATAGTTTTGACTGAAATCTTGTGTTTTTCCAAAATAGTAAAAAGGAAACATTAAATTATATGTAATTTATGTATTCATAGCAAATATTTGCTTTTGTTAGTGGGTTTATTTGTGTTTATGTGTATTTCATACACATACGTACATTTATAGATATAAGACTTAAGTATGTTAAGATTTTTATTATATTTATTCATTCATAATAGAATTTAAATTGTTAAAGCAGTGATTAATTTCGGTTTCAATATTTTATTTACAGGATGAGTTATAGATTTTGGTTGATATGAGCCAGATAGGATGGTGCCTATGCTGGTCAGTACGAGTCTGGGTTGTGACAACTCCTTGAGCCGCTATCTTAAATGGCAGGGTCCTGCAGAAGTTTTCTGGCTCGTATCAACCAAACTATAACCAAAAAGTTATATTTTATTTTTAAGTTTTATTGGAATATGCTATTGTTATACTTTAAATAGCTAAAGATTTTTTTGGAATTTTAATAATATTGTTTTATTATTTTTATTTTTATTCGATCTCATAATTTTTTTTTCTTTAAATTTAAAGCACAATTATTGAAATTAGCCGGAAAATCATTCAGTCTAAAATTTATTATTTACATCTTTAATACTTATTAAATTATCGCAACACACCATGAAGGCTTGTTAGGTGCTCGATACAGTATTTTTGGGATACATTTCTATCAGCACTGTTTTCTTAATGTCTGAACTATCTCATGATAACTTTCTGGTACTCATTTCAAAGTTCTCAAATCCAGGAAGCCTTTGTCAACTAAACATTTAGTATCTCAAAAAAAGATTTCAACTAGGATCATTCAACCGTTTTTAAGTGATAATTTTAATTTATTACTTTTATAGAATACAATATTATAAAATAATTTGTCAGAAGTTTTTACATTTTCAAAAGTCAAAGTTTTTACTTTAATTTTTTTAAATAGCCATATACATATATAATTCAGGTTATTAATAAATTAACACATTGTTTCGATTTCTATTAAAATACAAATAATTTTCCCTACATTAGACCAGTGCATCATCACTTTCAAATAATGTACACAAAATCCAAATCCATTTGTTACGTTTGAAAATCTTGAAATTGAACAAATTTTCTTAAAATATCATTGGTTTAAATTAAATAATAGTTGTAAAGTTATTGTAATAGGAAGTGCACACAGTTTTCAGTATCTATCATTGTTCTTAAAAAGAAAAAAAAATAATAAGCTTATGTATTCTTGTTTATGTCTCAATTACCCAATGAATCGGAAAGTGTGATTAAATGGACTGAAATAATAAATATTAGTACCTACCAACTGAAGAATTACTGCTGAAGAAGAACTCATATTAGTGGAAAAAAAAATAAGACTGTTGTGATTATACTCAAAAATACATAGGTTTATGTTTGAAGTCGAACTTTTAAATAACAAAATGCTCTGCTCTCTATTTTTTTAATAATAAATAATATGGTTTTTTCTGTGCCTATGTTGGCTTTTTTGTGTTTTATTACTGCATACGAGTGTATTTCTGAATATGTTAATTTGTGAACCTATATTTTTGTCATCTCTTAAAATTTTGTTTTATTTATATAACAATGAGATTTAACATTTTGGTAAGTGTGTCAATAAAACAAGGCATTCATGTTTTGTTCATCATTGTTATGAATTTTTTCTGATGACCCGAGACATTTTGTTATAAGGAAGTTTGACTATTTAGTTTTTCTATTATTTTTAATTTTTAAACTGGAGAATGAGACAGGAAACAATTAATTTAATACAATTAAGAATTCTATTATTTTGTAAATTGACTATTTCTTCTGCAACAAATTTTCAGGTCTTTATTGGTATTGATTATTAGTAATTATTTTTGAAATTCATTTATGATTACTAGTAATCAATAATTTTATAAATGTACCAGTATTGTTGATATTAAAAGTAAATCAATGGTTTTGAAGCCAATCATAGTACTTTTTAAGTTGGTGTTACATATTCCACCTATCTCTATAATCTATAAATTTCAAAGAAATGTAAAGTATTTCCATCAGGGCTTGGATTAAAGTTTTATTCTTACCAAGCTTCATTATAGCAGCCATCTTGATTGCTTAGGGATGAGCTATTTCGTTGAGTTACCTGTAGCCCTGATGCAAATATTTCTCTGCCTCCACTAATCTTTGTTAAGAAATGTTTTCAGCTTAGATATTGGTTTAGCAACTTGATTAATTTTTAAAGACTGACTGATTCCAAATTATCATTTTTCAGCCTTTTATCAACATGATATGTGCAGTATTTTAAAAAATAAATTATCTAGAAAAAATGTTTAAAAAAAAAGAAAACCTATTGGTTCCACATGTGTTTATCCCTCACTGTATATATATGTTTAATTATTAATTTCACTTATTTTTTATTTATTATGACTATTTCAAAGTATGACAACAGACAATAGATTAAGTATGACTTTATAATAGAGGCAATACAGTATTTCTTGGACAAAAACAAAAAGGATCTGCCCTTTATTCTACACATTTCAAAGGAGGATTTGTGGAGGCATAGATCACTTTTTGTGGTGAAGGGGAAGATAGGTGGAATGTAACAGCCAGTGAGAAGACCTGAGGGTTTGTTACAGGGTCTAGAACAGGTCTCAGACGACTTAGCAACAACAATCTGTTCCTAAATATCTACGATGAATCAAGCTACACCTGGATCCACTCTGGAAGAAATTTCCTTCAAAGGTAAAAACAAACAAAAATCGTGTAGTGATCTTCAAGACATTTATGATAATCTCTTTTTTTATATGATGGTGATATAAAATAACCATTTAAGATTGTGCATGTTTCCTTAAATTTGCATATTTTTGGTACTTATGTTGTTGTACCTTTGATGTACTATGAGGGGGGAGGAAATAATATGATTTTTCGTTAGATGAATTCCCCTTTTCTATATTTGTACTGTTTCATTTAAATAAAAATATTCTGTTATATGGTTTGATCTATTTTTCATCTGAAATTAGCATCAATAAATAGTCTTTTGTTAAAAGCTCACTGTTGATTTCTATTTTAATTTTTCTAATTTTCAAAATAATTTTTAGTTTAGGAATAATGGTTGACAATGATAAGTTTTGTAGGATTGGACCTTTTGATGGTGAAATTTATTATTGGTTGATTTGTGTAACAGTAAGGCCTGTATTGTCCTTTTGCAAACTGTTTGTTTATGATAGACCTGTGCTATCCCACAAATGCAACTTAACAATATTTGTTGAGTTGTTGATGCTCATTCTATCTCTTATTTTGGGCTCAATTGAACCCATGTGTCAATAAAAATTCGCGGCTATAAATCTCAATATCATTCCATCTTATACTAATTTAATTATGAATTAGTGATTACTCCACAACACAATCTATAATAACAGAAATATTTTTGCGTGCCAGCTGCTGTCTTAAATGTGTTAAAAGGTGTTGGTATTTGGCATATTGTATAGTTTCAAAATCCACTCAAAACTTTTGTACATTACCACCAAGCTCATTAAATTTACTCCTATTTATAAAAAAAAAGAAAGGTTTACCTCTATTCTATGGACATTTCATTCTCCAAAACTACTAGACTATCTCCAAAGATACTGGTTATATAAAGCAGTTAGTTAAGAATCTCAAAGAAGGCAAAGATTAAAAAAAAAAAAAATCTTTCAAAGCCAACCACTTCTTTTTGTTCAAATATTGTTTTTACTGTAATAATAAAATTAATGTAAAACTCCCTTTCCTCACCCTACAGTTTCTTATAATTTCTCCTTAAATAATTATTAAGCAATGATTTTTGTTGAGAATGATAATACATTGGAATTAGTTAATCCATAAACCTCCAATTTACTTATTATGCTTTACACATTTAAGAATTTTCATCAAATGTGGATCCAAACTAATGATGTTTTAATTGATCTAACAATCATTGCCGGTTACTCTACAGATATTTTTTTATTAAATATTTCTGTTATTAATAGGATTTCCTGTTGATTTGAAAACCTAATGAATTTTATTATCTATGCATGACAGTGTCTATCATTTTATAGTACACTGCTAATTTTTTTTAATGCTTGTTTTCTTGAATGGATAGGACCAACTCATTAGTGCTCAGCCTGTGAGTGGTGGAATGGGGATGTCTTTGTTGCAAAAGATGGGATGGAAACCTGGTGAAGGTTTGGGCAAGCGTAATGAAGGAACTCTGGAGCCCCTTAAACTGCAAGTTAAAATGGATAAAAGAGGTGAGTATTATTTTTTTCTTTCAATTTGCATGATCTTATTTATTATATGTAGATATATTTTCAAAATCAACATTGCAGTCAAGATATTTTGAATTTCTTTCATATTACCAGCAAGAAGACCATTCATCTTCAAGGTGGTGTGTAGACATTGAGTCTAGAATGCCATGGAGCTGACACGCTGGCATTGGAGGCAGGGTGGGGGTGGTTATGTCCCAAGCCCCCAAATCCTTTCAAAATGGCGACCTCCGAAAGGGGGTAGCAAATATCATCCTTGTGAAGGCGTCACACCGGCTGACATTGTTCAAAACTCACATCCTTTTCGTCCAACAGTGAACTTTTTGAACATGATTTCCTTTTTTTTTTTTATTTATAAGTAGTTTTTCTCTAGAATGATTTGAGGAAATTATATTATATTGCTTTCTACGTATGTTACAATAAAATTATTTTAATATAAAATAATCTTGTTTAAAAATGTAAAAAATACCAATTAATATATATGAACAGTAATAATATAAATACCGGCCACATAATTAAAAAAGAATAATATTTCAACTTATAAAGTTATCAAATATGTACTATCCTGGAACAAAATTCGTATAAAACTTGTATAGTAGTCCAATTAATTGATTTTTAAAATGATAGACCAAGAGCCCGATAGGAAAACATACCGAGTTATTTTACCCCTTTTTTGTAATGCATGGGTATAACCTGTCCACTGTTCTGAATGAAAATTTATGAATTTTCCAATAAAGGTGAGTGCCGCAAAAATGACAGTGGGGGAGATGAGTTGTAAATAGTATTTCTTAGAAGTTCGGAAATCGTTACTTTTAGTATATTTTGTGTTCTATTATACGTTATTCAAGCAAATCAACTTTGCAACAAATTTTGTAATAGTCATTTTGTTCTCAGATCAATAGTTTTAGAGCGGTTTGGCCACCAAAGATTAACTAACTTCATATAAGTCGCACTTGTTCGTGAAAAGAAGCAGTTAGTACTTTTCCGTTGTCGGTTATAACTCTAATCCAAAATTTATTTTTTTCAACTGATGAAAATTTCCTTTCAGACATTATACATAAAATTTATTTGTATAATATAATATAATTTATCTATATAATGTATATAAAGTTATTTAAAATACCCATGCCAGCACGCTAAAAATCCGTACTATTGTAAAGTTGAAGTTTTTGGCATATATTTCGTTATAACACCAAAACTATTCGTCCGATCCAAAATTTATTTATTCTTTCTATTGATAGCTGGCTAAATTTTCTATCAGACCTCATATATGAAATTTATATAAAGTCATGTAAAGATCCCATGCCAGCACGCTAAAACCCCGAACTGTTGTAAAATCCAAGTTTTTTGGTAGATTTTTCATTATAACCCCAAAACTACTCGTCCAATCCAAAATTTATTTTTCTCAACTGATAGCTGACTAAATTTTCAATCAGACCCCATACATAAAACTTTGATCAAGCTCTGTAAAATACGCGTGGCAGCACGCTAAAAACAAGTTCTGTTGTTAAATACAAATTATTTAGATTATTTTTCGATATTAGTCCAAAACAATATGTCTAAACCAAAATTTACTTTTTTCAACTGAAAGTTGACTAAATTTGATATCACATTTTATACATGAATATTTAATTGAAATACATGCCAGCAGGCTATATGTGTATGTTTTGGTAAAAACATAACAATTTTACATGTTACAGTGGGCTGGCGTGGGTATTTTTGCGGGATTCATTCATCATTATATAATTTGATTTGATTGTAAATTTAGTAAACTTTCATTGAAAAAAAATTTTTTGGATAAAACAAATAGTTTGGGGGTTATAGCGAAAAAACGTGCCAAAAAACTTGGATTTCACAACATTACGAGGTTTTAGTGTGCTGGAATTGGTATTTTACGTGACTTTATATCAATTTAATATATGGGTCTGATTGGAAATTTAGTCAGCTATCAGTTGAGAAAAATAAATTTTGGATCGGAAGAATAGTTTTGTGGTAATACCGAAAAATATGTCAAAAAACTTGAATTTCACAACAGTACAAGGTTTTGGTGTGCTGGCATTGGTATTTTACGTGACTTTATATCAATTTAATATATGGGTCTGATTGGAAATTTAGTCAGCTATTAGTTGAAAAAAATAAATATTGGATCGGAAGAATAGTTTTCGGGTAATAACAAAAATGTCCCAAAAAACTTGGTTTTCACAACAGTACAAGGTTTTGGTTTGCTGGCATTAGTATTTTACGTGACTTCATATCAATTTAATATATGGGTCTGATTGGAAATTTAGTCAGCTATTAGTTGAAAAAAATAAATATTGGATCGGAAGAATAGTTTTCGGGTAATAACGAAAAATGTGCCAAAAAACTTGGTTTTCACAACAGTACAAGGTTTTAGTGTGCTGGCATTGGTATTTTACATGATTTTATATCAATTTAATATATAGGTCTGATTGGAAATTTAGTCAGCTATTAGTTGAGAAAAATAAATATTGGATCGGAAGAATAGTTTTCGGGTAATAACGAAAAATGTGCCAAAAAACTTGGATTTCACAACAGTACAAGGTTTTAGTGTGCTGGCATTGGTATTTTACATGATTTTATATCAATTTAATATATGGGTCTGATTGGAAATTTAGTCAGCTATTAGTTGAGAAAAATAAATATTGGATCGGAAGGAGAGTTTTCGGGTAATAACGAAATATGCCCCAAAGAACTTGGATTTCACGACAGTACAAGGTTTTGGAGTGTGCAGTTCCCTTAGCAAATAATGCCAAAACCACCTTTCTTCTTCACTTTATGTAGTGTTTTGCTTATTATGTAGTTTAACTTAATAAATAATAAAATTATCAATCAATTCAAAATATAAACAAAGGGTTTAGGCTGTAAAATAAGCAATAAAATACATTAAATAATAGCTAACATCACATGATTTTATTGTTTGGAAGTAAGACTTTTATTAGAAATACAACTGAAAAAAATTTTTACCACATATATTTGAGGTATCAAACCTGTGTGCTAAATAAATTAATATTACTGACAATTTTAGTATTTCTTGTAGAGATACATAAAACTATCTTTTCACTTATGGCACATATTCATGTAACATCTCCATGGTTTTAATACACAGCATAATAATTTGAATAAAATATGCTTCAAAAAATAAAAAATGAAATGTATTAATTTTTTTTAGGCGGTGGAAGTTTTAGGATTTAAAAGAATTTTATTAATTTTTATATTTGGTTAAATATTTTTTTATTTTTTAAGTTGGGGTGTCAATAACTGTCTGGGGTGACATTGACTGTCTGGTTTACCCTATCTGCTATTGGAAACTGTAGAAATAAAATAACAATTTAAAGCTAAACAAAATAAATATAGACAGGCAATAGTGCCATTTATTTATTTTTTGTTATCTCGGAATAAAGATTTTTTAAATACGTTTTTATTTCATTTCATTTCATGATCATATTTATCTTTATGCTCTAATGTACTATTGAAACAATATCCAGAGAAATATCAGTATATCCTCTTATCTACAGTTCTTAGTGAAAGGTTTCAGTAACAAATGTTATTACTTAAATAGTAAATGAAAACCAGAACCATATGGAACATTTATCTTCTTAAATAAGAATTTGTAAAATATTTTTTTTATTTGTACATTACCTGAATTGCCTACAACTTATATGTTGTAGATAATAAATACTGTTTACTGTTTAATAATTTATTTCTTGGATAATTATTATTTTTTTAACGACAAATTATTTTTAAACCAAGGTATCAAGGTCTTGAAAATCGACAACTTTTGGTTATAAAACTTTTATTTCTTTGCAGGTCTTGTTTGTGCTGATGAAATTCCACAACCAAGGTTTAGGCCTCATCATATACCAAAAAATCAACCTGCCAAATCTTTAGAGGGTGAGTTCACAATTTTTTTTATTTTGTCTTATATAATCATATTCTTCTAAGCAAATTTTCATAGAATACTCATTTATACTAGAAAATAATATAGTTTTGATATTAAAGAAAGACAGAATAATGTTTTAATGTTAATATTGATTTTTTATTCTCTGAAAAATGGTCTTTGATTACTTAAAATACTGTCTACGATTTAGCACTTGATGATGTGTATAAAGTTATTGTTTAACACATTTAGATTTTATAGATCATTTGTCAGTCAGAGAAGTTTTCTCTCTCAAGTGTTTTTATGCCAATAAAACAATGAACACGGTCTGTATACTTTTAGAAATATTAATTACATTGTTTATTTCATCTATTAAATTATAAATAATATTTTTTGTAGTGTTCTGGATGTGATGTTTTTCATAGTTGAGTTGCAGTATTCAGTAACATAATTTTTTCCTAAAGCTTTGTCATCTGGAATTTTTATGTGAAATATTCTCTTCTAAAAAGCGTTTAAAGGTCAGGAGATTGAAATCACTAAAAAGGATGCCAGTTACATAAAACCTTTACAAAATTCAAGTTATACTTCAAAATCAATTTTGTTATAAAAAATAATTGAAAGTTTCGCTTCAAAAAGGAGGCAGCTCCAGTTAGAGATTGGAGCTTATTTAAAATATTGCGATATATTAGATATGAAGGACTGTAGCTCGGAATCTATCAAATCAATCTATCTGCTTTCATAATCACACAGAAAATGCTTTTTATAAAAAAATCTTGTACCATATTTTTGCATTCTTGTAAAAAGTTATGTTTAGGCCATATTTGGTCCCTGCGTTCCAAATATGCTCTTTGCACTAAATTTATTTTTGGTTACCAAGGAAAACACAAAGTTGGAAGTCAAAACATGATTCTAATGAAAAAAATACTTTATTCTAGTATAAATTATCAATTTTCAATGACAAAATCAATGAAATATTAATATAATTATTGAAGTGAAAAATATCCTAGTAACTGTTTTCTTTTAACAAAGCCCTTTGATGGTTGTGTCCTACCGCGACCTAGTCTGCCAAATTATAATCTTTAACACAAAATTTTTGGAACCATCACTTGAACTGTACATTCTCCTATACTTCCTTTACTCTAAATCCATCATCAAATTTAATAATGATTAAATATTTCAGTCAAATAATCATTAATTCTCTATATAAAAAAAAAAAAAAAACACAGATTTAATCATGATTAAATTAGGTGATTGATTCCAGGAAAATAGCTATGATTAAATTTTGGCCAACTCTCACTTGAGGAATCTTTGTTTACTTGGCCTTGCCTAAACAAGATAAATATTTAAAACCTGCATTATTTTTGTACAAATCCAATAGCTTCAGTTCCCAGGCTTCCTGATACCAGAAATATGTGCAAAGTTAATTTTAATATTGAACATAAAAAAGTCATTTTTTATTAATACAGTTTTAATTTTTTTAAATTATTATTACAGAACATACCTTACTCTCTGATTCATGATTCTGGGGGGGGGGGGGGGGGGGGGGGGAGAGCCTTTTTCTAACAAAATAGTGATTTTTCTTATTCAAAACAGGTAATTTTTAATAAAGAAAATCTGTTGGAGAGGCTGATTTGAAGATATTTTATCCGGTGTATCTGTCTGGGTAATCATAGTATCGTCGTAGTATACCACTTAGTCCTAGAAAGTGTTGTGGGAAGAAGGTGATATTTTATTTTATTATCGGTCTGTTCGAATTGCTCTTGGTGCGTTTGAGTATAATTCTTCAAATCTACCTGAACTTTCTAAAAGTTGAAAAGTTACATCAAAATTAATTTTAACTAAAAGGATTAAAACAAGATTGATACAGATCTGTTGTTGGATTCATCAAAAGTTTTAGAATTATTATACTTATCTTTGCTTATTCTTCTTCTATTAATGGTACAGTCCATTTATGATTTAATACTCGGACAGGGTCAATTTTTATTTTTTTTTTTTTTAACCTAGGTATAATGGAGATATCACATTTCAGGTAAGCATCCTGTGTCTCTTCTTGTGGAATACTGCACGAGGAAACACTTAAATCCTCCTATGTTCACTGTTCTGTCTGAAGATGGCCCAGCTCATAAGAAGAATTTTGTTTTTAAGGTAACCAATTACAGAATTCTTATAAATATTCAATAATCAATTTAATCCATTTATTGATTTTAAGGGGCACATCTTCGTGAAATTCAACTAGTAAAGTTTCACTTTGTTTTGAACTATGACAGAAAATAAATACATTTGTAATTATATTTATATCTTATTAAATTATTACTCTTGAATGATCCCCATTGACAGCTTTAAACCTAGAAGAATAATATAGTGAAAGTATAATTATGATTCTTATCTACCTATTACATAAAGAATTCTCAGAGTCACTAAAGGTTAATTACAGTTTCATCTCAAAAATTTTCAAATCCCCCTCATTAAATATAGACTGTGAAGAAATCATGGTAATTCGTAAAAATATAATGCATTTTGTTCTCATCATTAATGCATAATAATTTTTTGTATTCAAAGACAAATAGAATCTTACATTTTGCAAGTCATTGATAAGAATTCTTTTTATTCAGGATAAAGCTTATTATTCTTAATCTGCAATAGTCAAATGTTTCTTAACATTGATTTAGATATCTCTTGTTTATATTTAAATTCAGTATGTTTTTGCCATAACCTAAAAACATACTAATAATAAAAATATCTAGTCACGTTTTTAAGGATATTGAAACAAAAGTTCAATTAAAAATTGTAACTAACGATATTGTTTAACATTAAAAACAAAAAGACAGGATATAAAGACCTAACATTAATCAAAATAGAAAAAACACTGACTGCAAGTTTTGGATACATCCAGCATCAAATCTGTGGACTACACCCAAATGTTATTCAGTTAATACCGACAAAACAGAAATCTATACAGACGGTAGTAAGGACTGCGAGAACGTTGGATGTGAATGGTTATTGAAAGCTCAAGATGGCAGAGCCATAGAACATCAGTATAAACTAGAATAGTACTGTTCAAATAACCAAGCCGAGAAATTTACTGTTTTGAAACTTTAGGAATACATAATTAACAAACCTCAAAAGACTAACGCACATATTAGAATACATACAGACTGTAAAATTTTAACAGACCCGATTAATAATACATGACTATTTGACTGACTAAATCTGACAAAATTTAATAATCATTAAAAACAAAGGGAAAATGGTCCCTATAAAATGGGTTAAGGCACACTCTGGAATTAAGGGTAACGAAAGGGCTGATTACCTAGCCAAAGAGGCGGCTAAAAGTGATTTGTTACCTTCGTATAATCAAGTTCCCTTGTCTTATATAAAGCGGACATAACTTCAGATACGGTTGAAAAGTGGGACCAATTGTGGGTGACCTCATCAGAGTCACCAAGTTTACACAGATTTATACCTCAGATTACACACAACAATTACAAACACATTCCAAGTAACAACTAACACAACTAATGACAGAGCACGCTAACTCTAAATAATATCTTAAACAATTTAACATAATACGATCTGACATACCAGGTATGCAAGTTTAAAATGTCGTTTTAATTCCAATAGAATGCGCTCTTAGCCTATTGAAGGATTTGCTTATCTCTAAACGCTATTTTGTTTGTTAGTCATTTGTTTACAAAAGTCAGTTGTTTTTAAGTCGTTTACGTGGACGTATCATACCTTTCTTTGGTGTTAAAATGTCTAATTTTAAGCCAAATAAAGAGCATTTGCGGCATGTCATGATTTTCTTATTTAATCAAAAGAAAAAAGGCACCTGAATGTCATCGAATTCTTGTTGAGACTTATGGCGATGTTGCTCCAAACCGTCAGGACATGTGAACATTGGTTTCAAAGTTTCAAACGTGGTGATTTTGATGTTACTGATCAAAAACGAGAAAATGGACCAAAAAAGTTTGAGGACTTCGAATTGCAATCTTTATTAGACGAAGACAATACCCAAACCCAACAAATGATGGCAGAACAGTTGAATGTCACTAGGCAAGCCATTTCCGATCGCCTGAGAGCTATGGGAAAGATTCAAAAGGTTGGAAAATGGGTTCCACATGAATTGGACGAACGAACGACAGATGGAAAAACGAAAAACTGTGTGCGAAATGCTGCTTTTACGCCACGAAAGAAAGGGTTTTTTGCATCGAGTTGTAACTGGCGATGAAAAATGGATTTATTTTCAGAATCCCAAACGAAAAAAAATCATGGGTAACGCCAGGACAACCATCCACATCGAGTGCAAGACCGGATCGTTTTGGGAAGAAGACAATGCTGTGTGTGTGGTGGGATCAGAAGGGAGTAGTCTACTACGAGCTTCTCAAACCCGGCGAAACAGTCAATGCCGAGCGCTACCGACAACAAATGATCAATTTGAGTCACGCATTGATCGTAAAACGCCCAGAATGGGCTCACAGGCACGCCAAAGTCATTCTTCAGCATGACAACGCTCCTGCACATTCAGCCAGATTGACTAAGGAAACGATTTCTTCGCTTGGTTGGGAACTCCTACCCCACCCGCCGTATTCACCTGACCTGGCGCCTTCTGATTATCACCTCTTCTCATCGATAGGACACTCATTGGCGGAGCAACACTTCAACAATTTCGAAAACGTACGAAAATGCCTCGATGAATGGATTTCAAATAAAGATGAAGCATTCTTTTGGAATGGTATCCATATATTGCCCGAGAGATGGACAAAATGTGTAGAAAGCGAGGGTCAGTACTTTGAATAAAATATATTATACTTTTTTTTAAATTACTGTGTATATATTTTAAGAAATAAACGACATTTTAAACTTGCACACCTGGTATGTAATGAAGACGGATAGACTCAAAATTTTAGGAATGTACCTTACGAATGTAAATCATTTGATAGACAAAGGTTTAATCTAATAAGAAGTATTATACTCAAACATGGAACATTGCCAGAAACAGAACAAAATTTTTTTTCTAAATTTAAGACTGACTTACTCACATTTATACTAAATATCGACTTTGACAAACTGACAAATGATGGGATCATTAATAGTTTTTGTAGCGATTGGCGGATTGAAACTTTTTATGTACATTAACTAAATACTTGTTATGTTTATGTCGTTCTTCATTAATTTCCAATAGTGACATTCTTCTTCATTTTTTTTCCTTTTTCATTTTCCTATTTTCTTTTTAAAATCTCAATACTTCTTATGATATCCTTGATATCTTGGCATGATAATCACGTCTTTGCCCACTCTCCTAAAATAATTTTAACAAATAATTGAAGTTTTATTTTTATATCAATAAAAATCTTGTATTGTAGCATGCAATTAATAAGCATTATTTCTTCAATGATATTTTCACACAAAGCAGTCATTTCTAACCTGGTTAAAATTTCCCTGATTAGGTGGTTAAAGATAACTTAAAAGCATAATTACGACATCTAATTTTTAATTTTAATCCACGAGTTGGTAATCCAGATGGACAGAGACTATTAAGAAACTTACCGATAATGAACTGCATTATAGGTGTTAACAACTAAAGGCCCATAAATCATATTTATACATACAGTATCAGAAAGCAAAGGATCTGCATTTTGATTTGGTAATATCTATTAGTTGGGAGAACTAATTTTATTGATTAAATCTGGTTGGAATTTAATTTCTTACCATAAAGATATACGACTGTGTGACAAATTTTGTTGCCACTCAGCATTGTACATTTAAATTTGCATTATTGTAAATTTTATTATTGCTAAATATTTCTAGAACTATGAAGATAATGTTGTTAAAACTTGGTACAGATGGGTTCAGTAGTTCTACCATTGTAAACTCTATTGCAGAATGGTGCTAACCTCATATTGGTTGATTTCCCAAATTCACTGGAATCCTCATGTCACACCGCATATTGAAATCTTTTTTAATAATTTTATTGAACATAATTAAATATTATTATCAATTTCAAGCTGTATATTTCACCTTTGTAACCTCTCAAGTAGAATGGTGCTCGCCACTTATCTGTCAATTTTCAAACTTTACTGTTACCCACATATCATCGCTTTTTTAATAACAAATTAATTTAAAATCAGTAGATTTTATTGCTGTTAAACCTTCCTGAAACTATAAAGATGATCTGATTAAAATTTGGTAGGGACTGGTTCAGTAGTTTTTGTGGTTAGTGATCACAAACAAAAAATGGCTTGTCCTTTTATATAATAGTAAAGAAGGTCCATTATGTCATCGATAAATTCAAGAAACCCTACTTCTGCAGCATTCAAAAATACCAGACCAGTCACTTTCCTCCATTCTTAACAGTTGAAAATATATTTTTTATATCCATTACTGTTTTTTTTTTTCTCCATACTTTGATATAATAGTATAGATATATCTTTTCAATTTAATTACATTTTTTTTTTAAAATATTTATTTTATACACCCCAACTAAATTTTCCTTCTAACTTCCAGGTAACAGTTAATGGAGTCGATTATCAACCTCCTAATCCTAGTCCTAATAAGAAACAGGCCAAGAGCGAAGCAGCAGTCCTTTGCCTTCGTGCGCTAGGCCTCCTACCTACTACGTAGATTTATTAGGTTAATTAATAAAAATTGTATATAATTAATATTCTTAGAAGAATTGTACATTGTTTCTTTTCTTTTTAAATGTCTCCTACGAATTATTAGAATTCAAATAAAAGTTTTAATGTATAAGATATATTTATGTAATTTTTGTATCATAGAATAAAAAATATGTTATTATTTTTCTCTTTGTTATAAAAAAGAAAAAAGAGAATCAATGTATAGACGGCTATTTCCAGAATATAGTCAACTTTCATTACTTGTGGTTTTTCACCAAGTGTAAATTAATAATTAATAAAATGAAGTGTATATAATTGTAGTTATTTATCATAAGCTAATTAAGGAATTTGAAAATTCCACTGGATGCTGTTAAAATGATTTGAAAAATCCTTGGACACATTCATTGTTTAAGTGGAAAGCCATTGTGTACAGTGTAGATTTTTTTTTTTTTTTTTTTTTTTTTTTTAATTTATGTGAATGCCACCTTTTTTTGTTTAAAATATGAAGTTCTATGAGGCATTGTTCAGTTGTTGTTTTTTGACTATATTATAAAAATATTTATGTTTTCATTTCTTGTGATATATTAGGTCATTTAAAACTAATTAAATAAGTTTTAACGTAATATTTAAATAAAAACATAAATGTAGTTTTATTTTTTATACAGATGATTAGTTTTGCTTTATTACTTTAATTAAATCTTGACTGAATCTGGTTATTATTATTATTTATTTTGTGCAATAAGCATCTTTTTTTTTCTTCTTTTTTTTTTTTTCTTCTGGTATTATAAATTATTTTTATTTGATTTTAATTTTTTCATGTTGATGTAAGTATCAAAAGATGTCAGATTTAGGTTTAAAAAATAAATTATTTTGACATGAGTATAATATGTTCTTTTTTCATGAATTAAAATTGTTTGACTTGTGATGTTCATCATCCACATTAATTTCAGAAAAACTATACATTGTGGTTGATTATTTTACATTAAAGATATCGAATTAATAAACTTTTTTTTTTTTACCTAATGTTCTTAAATTGTTTAAGAAAGCATGTAAATCAGTTATGTGTTAAAATTTTGGTGTTAATAGTGCTGTTTCTTATCAAAATTTGTATTATTATTTTTTTTTTTTCATTTGTTTAATAATCACCTTCATCCTTTAAGCAGGGTCGCAATAACATTAATTAATTTTAAAGAGGGGACTTACTGGTCGAGCAAGTTGGGTTGAGGGTCTCAGCGCACTCGGTACTGAAGGTCATGGGTTCAAATCCCACCTGGAAATGTTAAAATTTATTTTGTGGCTGGCCCACAAAATGAGTCTTGACCTTTTCCATCCTGGCTAGAATAGGTTGTTAACCTGCAGGATAACCTGTCCTTCCTTGGAGGAGTTGGAGTTCGTAAGGATGTTAAACCCTAATAAGAAAATAAATAAATTTAACCCTCTGAAAATTGAATGGGTGATTGGAGAAACAACAAAAATCATAGTATTAAGATAATGGCTTATGTTCTAATGACTTCTCGAATCAATAATTCAATTCTAGTAGTTTCCTTAGTCACAGTTTTTATAAGTTAATTGTAAATAATTTTATAATAATAACTCATGAACGAAGCAGATTTAAGAGATTTAACAAGGACCTGTTTGGGTTTGAAGTCCATCATATGAAGATATGAACTATTGATAATTTATCCCAATTTATTTACCACAATATTACTAATAAAAAGAAATGTTTTACATCTCCAGTATGTCCTTATTAGTTTGATTGTGATTTGTTTTTATTTAGTCATTCCCAAGCTGTGATTCTGGTTAGGTTATGCTAGGTTACTATCTCAGCGTGACCGTTTTTTATCAGTATTATATAACAGTTTTAAAACTTTTAAAAAGTTTAATCATCTTGAACCGGAGGATTCAAATGTCATCATACTTTCCATATAGCTCCGAGTTAAATGTTGAAATGTTTGTTAAATGTTACTCTCCCTTAACCCCCCCCTTTTTTATTTATTCTATAATCATCCAAAATTTGTTCTAAAAATGTGATTATGCTCATTAGTCATTTATAATATATACCTATTTATATTATATTTAGATAATTGTTTCCCTATGTACACGACATGGAATTACAATTTGTTTTGTAGAATTAATTGCTTTGTTTTTTTGAATTCATTTAAAGTAATTTGAAATTAATAATATAAAACATTCCATAGTGGTCATGTGTTTTGAATGTTTGGAACTTAATGTGTGGCATTTAAGTATGGGAATTGAGCATCTCTAGGCTGGGTGCCACCTCATGAAGAAGTAATGTTTTATTCCTATTGACTCAGCTCTATTAATTTTTAGCCACAAGGAATCATCATCTAAGAGGTGTTACATGTCTGGAAAGGAAAATTCCATCAACAGATGACAGTAGTTTGAACATGAATTATTTATTTTGTATTGGCTTCCTTATAGGCTAGGCTTAATGGCAGAGGAACATTTGCCTATCCATGAGTTAGCTCCAGATGTACATTTTGGTAAATAAAAAAAGATATGTTATATTCACTGCCAGCTGTTGTATTGGTTTTCTAAAAAATCATTATATATTTTTTATTTTATTTTATTATTCTTTTGATCTTATTAACATTATTTGGTTTTTCTACATGTTTTTATTTTGTGAACAATTTCTTAATTCTTTTATTTGTAAACTTCTGTTTTAACCTTCTATATTAGGACACTCATCTTTTATTTACGTTAAGTGTATAATTGCAAGAGACATCAGCCATCACCTATATAGTATGGCTTTTAGATGTTTGGAATGTGTATATAAATAAATAAACAATCCTTTTTTGGGGGGTTTCCATATAAGGAAAAAAACACTCTCACACCTATATGTATATGTGTGTGGAATAAACAAGGCAGTTATTTACATCCATTAGACAATACTTATATTATTAATTCAAGAAAAAAATAGTAAAAACAGTTCAATCAATTTACCTTTAGCCTCTTTTTGGGTTAGTTAATTTACCTTTGGCCTCTACTTGAAGATGAATAGAGCAAATAGTTTAACAAAAATTTCCCTGCCAAATATTTTACAAGATAGTACAATTAGTGAGAAACCAGTTATTGATCTTCTAAGAGATCATGATAGCAGAAAATGTTGGGGTTCAGAGCGCTATCTATATGCAGAAGGGCCTGTCTGGGTTTGATTCCCACCTGGTTGGTTGATTTTATTATGTAAAGGTTACAGGAGATGAGTCTCAGCCTTCCCACTTTGGTTAAAATAGTTGGTAACCTTTAGTATAACTCATCCTTCCTTCATAATTGGAGTACATAAGGACCAACAAACAATAATTATTGGCACACTGTGGAATGAATAGCTTTTCTTTTTTCTTTTTTTTTTTTTATGATTATTAAGTCTTACCTATACCTGAAAGAAATTCAATAAAGAACCAGGGAGCTTCAGGGTGTTATGAAAAAAGTGATTAAACTTATTTAAAGTTAGTATACTTGATAATAAATACAAATTTAATTTTTAAAACTTTCTAATTTGATACTAACAAATTAACCATTAAGACAAAAAGCAAAAATGAACTAGATCAAAAGTCAACATACACTAGAAAAAAAAACGCACAAAAATCAACAAATCTTGGAAAAGGACTACGTTACTCCTCCTTTTGCTGTAATTAAAACGATGTCTTAAAACATCGAGTGACAGAGGTTTTTCATAATTTGTGGAACAAGTTTATTTCATTCCGCCGCAATTCATTGTTTCGAATAATTGTTTTCGAAATGTTTTGTTTCACAATATTTCTCTTAATTTCGCTTCATATAAGAAAATCGATGATTGAGAAAGGATATGCTACTGACTGGATCAATTATGGCAAATCCATTCTTTCACAATAGTTGAGCTGTATGCTTAGGGCCGTCATCTTTTTGGAAAACTTGGTCTCTTCTAAAACAACACTTTTGTATAGTTAAAATTTAAAAAAGAAAAGAAAAATGAAGTAACTTATTATAATAAATTCAACCATACAAAATATAAACATACCTAATTAGTAATATTTATTTTAGGAAAATGGAGAAAATAAAGATTATAAAAAATTCAATCATCGCATTATCTTCTTCAAGAGTGGTAATTATATAAGTCGCTATATTCTCGTACATGGAGCTCAACATTTCAGCAGGTTTAATATTTTTTTATTTATATCGACCGTCACTATACATTTTCTAGGTTTACTTAAACCTTTTCCAGAATAGTTTAATCATTTTCCAAATATGTTTAATCTTTGTCCGTTTTTATTAAATCTTTTTCATTTATATTTCAACTTTTGCATTCATATTTAAACAAATTTCCCATAATGTTTAGTCTTTTTCCATGTTATTTTAAAATATTCCATGTATATTTCACCTCTTTACATATACAGGGTGAGTATCTCTTAGTGTATAAAAAAAAATTGGGTGAAACTAGATCAAAAATGTAGCAAAATGCCGCAGATCCCACCTTTCTATTCCAATCCGTTGCTGATATACGATAAATCAAAGATTTTTTTGAGGAAATCACGTTTTTTTTTTTTTTTTTTTTTTTTTTTTTTTTTTTTTTTCCCATAAAACTGTAATATCTCCATTTTGTCTAAATATTTTTCAAATTTTGGCCACATTTTCGGATTTACCACTAAATTTCCTATTAGAACAGAGTACACGTAATCTTGAATTTTACAAACTCGGTATCTAAAGAACAGCTTCATCTTCACCTTATTTTGTGGTCACAATGTCTTATTGTTCTTCTTCTTCTTCTTCTGCGATATTTCCCTTAGATGGCCAGGTCAAGATGAGGAATTCAGTGGTCCTCTTAAGGTCCTCCAGGTCACCATGGAGCTTGGTCCTTGGAGCTTTGCTCAGAATAGAGCCTGCAGGTCTGAAGGATGTGCTCAGTATTTTGTTCACCCTCTCCGCACTCGCAAAGACGTCTCAAAACGTCAAATCTCACAAAAACTTGAAAATTTAATCAGTTTTCGAACGATTTGTTATAAGTAATGTTTTTGTTTCAATTTCATGGAGATATTTACTTTTGAAACCGAAAAAACATGGTGTTCTTATTTGGCATACAAATCAGTTACTTGAGTTAATAAAACATTATGGCAATCCCTTAATGGAAATGTGCATTTTAAACATAATAAACTCTTCATTGGAATAAAAAGCAAAGGAAAAAATGATTGTTTAATAGAAAATAAAGGAAAACTGTCAATAAAGCGACACCAGATCAGAGGATATTATATTATTACATTTATTTATTTATTATTATTATTTAGGATTTATTCTATTAGATTTTCAATGTAATGTTTAAAATCCAGTGATAATGAACATAGACGTTAATTTTGCCGTTAGCTTCTGAATGCAGATTGTGTCTAAGAATACTACTTTTTGAAGTGAATTTTATGGGCAGATGAGTTAGTTTTTACAGGGGATGGCATTTCTATCCATCCATGTATATCGTTGGTATATATTTGTATTGCTTTCAAATACTGTGAATGAGCTCCATGGTGTTGGAAAATCATATTTTGCCAAACTTCAGGTGGAATATCGTGATGAAGTTGTGGTAGGATATTTAGTAACAAATCTTAGTAATTTCATCATTCAATCTGTTGGGCAAACTTTGATTTTTCAACACTATTTGACAGCAATGCAAATATGAATAAACCAAAGATACTCCAAATAGAATGGTAGAAATGCCTTCCCCTGTAAAAACCGACTCATCTGCCCATAAATTCACTTCAAAAAGTAGTATTCTTTAATATCATCTGCATTCCGAAGCTTATAGCAAATTTGAGGTCTATGTTCATTATCACTGGACTTTGAACATTACATTGAAAATCTAATATAATAAATCCTAAATAATAATAATAAATAAATAAATGTAATAAGATCCTCTGATCTGGTGTCGCTTTATTGACAGTTTTCCTTTATTTTCTATTAAACAATAATTTTTTTCTTTGCTTTTTATTCCAATGAAGAGTTAATTATGTTTAAAATCCACATTACTATTAAGGGATTGTCATAATGTTTTATTTACACAAGTAACGGATTTGTATGCCAAATGAGAACACCATGTTTTTTCGGTTTTAAAAGTAAATATCTCAATGAAACTGAAACAAAAACATTACGTTTAACATATCATTCGAAAGCTGATTAAATTTGCAAGTTTTTGTGAGATTTGACGTTTTGTGGATAGTTTTTTTCGAAAAACGGTGAGCGTTGAAGTAAATAAGACATTGTGACTTCCCCAAATAAGGTGAAGATGAAGCTGTTCTTAAGATACCGAGTTTGTAAAATTCAAGGTTACGTGTACTCTGTTCTTATAGGAAATTTAATGGTGAATCCGAAAATGTGGCCAAAATTTGAAAAATATTTAGACAAAATGGAGATATTACAGTTTTTATGGGAAAAAAACGTGATTTCCTCAAAAAAGTTTTTGATTTATCGTATATCTGCAACGGATTGGAATAGAAAGGTGAGATCTGCGGCATTTTGCTACATTTTTGATCTAGTTTTATCCAATTTTTTTTATACATTAAGAGATACTCACCCTGTATTTTTAGTCTTTTTCCATTTAGGTTGAACTGTGTTTCCAATTTCAAACTTTTTCTAAATTTAATTAGGACCCTAAATGGTGTGGAGAAAAAGAATAGTAGAAATATTTCACTTATTATGGCATCATTCCTCTTTTTATTCATCTATTAAGTTACATGTTTCGGGAAAACTTTGGGAGAAATAACAAAGTCTGAGGATGTTTTTCCCGAAACATGTAACTTAATAGATGAATAATAAAGAGGAGTGATACCATAATAAGTGAAATATTTCAGTAATTGTTAACTCCTTCATTGAAGAATAGTAATAATCAAAATGCCTTATTCTGATAATCCAGCATTTATTATTAGATAACAAATAGTACATTAATGTAAAAATGAAATAAATCATTCATTATTTTTGTGAAATACGAAATAAATGAAATATGAAATATTCTACTAAGGTATACTAGAAAAGGGAAGTAATAACATGCTTATAGTTCAGACAATTAAAGGATCTAACATACAAATAAAATATCATACAAATAAAATGGAACTATTTAAAAAAAAAAAAATGGTTACATAATGTTCTCGACTACAAGCTTTTACCCGTGGCAATATTACTATGCAGAATAGCTGGATTTTTAAATATTATAATTTATTTTTTTCCAATTTCCCGTAAAAACTTAAGGACCTTTTTCCATTTAGAAAAAGTTTAAATAAAACAGGAAAATGTTTCGATCTAAATCGAAAAATAATAAAAATATATGGAAAAGTGTGAAATATAAATGGAGTAGTTCAAAATAGAATGGAAAAAGATTAAGCATATTTGGGAAATGATTAAATATGAATGCGAAAGTTTAAATATAAATTGAAAAGACTAAATTAAACAAAAAACACATTTGACAAAATCAATAGATCATAGACATGTCTATCCATAATCTGCTTTTACATCTACTGCTTCTGATGAGGAAACTGTGGTCATGTTTTCATTCCCAGCAACCCCAACAGAGCTAGATTGTGTAAAAAAAGATCCAACACTTAAAAAATGGAGGCAAAACGTTACTTTTTTTCATCCAAACCAATATATTCCCTAAGCAGTAGGTCATAGCGAAAAACGTTTTATAACAAAATATTTTACAATAAATTTCTGACAAGATAACTGTCGTTAAATTTTCGATCATAGTAACCAAACAGAGCTAGAGCGTGTTAAAATGTTAAATTTTTGAGAGTGGAAAAAACGTTACATCTTGACTTTTTTTTATTCAAATCAATATACAACAAATAATTGTCTAGATTTAATTTTTTACAAAGGAACTGAGCGTGTCAAAATGTTAAATTTTTGATTATGAAAAATACATCACAGCAAAAAAGTATAGACGCTGAGCCAAAAAATGGAAAAATAATATTACTGGGAAAGATTTAATAAATGTGAAAATGGACTAAAAAAAAAGTTTAAAAAGAGATATACATACAGGAGTCCAGCAGCTCACTGCTCTGTTTCCATTCACACTATCACAAAAATCCCTACATAGGAGTTCAAATTCGACAAATACTCGATAAAGCAATTATACGTCTTGAAATTAATATGCCTTGATCGTTTTCTTACTTTTATATTTTTGCAAATCTTTTAATTAATTAATTATTTTAATCTTTGGCAGTCATTATTTCAGCTAGATAACATACTGCTTGTGATGTATGACATTAAATAATATTTTAAGATCGTTTTCACTCAGTTCTGGAAAATCCAATTACCTAGTAGAAGATAATTTCGTGAAAGGGTTTCTGTACCGATTTAAGTTTTTAATTTCAACCAATGCTTGCATGAAATTAACTTGATTTTGACGGTCTTTCGTAAAAACAATAATTTGCAAAAACATCTGAATTCAATGATTTATTTATTTTTTTTTTTTACCAAAAATGTTTAAAAAATCAGCTATTCTGCACAATGATATTGCCTCTAGTAAAAGCTTGTAGTCGAGAACATTATGTAATAAATGATGTTTTTTTTTTTTTAATCAAATAGTGCCATGTACAGTATCGACTGGTAAACGTACTTTAGTTGTGACGAATGCCCCCCCCCCCCCCATCAAGCCTTTTTTTTTAATGATTTTTATGGAAAAAGTTTAGATTACCGGATGGAACTAATCAGAATTTAGTTGAGAATATTTCAATACAAATAATTTCTGAATTGTGTCGTTTAAATTGCCTGTTCTGAATTTAAATAAAAATATTACCAATTACTGATCTTTCTCCACTATCCCTCATGCTAGTAAGCATTTCCGCTAATCTTATAATATTTTGCACATTCAAGACCAGTGTATATAAATATTTCTTATTCAGAAACGCAAAATCCGTCAACTTTATTGTATAATGCCTAATCAGCATCAGATTTAAAAATTGTGACACTTTTCCTTGTAAGAATTTATGATTAGGATAAACCCATAGAGTCTGTAATTCTTCGCCAAAGAATCGATTTTTCATCAGATGGCTAGGGCAACATCGGTTTCCTTATCGAAACACTTGAAAGTCCGGATCATCCAAATCACTGCCGTAACTTTCATTTTCAATTCTATCACCACAGCAAGTACACTGAGTTGGTTGCCTATCTCTATATATTATCAGTCTACACTTATGAGAAAATACTGACCCAATGTCTAATGGATTTTCACTATCTTTTTGATATTTTTAGAAAAAATGAATTTTTATTTTTAGAAAAATAAGTTTTTACTATATCATCTTATAATTATTTACTTAAAATCAGTCTTTACCCTTCTTTGCTTGAAATAATATCAAAATTATACTCAAAAGCCACTTATTTTTTTAGTAATCAGAAATCACTAATTTGTTTGTGTTCCCCAGGGGTGGGGTACAGTTTGACAGCCATAGAGATTGTGAATAACAACATGGGGGACACTAGACATACATTAAATAAAAACAAAAAAAAAAAACATGAAAAATAGAAAACGTTTAATCTCCATTATACACCAGTAACATTGATTTGGTAATCAAAATTTAGTAATGACAAATTTATAATATGAGAATATTATCTTTTCGTTTTTAATATTATTAGCATTTTGTAGACCAATGTCCTTTTTTTATTCCAAACTATTTTCAATGTATCATACCAAGAAAAAAAAATGATCAAAATGCCTCCGCACAGTGTAACACGTTACATTAAACTATGGCCCACATCCTTCTGTTTGAAACCAAATTCATTAAAATTATATAAGTTTGCAATTGCAGTAAACATTGTTTAATATTCAAGCACCAACTAATAGCAGATTAAATTGAATATATAGTTGTTCATCAGAAATCATTAGTTTTCTAAAAAGACCAAAAACTTCACCAGCATAATTGTTCACAATTTTGGATTCTAACTATATTATTAACTAAAATTTTGGTTAAGTTTATAAATATATTAAAAAACAAGCCAGATTATAACTATTTGTTGATAAGAAATTGAAAACACTGATACTTAAAACTTTGTAATAATATTTTTGATGAATGAATTTTTTTTTTCTGATTTCAGAAGATATGATCACTGGAAACAAGGGTTTTTCGTTAATAGGTGATTGGTGATAACAGTTCCTAGCCAGTAACAGGTGATTTTAAAGGTTACTTTATTTTCGTCACAACTCTACACTTTAGTTATCTTTTAGGTGAAGGTCAAGGAAGAATGTGAGGAGAAATTATTTATTTTGAAATTAATAATTGTGTAAAATTGACAAATTGTTATGAGTATGGATACTGAGTGAGGAAATAGGGAAGTCGAAGTTCTTAATTAATTCTACAGCAATAGTAATTATAACGTATTAAGCAGGAAATTATTAAATATAATAGTATTAGTTAAAATATCCATTAATCAATAAAATATGGAAGTCCTTCCATTAAAATACATATTTCTGATATACCGTCTTCAGAATTGCGACATCATTTAAAGTTCGTGATTATTTTATCTATATTAAATAAACTAAAAATATTTTTTATTTCTTTAAAACACTCGGAAAATGAAGGCTCAGGATTATGTTGATCTTTCTAAGAGACGTTTTGAGGATATTTAAATTTTGGTGTTGATAGAGATGGAAATGTCTTTTGGCTTGAAAGTACTTCTAGGTATTGATTTTAGAGCAGGTTTTTTCTTATTTAATTGTGATTTAATATTTCTGCGGTATTTTGCGAAGTATTCTTCGGAGCAATTACTAGATTTGAGAACTAAACTATCTAATAATACATTTGGGCAATTCTTTGACGAATGATTTTCTGAGCACTGAAGCATTTTGGCATTTTATAACGATTTCGTGCCACGTGATTGAGTTCTTGGCAGAGATAACATTGAGTTATTACTTCGTTAGATTTATATTTATTCCACTTTATCACAATATTGCAACAATATTTAATTAAATTGTATTTTATTAATTATTATTTACTTTCCTATATTACGACTGATAAGGGTAGTTTTATCGGTCCATTTTCTTTTTCTTTTTTTTCCATTTAGAGTACTTTATACATCTCTAATCTTTTATTACGTAAGTCGGCTGTGACATCTTCGAATAGTATTTCAGGAGGATCTCTTTTAACAAAACGTAAGGTTTTATCTTTTTTTTTTTTTTTTTTTTTTTGTGCGTAAAAGTGAAAGTAAAAGATTCTTTCTTTGAATTCATTTTTGATAAACTTGATGTCTTGGTTAAAACACAATTCTATTGTCGTTATGGTATTGCTTGCGAAAAGGTGGCTTGCTCCTATTAACAGTTACTTTTCGGCAACCCTTTACTGTTTAACCGGCGCGTATTCTAGTGGTAGCCATTCGAAATGAAAACTTCCAAATTTCCCTCCTTTCAGCACGAGATCCTCAGATTCTATCCTAGATGCAAATAGAAATCACACTACGTGCTTTTGTAAATTATACTTCAATGTTTCAAATTTTATTTTAATCAATAAATATAAAACAATCAGCGAAACTTGGATGGAAAATTCCACGCCAGTGAATGTGCCTAGCTTTGATCTGAGATCATATTGTAATACCGCTAAGAACACACAAATCACAACTACATCATCGGTATCGGTATCATCATCATCAAATCACAAAGCCGATGGAGTCGCCATATATCGCAATATCAATAGCTTCACTTATTGTAATAGAGTTGACATTGACATTTCGGAGATTAATTTGGAAATGAAAGACGCAAAACCAGGTGATGTCTGCCTAGTAAAAGTAAAGGCCAATGGCATCTTCAAATTCGTACTCGGGTGTATGTATATCCATCCGGGCTAAGCGTTAGCGTTTACGTTACGATCGCTATTAAAATATTCCAAAAACATCGCTAAAATTATACCCGATTACGAGCCTGATCTTAATACACCAGTTATGATAGTTGGGAGCTTTAATGTTGATGTCTCACAAAACCGCGAGTTCAATTTGTCTTATATTGAAACTTCTCCAACAATGTTAGGTGTGTTGATTTAACGTTACAAGAAATCTCGATGTATCTTGTATGCCATTTGTGTTGCACTTTTCGTATTTCAGACCTATAATAATAAAGTTATATTGTAACACAGTAATTATTTGTTTCCTTGGTTTTATCCTAAATTGATAAATAAAAATATTTTATTTAAAAAATATAACCCGTTACCTAAACGTATTCACGTACAACACACGGCCGTGACCATTACACAGTATTTTTTAAAAAAATTTTATTGGATGTAAAAGTTGCATACAAGTATCATTAGCATGTTCAAAAAATTGTAAAATATGCTTACTGGATTGTAATATATTATTCAATCTTTTACAGAAATAATGCTTTGTTCAACAATAATATAATTAGGTTGTGGTAATTAATGTTGCCATGAAATATTACCAAACGTAATCACATAGTCTTCCCATTCTCATCAATCATGATGCACTACTTTGTACCATTCATGATATAGTTACCACATGGGTCATCTGTTGAAGAGAAAATAAACTCTTAATATGGATGAAGCATACGATATCCAAATCGGTAATCCTGATTATGGAAATATAAAGAGATTGATTTGTCGTGATGTTTATTTTTTGAGTATCCTTCCTAATGAAAAAGTATTAGGAATTGATGATGATGCTGGTGAAAATTCTGAATTTCGTAAGTTGAATGTTCTAAAATCATTTAAACTATCTTCTAAGCTTTTAAATTTATAAATTAATAAATAAAACTTTTTTTTCTCAGAAATTTTGGAATTTACATCGGCTGGTAGTGAGGAGGGTGTACTGAGAATTCGCGGAGTAAATTCAAACTTATACTTATGTATGGATGAGGAAGGTAACTTGTATGGGGAGGTAATTTCATTACTCTGAATGCTATTCTGTTTATATGTATGCACTAGTTATTTTAATTAAATAATGTAAATTATCTTATACTATTTCTTACTTTGATTTTTCTTTTCTTTATATCGTAGGAGTGACTTGTTTTTTCTTGCTTCTTCATATTTGTTTAGTTATGTTAAAATAAATTGGCCTCATTTAGAGTAACCTTGTTAGGAAAACATTATATATTTTGTTACCTATGTTGGAAATTGCTTTGTTACCTCTGGGGTTTTAATAAATGCTAATTTAATATTAATATTTTTTTTTTCATTGGTCCGACTTATATAATTTATTGGATTTTAACTAAATTAACATGTGAACCAATTCTATTATATTTAGTGGCATTTAGGTAAGAGAATAATTATTATTATTGGACATACATTATTTAATCTTACGATTATAGATGCATGAAAACTTAGGAATGATTTTACAAATACTATTCTATAAGGTCAGCACACAATTTGTAAAGTTACACTTAATAAAAACTATTACATGACAGGGAACTGCTATCTATACAATGTTAAGGTCTTGAGTTGGAGTGGTGGGCCCCTTCTCTTTCGGATCTTCATCAGTCAGCCTCTCCAGGCTCGTCAATCCAAGGGATCGTATCCCTGCCCCACAGCGGGAAAAAAGCCAGTCTAGGAGTGCAAAAGTCTTATTCTTCACATAACCATAAGTTTTGAAATATGTTGTCTTATAAACATGTTGAATCAAGTAAAAACACTATGGGTTATCAGATTTTTTTTTTTCATTTGATAATTATGTAGGGAAATAAAAATTACTAAACAATCTATTTTTCATCTTTAAATAAGAGCGTAAAAGTTTTAATTCAATGCCTCTAGATTTACTAAAAGTTTGCATCTTTTTTTTTAAATCAAAGAAATAGCAGATAAAATGCCAAGGAAGTTGTCAAGGAGAGTTTGCATTATTTGGGTCTTGTACTCGTTAAAAAATACAACTAAAAACATTAAGCGAAAGAAAAAGTTTAATTATTTCATAAATAATATCAACATATCTTAATTATATGTATATATTATAATATACGTTGTTTAATATTATTATAAAGAACAATTAAAACTACCTATTCAATGTATTAAAAATAATTTTTAAAAATAAATAAACAAAGGAAAATGAAAATTTAATAAGATTTCAGTCAGAATTAGGTTTTTCTGAAATAAAAATACATATTCATAAGGTATAGTTGACTGTGATGTAGTCATACCTTTTTGCTTGTTTTTTTTCTTCTAGCCCTGATGAAGACTTGCAATGCAAGTCGAAACCTTGGCTTTAACAATTAAAATAAAATAACAATTTTATTTTGATCTGCTGAGTATCTATGACTGCCTACCCCAACTATCTACATAACCTAAAAATACATAACTTTAAAAGATGCAAATTGTTGCAGCTAATTCTTGAAAAAATTGTTCTTTGGTTCTATTGGAATGAGGTTTTATCAACGGCATAGTGAGTGTATACATTAAATAAAAAACGAATCTTATTAACTTATAATGAATATTAACTCTAAGTTAATTGTTTCTGTTACCTTTGCTTGAATATGTCATACATAATTATATATATATATATATATATATATATATATATATATTATAATATATATATATATAATATTTATTTAAAATATTTATTAAACGATTCCAGAAAAACTTTATCTATCCAGTCCAGTTTTAATTAAATTTGGCCTTTAGGTGATGGGTGCTTCAAAAACAACTGATAAATCAACATTATAAATAGTTTATTTACACGCACTTATTAGCAAAAAATTTCCTATTGGGGTATCTTGTTTTCACTGCATTAGATATTAGTGTTTACATTTCTTATCATTTCTGGCTCCTAATCGTACCTTCGATTTTTTACTTTTGGACTCCTACAACCGCTGTTTTCTCCTCCGTGTGCTCTCCATCTTTTCACCCTTCAACTCTCTCACTTCCAACTCTCTATTTCACCCTATCAAACAATTGTTGTTCTCGTTCAATAAGCATTCAACTGATACAACCATACTTAATTCTTTGCTTTTATTGTTTTACCTTTGCCTTTGGTACTTGGTACTTGGTTTTTATGACGATATGTTTTATTAAAACAATAAGTGTCAAAGTGTGAGGGTTGCGCGTAAAAAGCATAAAACATCATACATGATACAAGTGAAGGGTTGGGGGAAAAATCAGGTAAGTCAACTTTCATCGAAACTGGGAAAGACGCAATTTAAAGTTACCAACATTATAAAATCATTTATATTGTTTAGAAAAAAATCTTGAAGAGGAACAAACAGCCTTCAGACTACACTGTTAGACACAAGACCACACATTCTCTCTCAGGGCCATAATTGAAAAGTCATAGGAAAGGGGGGAAAGCATATTGCTGGCTTTCCTTGGTATAAAGGCAGCATTTGACTCGGTACCTAGACATGAGATATGAACAGCTTTAATCACTGAAAATGTCCCAGCTACACTCATAGATGCTGTAAAATCCACTTACAACAGCACAAAAGGCATTATGAGAATAAACGGAAGAGAATCCGAGGCCTTTGGCAAGGATAAGGGAACAAAGCAGGGAGGTATTCTTAGCCCTCTACTATTTATTATCGTCATGGACGAGATAATAAAAATTTGCAAGGGAAGAACAGCACACAGCACACAGTGGTTGGGAAGTGGAATATTACGACAATCCTCGCTCAATCTATGGTTTATGCTGAGACAATGTCCTCATAGCAGATTCGGAAGAAAGCCTACAGCAAGTAGTCACAGAATGAAAGGCTGAGCTGGATAGAAAAGGAATGGCGCTCAATGCAGGCAAGAGTAAGGTTACAAGAAATATTGAGATCCGATGTGGAGGATAAACCTTAGGGATGACCGAGGAATATACCTCCTACCTGGGTACGTTCTTCAACAGGAATAGAAAGATTCATGGGGAGATTTCCAACCGGATGAAAAATGCAAACAGCATCTACTATCAACTATGCAACTCAGCTGCAAGAAAAAAGGAGATGCGTGATGCCACTGTAAAAGCCGCTGGCCGAACTAGGGGAGATAGAATTAGAAATGAGAGAATGAGAGAAGCTAAGATGGTTTGGCCACGTTTGCCGAATGGAAGAGGACCGTGACCCATAAAAGCTCTTCGAAGCTAGGCCTACAGGAAGACGTCCCAGGGGCAGTCCAAGGCTAACATTGACGGACCACATCTCCAGGCTGGGACAAAGTACAGGAAATAGTTTAAATGCCATGAAAGCGCTGGCAAGAGACCGGGATGCATGGTGGACTTAGACCGAGGCCCCTCCACGCTGAAAGGCAATAAGGAGGAAGGATTCCAGAAAAATATCTGATGCTGTGAAACTTGAAACCCTTACTTGCCAGGTTCTTTCCCCATGCAGTAACCCTTCAATTAAATATATTTTTTTACTCGCTTGGTTTTCTAACTTTTAACTGGAATGCAGCATTTCGTACTGAATCGGTTGATAAGCGTAACAATTTTCATATAAAAAAATAAATATATAAAAAAAATGACGCCTAGCTTATTCCCTTGACCATTCAAAAATAAATAAATAATATATATATATATATATATATATATATATATATATATATATATATATATATATGTATATGTATATATACAGGGTGTTCGGAAGATCGTTGGCCAAAAAGGTATCTCGGGTAGGGAGGTTCCTTTTGAACCTATTTAAGGTAACTTAACTATATACAAAGTCTTACGGGTTTTTTTTTATGCATTTTTTTTTTTGTAAAAATGGCCAAATCCAAATATTTATGCCTTATAACTCCATTGTTTACTGATATATCAACGCCATTTTTTTTTTTTTTTTTTTTTTTTTTTTTTTTTTTTTTTTTTTTTTTTTTTTTTTTTTTTTTTTTTTTTTTTTTTTTTTTTTTTTTTTTTTTTTTTTTTTTTTTTTTTTTTTTTTTTTTTTTTTGCTGTAATTACTAATACATTGTCCATGTAAAATAAAAAAGATTTGATGAAAAAAACAAATAAAATAAAAAAAACGGGAGATCGGTAAATCTTGTTAAAGACAAAAAAAGAAATTAAGAACTTCAAGTTTAGGTTAAAAAAAAAAGAAAACAGCCAAATCCAAATTATTTTAAAAACTTCTCTAGTTAATACTCTTTAACAAAATATCATTTGCAGGCACACAGCACATCTAGTTTTTTTTTCTATTTATAAAGTAACAAAACGGCGCCGCGTCGCCAGCGTACACTGACAATAATAATGAATCGAATCATATTTTTTATGCAAAACGTTACAAATAGTTGCGTTTCTTTAAAAAGGTTAAACTGTATATTTTCTCTTTCTTTCTCGGAATTCGGATTTTATCAGAGTAAACTTTATCTACATTTTTGTAAACAAAAATCAGGGAACAAAATTAAACAAATTTTAAATTATTCATAAATTTAATTTGTAGAGTATCACAGGTATTGCTCAAAATATTTCTAAGTGCTATTTCTAATACAAGCACATCTTTTTCTTATTTCTGTGGTGGTTATTCTTAAAATAAATTCTTCCTTCATTATGGTAAACGCGGCATTGATTTTTTGAAAAATTTGTTGTTTTGAAAAAGCTCACTACACCTTACCTGTAATGGAATATTTAAACAATTGTTTCCCACAATCCTGGAAAGGAAGAGGGGGTCCAATTGAGTGGCCAACACGGTCTCCAGACCTCACGCCGCTCGATTATTACGCCTAGGGCCATGCAAAAGATTTGGTTTATAATGTAGAATTTTTTTGTTTGGTTTGAAGGTAAGATTTTATATTCACATATTAATTTGTTATCTTTACATGTATAATAACATAATGGAGTACTATATCATACTAAGACGTACTATTATACATTTTATAAACTTTAAAATCGCCACTTCGGAAATTTTGTCACTTAGAACGTTTTTCTGCGGAGCCATTCAATTGAAAATGGTACGAAAAACCAGAGAGACGACTTAAGACGAAAAACAAATTATGCGCGTCTATGTAATGAGTTACAGTGGCTTAGAAAAGTGAACAGACCTCACTCAACAGTCCAAGACGCTATTAAAAAACATGGAATAAGAAAAACTTTTGAATATAAAGAGAAAACAAGACGAAAAAAAAAAATTACTTCAAAAAAGAAAGAGAAAAGTTAAAAGAAAACCAAGAATTAGTGTCCCTAAATTAGTGGATGAACATTTGTCTGAGAAAAGAGAACAACAGAGTGTTTCAAAAATGCGTCAATGCTTGAGACGGAACGAGCTTCATGGCAAAACAGATAGGCGAATACCATAAATAAGGAATATTAAGATATCAATGTGCCAAAGACCATAAAAATATGTTTGTGAGCTTTGGAGTAGGATAAGTTTTACGTATGAGTGTAAAATCGAGATGTTAAATCTTCAGAGGGAATAAAAAAGTATGGAGAAAAAGCAGCAATGGAAATAAGAAATATAGTTCCAACTGTTAAGAATGGAGGAAAGTAACTCATGGTCTGGGGTTTTTTTAATGTTGCTGAAGTGGGGTTTCTTGATTTTATCGATGAAATAATGGACCATATAAAAGTAAGTCGATACATAAAACGAAATCTTCCAATCAGTGCTAAACAAATTAGTATAAAAGAAAATTACATTTTTCAGCAGATCCCAAGCTTGCAATTCCAAAATGTGGATCCTCTAAAGCACACCAAAGTGGATGGTCACTCCCCCCCTCCCCCATCAAGATCAAGTCGGGAAAGGTTTTTTTACAATCAAAATTTAAAGGAAGTTATTGTTACATAATTACAGAGTCTTTAACTCAAAAATTAGTGAATTCAATGCCACAGTGCATAGAGTGCATATTAAAAGCCAAAGGTGGCCTTATTAAATATTAATTTTTATCGAATGTCAATATTATATAGAAATTACATTAAGTTTACTCATGTTGTTATTGATGTTTTTCAATTATTCTTTATAAGCTATTTTATCAAACATTCTATAAATTAAAAAATACATTTACTATTAAAAGTGTTGACGTATTCATTAAACGGTCTTATTGTTTTAATCCAATCCTATTAAATAATACTAATATTTGCTATTTCTTATAATTTATAGCAGGTGTACGAATACTTTTTATTCTGACTGTACACACTAATGTAAATATATACCTATTCTAAAAACATGTACCATGCATCCTTGTTTTGATCTTTGATGCTTGAAACTGAGATAATCCGGAGGTCTGGGTGTGTCCCCCACAAGTCATAAGGCATTAGATAAACACAAATCACAGTCGGCAATTTTTTTAATCAAGACAATTATAACATTTTTTTTAACCATGTGAATTTTGGAAACAACTTGTGAAATCATTTTTGAAAAAATTAAACCTTATAGTTCGTCATTTTGGAAAAGCAGCCTGATGGATCTGTAAAAGTTCAAGGTGTGCGGGGAAACGAAAATGGCCCAACAGAGACCAAGGGCGCTGAAGTGGAGTCCATTATAAAAAAAATGCAGAAGGGAGAGATCAAATTACCCCCTTCCGGAGGAAAGAAGGAGGAGGAAAGAATAAAATATTTTAAATTGTTAAATTTAATGTTACCGTATCTCCTCATCTTATAAAGTCACTATCAAGTATCTAAATAAGCTTTACGGATATTCATGCTATTTGTCATATTCATGTTTGTATTAAAATAATATACTATCAGGAAGAGGATCTGATATTCAGATACAAAAATTCCAATATGCTAAGTTCATTCTGTACATGCCATATTTAAACGGAAAACCTTACCTAAAAACAATGTGTTTTTTGTATTTAATATCGATTTGTTTAGTTGTTGTTATTTTCGGTATCAGCGTTTTCCATTATCCGCTGGTAACGGCATATAAAGGGAAATCAACAGTCGTTGTAGATGATTTTGCCTAGAATTTAATTTTAACTAATAATAATATTAATCAATGGAACATTTCAGAAGGCTTTATCTAGAGAGCCTTCCCTTTCCAGAAGATTTTTGTTTAATATCTCGTGAAAACCAATGGTAAGGGGTAAGAATTATTAGCATTTGATATTATTATATTTAAATTAATACTCTGTCACTTTTCTATACTGATATCTAAGGATTTAATTAATTTAATTTTAATTAAACTATTTATTTAATTTTAGACTATTTATTTAAACTAATTAATTAATTTTATATCGATTATATACAGTGAGCAGCAAAAGTTTTCGTACATCTACTACATTCACTAAAATACGATTATTATGACTCTTGTTGTACAAAAATAATTTTTCTGACAATTTCATATTTTTCCTCAGTCAAGTGCGGAACACACCTAATAATCAAAATCCCCAAAATATGTATAATATTTATTTATTTAATCTGTAAATAGTGTAAAGTGTAAACTGACTGCAGCAAAGGTTTTCGTACAGCATCAAATTATCTCATTTAATCCCTTAAAAACTTTTTTTTTTTTTTTTCTCTTTATTTGTTTAATTCACACCTGTCACTTATCAAGTGACAACAAGCAGATGTGATAAATTGTTGTATACAAGATAATTTGCATGTCAGGCATGAGGGAGGACAGCACCCAGCGGTACTTACTCCTAACATGAACATGATATTTAATCAGATTTAACGGAGTAGATCCCTCAACCAACTCCTTTTTAGTCTCCTTTGGGTATTATCTGGCAAGCTTATGGAGGCCATACTTTGTATTAAATTATTGATATGTCCGTGAAGTTTGTCATGAAATCTTTTATATAAAGTCTGGATGTGATCTTGTACCATGGGTATGTGTAAGTTTGTGTGTAAAGTTTTGTTATTGACATACCGGGGTGATTGTGTTATGAGTCTTAAAGTTTTTGACTGGAAAGGCTGTATTTTTTGGATGTGTGTTTTTTTAGCAATTCCGTAAATTTGTGAGGCGTACGGCCATAGAGGTTTTAATAAGGAAGTATATGTATTTAGTCTTTGCGTCATTTTCAATTTAGATCGTTTATGTAGAATTGGATATAATAGTCTCAGTCTTTTGTTAAGGCTTAGGCGTTTCTGTTTCACATGTGGGCCCCATGTCATCCTTCTGTCGAACATTAGTCCTAGGTATTGAACAGTGTCAGTCTGTTTAATTGGAACATTGTTAATGTAAACGTTGGGGCAGGTATTATGTCGAAGTGCAAAAGTTATGTGCTGTGATTTGTCGTTATTTAGTTTAATTTTCAATTTGTTGAACCAGTCTTGTAACTGTTGTAAATAGTGTTGGAGAGTCAGTGAAGCCTGATTGATGTCTGAGTGTCTAGTCAGAATTGCAGTATCATCTGCGTATGTTGCTATTATCGTGTTTGGGTAAGTGGGTATGTCGTGTGTGTAAACAATGTACAGCAGAGGTGCAAGAATTGATCCCTGCGGTACTCCAGCCCTAATTGGTCGAACAGAAGAGGTATACGAACCTTGTCGAACAGAGAAAAATCTGTCGGAAAGGAAGGAGAGAAGGATAAGATAGTAAGTGGAAGGAAGGAATGATTTAAGTTTAAATGGTAGTCCATTGTGCCAAACTCTGTCGATTGCTTGAGCTACATCCAGGAATACCCCAGTAGCATATAATTTTTTCTCCAATGCAACTGAAATGTAGTCTGTGACTCTGTGAAGCTGGTGTATGGTTGAGTGTTGTGAACGAAATCCAAACTGGTGTTCAGGTAGTATGTCTTTGTTCGTTAGCATGTCTAGAATTCATCTATACAGTAATTTTTCAAAAAATTTTGAGCAAATTGGAAGTAAACTGATAGGTCTGTACGAAGAAGGAGAGTTGGGGTCTTTATTTGGTTTTTGTATCATTAATACGTGTGAATATTTCCATTGTAATGGGAATTTAGTTGTCCTGAGTATTGCATTAAAGAGTGTTGTAAGAAAGACTGTAGCTTTTCTGGGCATATGCTGGAGTAGCTCAGCAGTAATCAAGTCATGTCCTGGGGCTTTTTTTTGGGGGGATAATTTTTGAATTTCTGGAATTACTTCAGATGGCTTAAAGGCTGGTGGAGGCAACGTTAGTAGTAAGGGGTTGTCAAGGGTATCTTGTACGTTAATTTCATGTTCATTGTCAGTGAGGTCTGTATGAGGTATGAAAACAGTCGATAGATGATCAGCGAAAAGTTCAGACATTTCGCTTTCCGGATCGGCCCAAGTGCCATCTTCTTTTCGGAGTGGTGCTGACACCTCACGATGCTTTAAAAGCTTTTTTGTTTGCCTCCACAAGCTTCCATCGTCAGTATTGAGATTTGTTAAGAATGTACCATTGTTGGTCTGTTTGAATTTTTGGATTTGTCGTTTTAATTCGTTATTTATTTGGTTGTATGTATGTTTGTCCGATGGTAGTCTGTTAGTCTGCCATACCTTACGAGCTCTTCTCTTGATTCTGATCAAATCCCTTATATACTGTGGATATCCTTAAAAACTTAATTTCTGATGTAGAGAAGTTAACTAGTTGTTAATTTTGCTTCTTTCTAGCTATTTTCTCATCATTTTCTACTCTACTTAAAACAGTGTTTTATAAAAAGCTACGGCCCAATAATCATAATATCTCTACTCAACAGCGGTTACATTTTCTCTAGCCTGAAATCAATTTCTTCTTTGGTATCTTCTAATCCTTTTAGGTCTTGCATATGTTTCCAAATTCGAAATTTACTTTCATTGCTGTCTTTCTGGCCGGTATTTTAAGGTTAGCATTAACTTTTCTCATTTCATCTCAACTCAAACTCCTGCCATCTCGGCGAGAGCAAATTCTGGGCCATCCCGATCGGCACTAATCTTATAGCCTTTCGTTTTTTTTAAATATTTGAATATGTGTTGGACCGTTGAACGAGGTATATTAATCATTGAACTAATCTGGACGTAAGAACATCGCTGTTATATGAGGAAAAGTACATGTACATAACTGCTGTTGAATAGATGTATTCTAATTATCGGGCTGTAGCTTTTTATAAAACACTGTTTGAGTAGAAAATTGTGAGAAAATAGCTAGAAAGAGGCAGGATTAACAACTAGTTAACTTCTCTACATCAGAACTTAAGTGTTTAAGGGGTTAAATGAGATAATTTGATGCTGTACGAAAACTTTTGCTACAGTCAGTTTACAGTTTTTTCTATTTCCAGATTAAATACATAAATATTATACATATTTTGGGAATTTTAATTATTAGGTGCGTTTCACACGTGAATGAAATAAACATGAAATCGTCAGAAAAATTATTTTTGTCCAACTAGAGTCATAATAAAAGTATTTTAGTGAATGTGGTAGGTGTACGAAAACTTTTGCAGCCCACTGTATTTACAAATACATATACAAAAAAATCATTATTTATTTTCTGTACAGTTTTAATTGAAACTGTTGAATTAGATAATTTTACCTATGTTGTAAAACTAAAACCTAACTACCATATAATAATTTGCACCAAAAATAATTAATTTGCAGAAGGATCCTGGAAATGATGCTACTGTTTTTATAGAATCATTCCTTGGCTCATATAGCACCTACCTTTCTAAAAAGTACGAAGATAAAAATTGGTTCGTCGGTTTAAAGAAAAATGGTTTACCAAAGCCAGCAGATCGTACAGATTTGGGTCAGAGTGCTATCAAGTTTATTCCTATTTATGACGAAACTTAGGACTACATGAAGGAGGTTTAATTACTAAATGAATGATTGTTAATAAATTGCATTTAACACTCCTTTTTATTATTCAAAACAATCCAGTTTCTTCCTTATAGAATAGAGTTACATTAAGCAATTTTAATTGCCAAATAAATTAATTGTTAAATATGTATGTGGACAATGGTTTATCTTTTAAGACGGACAACAGTATTTTCCTCTTTGAGATCATCTTCAAATATTTGACCTGGTCTTCATTCAAGAATTCTTGTAAAGAGCCAATAAGCGGTGGGAGATAGAAAGGCCGATAGCTGAAACGCTCACTTTTACTCAGTGTATATTTTAAGGAATTTTGACTGGGCGACATACGGGACGGCAAAAGTACCGGGGGTTGGGCGGGGGGTCCCGGAAAAATTTTCAAAATTAAGTGTCAAATGACGCATTTTTAGGCCGTTTTAACTGTTAATTAACATGGTCCCTGAGGTTTTGAATACCGGGAACTCCCTACTTCAATTAATGATCCCAGGCCTTTTGACAATTAATTTGGTCCACTCTATGACGTATGAACCCATTTTTAAATTGACACCAGGGGCCTATTTCATAAAGATAGAAGTACAACTCTACAGCTACAATTCCAAAAAAACCTTGACATTTGAGCTCCCATTAGTCGGTTTCAAGGTTTTTTTTAATTGTAGCTGGGGAGTTAAACTTTTTACCATTTTTTTCATTATTTTGAAAAACTTTATTTAAATTGAAATTGTTACTCCCGTAAAAATTTGCCGGCACCGGCTACGTTCACTGGGCGACAAAGTCATGGAACTGGGCAACACAAGTGTCGCCCAGTTTATATGTTATTTTATGCTATGCTTTTACTACTTCTCTTGTAAATCGGGATGATAACATGGGAGATCTTCTGGAATTCTATTTTCATCCATATTTTTAAAAGCATCTGAAGGGTCCTTTCTAGTTCCTATCCTCCAATTTTGAATAAAAGTGTTGTTTTCTTAACAGTTATTGTACACTATTTACGCTAATAATTTCTAATGAAAAAGTATTTTGCTTTTAAGTCTCTATTAATAGAAAAATTAATAATAATACATTAATAATAGAAAAGAATGATGATCTGAAAATATATTACCTAAATAAATAAAAAATATCAACCGATTTACATTTGATAATGGAATCCCAACATGCTTACTAACATTTTCAAAGGTGCTAACAGTTAAAATTTAATGTTTCTATGTTTGAGGAACTGTTGAGGGAGGAGGGGATAAACATGTATAAATATGTATATATATTTTAGAAAGATGAGTGATTTTAAAGGAATTTGATAATTGTACAACTTAGGTACCAACATTCCCAAAAGTACTAAAAGTTTAAATATAATGTTTTAAATCGCTCAGTGAGGAGAAATATGTATGCAAGACCAACTCAATCGGTTTACACAACATTTGATAATCAAATCCATGCTTACCAACATTTTCAAAGGAGGTTAATGGTTAAAATATAGTGTTTTTAATTTTGAGGAGCTGTTGGGAGGAGGGGGGATAAATATGTCTTTTTGAAAGACAGCCGATTTAAAAAATTTGTTAATGAGGAAACAGCTCTGATACATAATTTTTTTTTTCTTTTTTGGAGAGTTGGGTTGGAAGGGCGTAAGCTCATATTTTCGAATTACAGCTGATTTACATTAAATATGGTAATCAAGTTTCCATCAACAATACATCTAATAAAAATTCACAAAGAATCGATACAATTGAATTTAAATTTTCTATTTGGGGAAAACGGGAGGGTAAAAGTAGTACATAAGAACAACTCATCTGATTATCATCAAATTTGATATTCAAAAATTTATATAAATAATAACAATTTCAGTGTATGATGACATTTCTTTAGAATTTTTATTTTATTGGTATTTCAGAATGACAGTTGATTTTCATAAAATTTGATTATCAAGATTCTTAGATATTTAATAGCCATTCTCAAACGATCGAAACTGATTAAATATAAATTTTTTATTGATGGGGAGAGGTTTAAAGTAGAGCTTTAGAATGGCTCATCCGATTTTCATTACATTTAACATTTCTGAGTATGAAAACACCTCTGATACTTATATTTTTTTTGGAGGGGGGGAGGGAGAAGAGGTTGAACAGGTGTAAATTCATATTTTAGAATGGCAGCTGATTTTAATTATATTTGGCAATGAAGTTTCCATCAACAAGACATCTAATCATCCTTTGAGAGCTGTTAATATATGTATGTACATATTGTGTTATTATATTGTATATATATATGTACAACAAAATTAACACTGCAGTTAACATTTTGAGTTTGTGTTAAGAGTTTAGAATTTGTGTTTCTTTTGCAACAAAACTAATAGACCTGTCTTGTGGTTCTATTCTTTTCTTAGGCAGTCCCTCCTTGCAGATGAGCAACATTGTGTGGAGTTGCTGAAATATAAAGATTTGGTGCCTTCAATTTAAAAAATAATTATATTTTTATTTTGGACTCTCTTCTATATTTTTTTTTCAATATATATAGTCATTTATTTAAATTCCTTGTCCATCTTCATCATATGAATTCATTTTACTATGGTCATCAGCAATTCTTTTTTTATCAATCAATTAGTATTGATCATTCACTGATTGTATGAGTACTTTAAATATTAAGGGGATCTTACCTCATCAACATTAATGACATTTAAACTCTAAATTAATATTCTTTCATAGTTATATTCTTATGCAGATTTTCATAGCATATTCATTTATACTAGTCTTAGTCAAGAAATAGTTTCAAACTCATTTGCAGAATGACTAATTTTTTTAGCACTAGTTTTCTCTAGGTGCTTCCATTAATATATTAGCAACATAAATTAAATTGGTGATTTAATCCATTAAATTATTAGTAGTGTTCTGGATTTTTTCCAAGGTTTAATTACAATATGTATTTATAAACTTATTTATTTTCTTGAGCACTCTCATCTGTAACTTTATGTGAAATATTAGGTTCTAAAAAATATTTGATGAGTTAGTTCTTTGGTCACAGATAGAAAAAAAAAAAAAAAAAAAAAATTAAAAAAAAAAAAAAATCCTTTTGGAATTTAACTAAAAAAAGTGCTTTTGGAGAAAATCCATTTGTGCACATAAACTGTTAATTGGAAATGTTCCCTATCATTTTGAAAATAAAACTTTCTAACGAAACAGTGATTCTTCTGACTCAAAACAGTTAAGAATATGTTCAATTAAGAATATCTCTTGTTGATGCTGATAGCAGACTATATTTATCTCTTAATTTAATTACAATTTCATATATTTTACCCTCACTCCAACTAAATTTTCCCTCTGACTTCCATGAAACAGTTAATGGAGTTGATTACCAACATTCTAATCCTATCACAGGCCAAGAGGGAAGCACATAGATTTATTAGGTTAATTAATAAAAATAGTACAGAATTAGCATTCTTAGGAGAATTGTACATTGTATCTTTTCTTTTTAAATGTCTCATACGAATTAATAGAATTCAAATAAATGTTTTAATGTACAAGATATATTTATTTAATTTTTGTATTGTAGAATAAAATTTATGTTATTTCTTTTTATTAAAAAAATAAAATAAATGAAATAAAATGGAGACATGTATTGACGTCTATTTCCAGATTATATTCAACTGTCATTATTTGTGATTTTTTACCAAGTATAAATTAATAATTGGCTAAATGAATTGTACATAATTTTAGTTATCTAGAGTAATGTTATTAAAGATATTTGAAAATTCTAACGAATGCTGTCACGATGGCTTAAAAAGATCCTTGGGCATATTCGTTATTTAAGTGAAAAAACAATTATGTACGGTGTTGACTTTTTTTTTTTTATGAGAATACCACGTTTGTTTTTTCTTTTAAGTTTGAAGTTCAGTGAATATAACTATTATATTCATTTTAACTTGATATTTAAATAATTAAATTAAATCTAATTTTATTTTTAATAAAGATATATTAGTTTAGCTTTAGTATTGTTATTTGTTAATTATTATTATTCATTGTGTACACTAAGCATCACTATAATTTCTTTTTTTTATCTACTGATAATGAAATAATAGTGTTTCATTTATTTTAAAGACGTTTGTTTTATTCAGGTAATGTAAATAATTTTTATTTTATTTTCTTTTTCTTTCATATGTTGACATAATTATTTCAAGATATCTATCAGATTCTGGTTAAAAAAAAAGATTATTTTGAAATGAGTATCATTGTTCTTTTTTCATGTAATATAATTATAATAAAAAAAAACAAAAAAACAGTACCACTTACAACCCCTGAAGGGTCTCGGGTTCAGTACTTAGGTAAGTTTGTACTGTTACTAGGCCAACAATAATGATAAAATTATATGACTTACAAATTATATAAATTACTATTATAAATTGTATTCAGATTTGCTTTCATAATATTCATGAGTTTTACTGGCTGTTCTTAATTTTTATATGATTTCAACATAGCTTTAATCATTTCTTATCAAAACATTAATAGAATTAATAACATTCTATAATATAATTACAACCATTTATGACACTATAAATTTGTTTTATGTTTTTTTCTTTTTGGTTATTAAGAAAACTAACAGGTAATAATACAACTTCAATTTTTAATAAGGAGCTGTTTATTTTAAATTAGAAAAACTATTCCAAAGCAACACCATATATTTTATTTGAACTAGTTCTGTCTATATAAAGATCCTGTTGCATATGGCAGCTGACTGGCATTGATTCAACTTGAGTAAACGGCCTTTGGAACACCCACTTACAGTTCCATTGATCAACTATTCAAAACAGATGTCTTTCTTGAAATGTTTTCCCTTATACATTCATTGTGATAACTTTTAATAATTTAAAGTTGGTGTGTAATCACTTCTCAACTGTATTGTATAACTTTTCAATAACCTAATGTTTATAAATATTTTATTTTCTATTCCTTATTATCATAGACTTATTTTTATATCTATATGAGATATATGCATTTAGTTAAAATCACCGAAAATATTTGGTACTAATCATTTTTATAAGCTTGTGAAATTACATTTCACTTTTATATTGCTACATATTAGAAAATAATTCGTCGTATGAAGCTAGCTGTAATAGACAATTCTTGAATGATTGGTTTTGGCAGAGAACTGCTGGGACTCACTAGTAGCATCTGGAAACGGTATTTTTAAACTTAAGAATTTTTGAGTGTTATGCTTCTATTTTCAGACTCAAATGTTTTGACTGGTTTAGTAGCCCCTTAAAATGGAGAACAGACAGTATCAGTGTATTTTGCATGTTTCTCTAATGAAAAGGGTTTTAACATTTGAAAATAACATTTTTTGATTTATGAGGTGAAATTTTCACACAAGTATTCATTATTATGTTTAAAAAATTGTAAAATGTGTTTACTGAATCATCTGTAAGAGTGAAAAAATGCTCAACATGGATGAAATGGACAATATTCGATATGGTAATCCACATTATGGATATAGAATGAGATTATACTGTCGTACTGGTCATCATTTGACTATTCTTCCTAATGAAAGAGTATTAGGAATTAATGATGATACAGGTGATAATGCTGAATTTGGTAAGTTAGATGTTCTAAATTCATTTATTAAGCTATCTTCCAAACATTTTATTTGTAAATTAGCAAATAATACTTTTTCCAGAAATTTTGGAATTTACTTCGGCAGGTAAAGTGGGTGAAGTGAGAATTCGCGGAGTCTATTCAAACTTATATCTATGTATGGATGAAGAAGGTAACTTGTATGGGGAGGTAATATCATTACCCTGAATGCTATTCTTTTTATATTTATGTACTAAATATATTAATCAACTTATACTATTTTTTACTTTGAATTGATTTTTTTTTTTACCTACTATAACTAATTTTTTTTACCAACTGTAAAATTTTAGTAAAAATTTTTACTAATTTTTTTAGGCATGTGAAAATAAATTCTCCTTATTTGGAGTAATCATGTTAGGAAAACATCAGATATATTGTTATATGATTGTAACTTATATTCATTGTAACACATGGGCTTGAAATTATTTTAATTTCAACAGTTGCTCCTGTTAGTGTGATCATATTGTTTTTGTTCTAACATTATTATGGAGTAAGAATTAAATAAAAAATACAAATTTAAAAAACTGGTGTTACTTATTATTATTATTATTATTATTATCTCTTTAGTACAGTACCCAACAGTTGTTTACCAGGCGTAGGGTATTTAACTATTCAGAAATGTTAACAACTGATAAGATCCAAAGATTTAGTAAAGCCAAATTAATTACTCTCCTTATATTCTTACTGAATGAGTCTTTGATATGAACATTTTTAAAAAATATATAATTATTCTAATTGTTTGTTTACAGTATCCTAAATAACTTGATGTAAATGGTATTCCTAAAATTTAATTTTAATTTATAGTAATACCAATGGAACTTTTCAGAAGTCTTTATCTTGAGAGCCTTCCATTTTCAAAGTGTTTTTGTTTGATTTCTAGTAAAGAACAGAAGTATTGGGAATTAATTATAAGGATTTATTCTTGTGATCTTCAAATCACAACCATTGAGTTCTTGCCACTTATTCCCATTGAAATATGGGATTTTATTAATTAATATTGACCATTTATTTACAAAGATATAAAAATGTTAATATTTATCTATTTTATTATTAATATATATCTATTTATGTCACGGCTTTAATTGAAACTATATGTGTTATAAAACTAATAACTAATAATGCCTCAGTAATTTATATAAAATAATAAATTAATCTGCAGGAGAATCCAAGAAATGAAGCAACTGTTTTCATAGAATCAACCCTTCGCCAGTACAACACATACCTTTCTAAAAAGTATGAAGAACAAAATTGGTTCGTCGGCATAAAGAAAAATGGTAAACCAAAGCCTGCAGTTCGTACAGCTTGGGGTCAGAAAGCTATCCAGTTCCTTCCTATTAGAGTAGAATGACATTAAGTAACTTATAAATGATTGTTGATAAACTGCATTTAACACTCCTATTTTTAAAAGTATTATGTTTTTAAAAAGTATTACTTAGCATATTAATTTTAGCAAAATATAACAAATTTACAAATTGTTGAGCATGAATTAGTTGTAACTTGATTTTATTATTATTATTTTTTTTTTTTTTTGTATATTTATAGTTTTAAAATTCATATTTTTAATATTTGTTTCTTATTAACTTTCCAACATTGTTTTTACCATTTTTTATTTTTTTTTTTTTCTTAAAATAAAATTGCTTTGGAATTATTTAGTTTTTAAAATATTACATTGAATTCATTCTAAAGTTGAAAATTGAATCAATAGTATTGCAATAAAAGAAAAAATAGCAACAAATTGACTGCAATTTATGAATTGTCAGTTGTACATCTTATGTAGCTTTAACATGTAAACCCAAAATCTTTTTCAATCTAAATTTATTGTATTGTTGAAAATAAATCACTTTTCTGAACAATCCTTAAGTTAGATACATTGTGAACGTAACACCAGTCTTCCAAAGCAGCTAAGGTAGAAAATTAACACATTATCTTAAGTAACACTTACATAAGTTAAATATACCATATATTTATAGATTTATCATCAAACTATATTAAATATGAAAGTTTATTCCTGTGGTTGTACAAAAAATATGCCAAAGCCATTATTTTTTATTCATGTTTACCATATTTTTATAATTAAAGTTTATTTTTTAAAAAAGTGGAATTTTTAACCCATTATTTAAATATCATTGTTTAGTATATATGCATATCTTATATTTCATGACAATTTCTTTAATATATAGTATAGAACACGAAGGTGTTCTATGTATTTATTGTATTATTATTATTATTATATTATTATTATTTATTTGTTTTCACACCTAGTGGTAGTAAACATTCTGGGGACCAAACATGGTCAACCATGAATGTTTATTTGGAATTTAAAAATTTCCGAACTATTGTTGTAGTTCCCAACAATGCTGCTTGTTGCATTTTTTGTAGCACTGTTTTTGGCAGCTCCAACTTCTCTATTGAACAAATTGTGTCTTTCGGAATCAGCCCATTGCAAGATATAATCATGGGCAAGACACTGCACTTATCGAGTCTATATAGTTGTTTCAGTTCTTCTGCCAGCTCCTGGTATTTCCTCTTCTTCTCAGCAAAAACTCGGAACATATTGTCATCTGATGGCACACTGATTTCAATGATAAAAGCTGATTTCCCTACTTTGTTTATGATCACTATATCCGGCCTGTTGTTTATGATCGTATAATCAGTAATTATCGGGTGATCCCAAAATATCTTTATCCCTTTTTTCCGAAATTATGGCTTGTGGATGATAATGATAGAAGGGACAGCTCTTATCCAACAGCTTTAGCTTGAGGGCCATAGCTTGATGCACAACCTTGGCTACATTGTTATGCCTTTGGAGATATTCCTTGCCAGCCAGTACTTTGCATCCAGAAGTTACATGCTGGATCGATTCTACGGCATTTTTGCAAAGGCAACACTGATCATCTATGGTGTCCCCACATATATGCTTCCTGTATGTTTTTGTTGCGATAACTTGAACCTGGATAGCTAAAAGGAATCCCTCGGTTTCCGGGAAGATGTTGCTATATTTCATCTATGTTAGGGATGTTTCGATATCCACTCCCTCGTAATATTATTATATTATTATTATTATTATTTTATTATTATTATTATTTATTTATTTTATTTCTATTATTTATATCATAATTAGAATCAAAACCTGCTAAGTCCATTTTTTTTATTTTTTATAAATTTTATAAGTTTAACCAATGCTTTATTTACTACCTGTCAATTTGTGCCAAAACCTGTTAAGTCCGCTTCAAAATGACCTTTAAAATTCAGCTTTCAAATCAAATCCTGCTAAGTCCATAGTTAGCCGGGGAGATGGCAGAAGTGCTAGGTAGATTCATTATTTAAAAAACATTTCATTTTGAAAAAACTATAACTATTTGGCAACCTTACAAAATGCTGATGATAAGAAAGAAAATGTCAAACTAAAGCTCATATCATAAAATTTTAATGTCAGATTGGTTGGGAAATCTGAAACACTTTTTGTAAAATTGCAGCCTGGCAGATGACCTTAGGATTTTTTAAAGGGATTAAAAAATCCTTAGCTATGCCATCCTTCAGAACAGACATAAAATGGGGGTCCCGAGCCTTGCGATGTCAGGTACTCGTTAAAGATTCCTATCCTAATGATACCTGGATAGGCAAAATTTAGGAATCTCACCGTAGCATCATCCGATTAGCCATAGCAGCATAAAGTGACGTTAAACGAAACAAATAAACAAACTTTTTGTAAAATTAAAATTTTTATGTTTTTTTTGGCCTGAAAAATGTTTAAAAATGGACTTATCAGGTTTTAACTCTAAAGGCCTCAATTATTCTTTTTAAAATAATATTTATTATATGGAGGAACCATTATTTCACATCCAATATTCAGTTTGTTTAATTATGTAAAATTATTAGTACATTATAAACTAAAAATTTAATGTAGTTTATATTTTAAATATAATAGAACATTATTTTCATTTGATTTATTTATTCATTTTTCGGCAGTGCTGAATTCAAAATTTAAGTCTTTCGCCTTAGAAAAGTCGATGGTTTAAAAATAAAACAACAAACTTCATTAAATTTCCTATTAAGGAACTTTTTTTTTTCTTCATTTAACTATTAAGGTGTTGGTGCAAATTTCGGGATTATGAGAAATAAATAGTTGTTTACTATCTCTTTGATCTCATTGCATATATTTAACTTCAATGAGCACTAGCCTCTTAATTGTTGGTTTGTCAATAAACGCTGACTGAAATAACATAAAGGATATTTGACATATTTTATTTTTGATTGTTTTTATTTACTGGCTATTTTTTTTTTTTTTTTTTTTTTTTTCATTTCAGAAGCAAGGAACTGCTAAAACACATAAGAAATTGTAATAGGCTTTATCTGTGTCAGCCCCGTGTCATTAGATTGAGTGGTAAATTCTGCAACTACATTATTCTGAGTAGTTACGCTCCCTCTGAAGTATCTGCAGATGACAAGAAGGAAGCATTTTATAATCAGTAGAACAGAACCCTAGACATCTGAAAAGTGATATTAAGGTTATTATGGGAAATTTCAATGCAAAACAAGTCAAAAAGGATGTCTTTAGGCCAACTGTAGGAAAATATTGCCTTCATGATGATACAAACGAAAATAGTTGCATGCTTATAAATTTGGAAAAGGATTCACAAAGTAATATGGTGCTCTCCGAATGGTAAGACTATGAGTTAAAGTGATCATATTCTGGTCAACGGTAGACATAGTTATGGTCAGTCAGTTATGAGTTATGGAAACAGAATCTCTGGGGAAACCGTCATTGAATTACCAAAGCTAACAGGTTTTTGGGGATCAAAAAACACCTTAGAAGTTTGTAACTAAGCACCTCCTGTATAAGACCCTTATTAGGTCTGCCTTAATTTAGAGAATATTGGATGCTCACTAGGGATGAAAAATGGGAGAATCATATATTTGAAAAGAAGATCCTCCGAGGAATATTTGGTTTAGTCAAAGTTGGAGAAAACTGGATGCCCTTCACTTACTAAATACTCAGTTCTGGTGAGTGGCTGCACAGGATTGACCTAAATGGCAAAAGCTTATGGATGAGGCCAATGACCACATTGGTCTGAAGCACCAAGGAGATCAACTCAGAAAGTATTTTTTGTGAGTTTAAAATTTAGGTGATGGGTACAATGAATAAACTAAAAGTTATAAAAATTCTAGAGGTCATGGTTTAAGCCATTGCGCAGTGGGACGAATGACCAATCTAGGAGAAAAAAGTCTGTATCGCTTAAACAGACCTGTCAACCTGATTTACATAAACAATAGAGTTTAAATAAGGTAAAATAAAAACACTCAAGTCATAACCATAAGGAAAATACTATACAGTAGGCCCCCATTATCCGTGGTTCCGAATTTTTTATAAGGTTAAATTTTTCACCAATCATTTTATTTGTACCATATTAATTTAATAAAAATTTGTTAGATCGTTTCTAACGATTACATAATGGGTAATTATTTATACTTATTATTATACATTAATTATTTTTAATTATCTTAAGAAAGTAATGAATGAAAAAACACATCAAGCTGGTATCGTATAAATGAGATGTTTCCGGTGTACTAATCCAATTCATATTATGAAGCGATACTGTTTTCAAATCTTTCTGTGATATTATTACTAACCTGTTTGCCTACTAAGCAAAACTATTTACTCAGTTATGCTTTAGTCTCCATTTAAATAGGAACTATCGAAATGTCACAAATAAAAAAAAAAAAAAATACAAAATGTTTTCATGCTTAAACAAAAATTAACCCATAAAAACTGAATAGAAAAAGGTGAAAGTGTCATCCGCTGAATTAAGAATTGATGATCAAAGTGTTCATGATATTTTGAAAAAAACGGAAGATATTTCTGACTTTGTATCGTCGCACATTGCGACGAATGGCCTATCTAGGAGGAAAAAAGTCTGACTTGCTTAAATAGACACAGCAACCTGATTTACATAAACAATGGAGTTAAAACAAGGTGAAATCAAAGCGCATAAGTAACAACAATAAAGAATATAATATATTAGACGAAGCTTGAAACAATATAACTGTTTTTGTAAACCTTAAATCTGAAAACATTCACTCCATGTGGTCATCTTCTGATTAGTCCACATCTTCCCCAGAGGAATCATCGGTGGATGAGGAGCAAGAATAATTACTATCTGAACTTTTAAAAAGTCCAGTCTGCGATAAATCTGCTGCGATCTGTCTGTAATAATAATGTTTTCGATGGGTCTGTAATGGCGATAATGTCTGTAATGGGTAATGTTTTCTTGGTTTTTGCTATAAAATGACGATGAAAAAATATCAACAAGACTATACAGATTGTTCAATTGAAATAATAAATAATTTTAACTAAATGTGACCTTTCGACTTAGATACTACTTACACCCTTCTTTTTGCTTATTAATTCCACAGCTAAAACCAAAAAAAAAAAAACTAATACTGCTCTATAAACATCTTCCGTTTACACCTATTGCAACAGTTTCATTAATTTCGATTACACATTTTTTCTCCCTAGTAAAAAACAAACTAACATAACTGATTTTTTATCTAAATGAAAATTCAATACATACAGTAAAAACATGTATATATACGTTCATTCTTATGTATTTGTGTGTATTGTAACTTTGTAAACGTATGTAAAATGATTTTTTCTTATTAAAGTGCTTTTCTCAATCTCCTAATAACTTTCCGGGGTTTTCCAGCCTCTTATTATTTCTTCTTAATTTTCATAACTACCAATTTTAAATATCTTTTCAGTGCAGCTATAGATGTTGGTATAATATTCTCTAATTTAAGGGTTTTAAATATAGTAATGCATATTAAATCAATGCCCTTACAGTTTTGCCAAATACAAAATAACTCTCTTTGCGAAATTGAAAATTCGTTTTCAGACAAGAAAGCAGATAAAAGCAGCTAAATGTTTAATGATTTTTTCATATACCTTCTAAGGCACCTGTACCATGAATTTCAGAGAGGTACTTTGGGGTACTTTTTAGCAATAGATCTTTTTAGTTTAAAAAATGCTTTAGTTTACGGCACTTTTAAAAAAATTATATAATAGGTCAAATTATAAAAATCTTATTTTGAGCATGGCTTCCTGGTATAACGATCGTCTATATTCACTACTTATAAAAGAATAATGAAAAAATATCAATAGGATGATACACAAATTTAGATTGAAAGAATCAATAGTTTTAACAAAATTTGACCTGTCAAGTTAGGTACTACTTTGATCGTTCTTTTTACCTTGAAATCCACCTCCAAAAAACGAAAGAACCTTTGATAATGTTCCATAAACTACTTAACCATACACCTATAACAATAGTTTTATTAATTTGCATTATGACTTTTTTCCTCCTAGATAGGCCATTTGTCCCACTGTGCATTGGTTGATTTGACATGGGATAACCCTAGAGATCTTTTGAAACACTTATAACCCATTCATTATCCCAAAATGAATCCATTAACCACAACTATATGAATTTCTTTTTGGATATTAGAAACAGGCAAATTCATTGAAAAAATTTACCAGGGTTGCGGATGTGTGTTGTAATTATCATAATGAAAAACATAAAATAGAATAATTATGAAGGTTGATTTATTAAAGTAATTAATTCTATGAATCTTGGAACCATCAATCTTAACTATTTTATCCAACAGATTACTACATATAGAAGATAAAATATTCCAATACAAGTGGTAAATAATTCACCAATCCTAATTTAATTGGTTCTTCTATACCATCATTCATGCCTGAAGTGAATATTTATTCAAATTTAAAGCTGAGAATAATGAACTCTAAGAATTATTTTGATTTATATATCTACATTTACACATCTACTTCAAAGGATCAGTGTCAGCTAGAATTGTTTTTATTTTCTTTAATTCTGTCGTAATAAGTAGACAACAATCTTCATAAATTTGAACAATATTTGATTTTATCTTCAACAATTTCTTATGAAGTTTTTGACAATCCAATATTTTCCTGCATTGGTTCTAACAAGGGGGCAAGTATAGTGAAACATTTTTTTATAGTGATTAGTGACCAATTCACCTTTGGCATATGGGTTCTTCCAGATTATGTATCTGAACTGTGATTGGCTGATTTGATGTTTCCCTAGCTTTTCCTGTTTTGTTCACCTGTTTTTTTTTTTTTTTTTTTTTTTGTGGTCTACTTTTTATTTCTTCTAGCTTGGATTCATCCTAGTTCCTCCCATAAATGCCCCGGGGGGGTTCAGGTCTGGTGATTATAAAGGCATTTTAAATTGATTCAGGACACTATGGATCAACTATTCTTTAACCTTCTTTGCTGTATGTTCAAGATCATTGTCATTTTGAAACAATCTACAGTGCCTAAGTCCAAGCTGTAGCTGATTGTTTAAAATTATTCCTTAATATATTGATGCATACATTTTGGTCCATAATTCCATCTGTAGACACCAAATTACCTACACTGGTTGAACTGAAACAACTCCAAAACTTGGCATTTCCACCACCGCGTTTAGAAGTTGGATGAAATTCTTGGCCTTGAAGGCTTCTTTTGGTTTTCTCAACACATTTTTTTTTTTTTTATCCATCTAATCCTAAAAGGTTGAATTTTGATTCATCAGAAAAAATTATTTTCACCTAGAAATTTTCAGGTTTATCTACTAATTCTTTTGCATCCAGTAGGAGTTTGTCCTTCTTAACACTGCTTATGATGGGCTTTCTCCTAGCAGCTAGACCTCTGTAACCAGCTCTGTTATGTTTCAAGCAGTTTTAGGGTGTACTTCTATCCCTTAATCCTAAAAGATCCTGTTGGCCTGTGATAGTTCTCCAATATCCCTGGCCTTCCAGTCTTTGGTTTTAAGTCTCTGTGTCATTTTAGTACATACTGGAGAGTTTGAGTGATAAATTGAATTTTTGAACAATATCTTTGAAATCACTAGATACATGCTTTATTAAAAAAAATATATATATATATATATATATTATGTCATTCACAGAAACAAGCAAAGTGAATACTCAACTAGAGGCCAAGATTGAGATAAGATTTAGGCTAATGACAAATAGAATAAAGGCTGAGTATAACAAACAAGATTAAATACTCCAGGTTTATGGAAACTTTTATGAACTTCCATTAACAAAACAAGAACTCCCTCCTTGGGTATTAATGATAAACCTATACTACTAGATAACTTTTGTATCTGATATTTATGTCAATTATTGGATTGAATCAAATAATTAAGAAGAAATCAGAAACTGAGCCGTGAAATTATAGTTTAGTGTACAAAAATCTTTTTGAGGCAGTGTTGCTTAGGATATAAGTGGTTTAACCATAAGTATAAATCCAAAACCTCAATTAAAAACTGCACCATTAATAGCTTTGTTTTAGAAGCTGCTTGGTAATCCTAAATAAATTGCTTCAGTCCAAAGGATAATGGAAAATTCATGAGATACTATAAATAAATATTAAATCACTACAAAATAGATATAGTGCCAATTAAACTCAGGGAATGAAAATTTAGTAACATTTAAGGAGCTAGATATAGGAAAAAGCAAAACAAAGGTCATTGAAAAAAATTTATTTGATTTAGGTAGGTAAGCTTTTGGTCCAAATTCACAAAATATAACTTATAACACATATTTACAAAAAATAATAAAATTAATTTCTAATAATATTAAATAAATACAACACCTAAATATTTAATGAAGAATATAATTTCAAGATATGGGAAATAAAATACAATTTCTTTGGTATAAATAAACTTAGTAAAAATAAGATTCCTAAAATACTTCTTTTATTAAAAATTTAAATATACAAATACAGAAATATAAAAAAATAAAAATAAAGAAAGCTAGAACTGCCTAAATTTAGTTAATAAAATCTATCATTTCACAACAAAAGTACCAATTGATTCTAAAAGCAATGACATTTATTAATCGTTTTAGTAGCTCTCTTTAGGGCAGAAAAATCTACTTTGTGCCACCAAAAATCTACTTTGTAAGTGATATCTTACACTTATTGGTCGTAGAATTCAACTGCTCCCAGAGATGATGATGTTTGATAACATAAACAAGCTTGAATAGTGTTCATCACAAAAGCTTGCAGGCAGTTTTAATCTCACATGTTATAATTTATTTTTAAAATAACAGTACTGGCAGAAGAAAATAACATGAAGACAGCTGTAAAAATGATAAACCCCTTTAATATTCACATCAACCTTCACAAAATATAAAGTAAACATATCTACAGACAACAATCATTCTAATTTATAGCATTTTACAGATCAATAATGAAAGTGATGGCAATAAGGCAGTTTTCAACTGCTGGGTTCTCAATTATGTTAAAAACCAAAATTAGACAATGTGTTATTGCACTATAGTACGTGCTGAAGGCTTTTAAACACTAGATATCATATCTCATATGGTGTCTTGTGGTGAGCTCAGTGCAGCTTAATTATTTATTTTTGGTCTTGGGTGATGTTGATTGAAAAACACTTGATGCTGACATTAAGTTTTGAATGTACTGGCCAAGGACTTGGTTCTCAGAGCGTAATTTTAAATTTTCTTCTTTAACACTGTCCACCCTCTGGGATAGATCTAGAACAAATTCACAAATATGAGAGTACAATTAAATTTTCAATTGAAAACCTTTGAGTTGGATAAAAACAGTAATGGAAATCTTAGTTTAGATTAGGCAATAAACCTGAGAAGGGAATTACTTTAGTCTATCCTTGAAGTATTTTAACTGTGAAATTGAATTCAACTCATGACTTGGTAATTCATAAAAAAATTGTCTCAAAATCCATAAATGGCTTAGCAGCAGACAGTGGTAACTATCATATGTTTCTGCTTAGATTTCTTATTGCAAGATTATAGAGAAAGGATTAAAATTTCTCCATCAAAAGTGGGTCTGTTAAAAAAAAGTTTCTAAATTTATAACTCCAATTGTGAATCATTATTGAAAACATATAGACATCAATGCACTCACGCATGCGCGCGTGTAACAAAAGAATTTATACATAAAAATTTTCTTGGGTTCAATATTCAAAGCTCCATTACCATCTAAAGTATTTTGTAGTTCCAGAACTTGGGAAATCAATCTTGCTTTTTCTTCTTGTTCATCTGGACTTATGTCTGGATCTAAGCCTATAAGAAAATATTGACAATCAGGACAAATATATAAACACACTGTTTCAATATTAGTCTCCATTAAATACTATACTGTTAAGATAGATCTCAATCCACCAGGTATTCTAAATTTTATATGTAATAGAAAAAATTGAACAAAAGTTATTTGATATCAAATCAATACTGAAATAAAAAAAGGCATTCACTTATATTTATTGTTAAGAATAGCTACATCAGACTAGAAACTCACTAAAGTTAATAGATTATTCAAAAAGTGTAAAAATAAACACAAATTTTATTAGTCAAACCTCTGCCACACACAGACCCCATTTAGGGTTCTTTAGCTTTTGAGCAAGAGGAATTCGCTGGGTATTGAATAATGAGAGAGAGAAAAAAAAGATCATACCCACCAACTTCCACTCATTTAAAATAAAAAGAAACTCCACTGCATCCATTCAGTTGGTATCAGATGTAAATAAAATGGATTTAGATAACTATTATTTAACAATTATGTTTCACCTAAAACACCTAAAATAACAATTCTTTTCATAAAAAAAAAAAAAAAAAAAAAAATATGTGGAGGTAGTTAATATGGTGTAAGTTATTAAAGCAGCCAATACTATTTACAGCAATGAGGAACCCTTTTTGATGACATAATATCAGTGTACATAAAGTAGGTGTTGTAAATAATCATCTAAATTAAATTAAGATAATAATGTATAATAAAAACCAAGCATAAAAACTTACTATTGGGCCCTGGACTACTGCTTCCATTTGTAAATGTAGAAGGAATTGAGTCCATACTGCGTCCATGTACCATAGGATCAGAGGCTTGAGACATTTCTGTAACATCTCCTTCCTCATTGATGATAACTAAAATGTTAATGATTAATCACAATTAAATTCAGGAATAAGTGGTGTGATTTTATTTCTAAAGGATTACTAAAAATTTATAAAATGATTTCACAACAAATTTCCAGCCAGGAATGCCAAAAGAAAATTTTCAAATCTTTAAAATAATGATTGTGATTTTTTCCTTTTTTTGATTCAATACTAACTTGAGCTTTAAACATTTATCTATACAATTAGAAAGAGCAAAAAGCCTATCAAAGGTGTGAGTCATTAAGAATTTGATAATAGTGTCAAGTTTTCAGTACTCAAACTAAATTCGGAAAATAAATAATAAACTTAAGAAATAAGGTCGACAGAAATAAAACTTGTTCAAGATTTGCGATATAAAAGAATCATCAATCAAAATAATTTAACTCTAGGCCAATACTTAGTTGAAGAATTCTTTGACATTTCATTCAATAGATTGAAGATAATAACAATGAAAACAAATCTGCACAATGAAAACAGATCTGCTCAATGAAAACAGATCTGCACAATGAAAACAGATTCAATTCAGTTAAAACAAACAGTATCAGGGCACAACCCATTATCAATTATAATTATTAATTATACCAGCATATATATAACCAAAACACATAATAGAGAAATAAAAGAAGCGATATACATTAATAAAACAATCAATAATGCTATAAACTATAAAACGGTCACAGATAAAATAGGATCTATATATGCTGGTATAATTAATAAATTAATAATATAAGATTGGCCAACTTAGTACTAATAACAATAGTTAAGATTAGGATTGACCCTTGTACCCATAAAGTAGAAGAGTTATTCTATAGACAATGTAAATGAAACTGACACAGTGTGTTAACACCAAGAGATTGTTTTAAAGGTAAATTTATAATGAGATATATTGAAATTAGAATTGTATTGTTTTGATGTTAGAAAATGTAGTGTGATTATAGTAAATTGTAAATACTGTTTTCAGTCTGATGATGACCTTGTTTCCCGAAACATGTTACATGTTTTTACTATTAATAAAGAGGAGTGAATGCTTTGTATAATACAATTATTTAAAATAATATTTAAGTTAGATTATGAAAATAAAGATGAGGAGTTTTGGACAAGGGTCCTAAGCAAATGAGCAGTGAGCAATTAGAGCAAATTCAATATATTTCAACTTCAAGGAAAAATTTGGAGGAAAAGAATCAAGAGCTTTGTCCAAAAAAATCTATACTTATTAGGGGATGCACAATACTTTTAGTAACCTCTTGTTTTTGCTTATGCATTTTTGGAAAACTTCATATGGCTTATTTAATTCATGACTGGCATTAACCCTTTTCAGGGCACAATGTAATACAGTACACCAGTATTAGGTATTGTTTGGAGGGGCCCCATCATTCAAAAACATTAAATGAGGTTAAAAAACAAAAAAACTGTAATAAATGAAAGTAATTTTTTAACAGATTTATTCAATATTATACCAAGAAAAAAGAAAAAAAAAAAAAAAAAAAAAAAAAAAAAAAAAACAGTGAATTTAAATGATTTTAAATATGTATGCCTGATCTGAAAAGGATTTTAATTGATTTGTAAACATATACAGTTAGTAAAAAAAATGTCAGTGTACATCCATTATTGAAATAATTATTCATGTTTTGTTTTTTTAATTATATAGCTTCATTTGGAAATTTCGTTTAGGCATCAAATTCAAATAAATGTGCCAACTCATACAAATAAAACAATTTTTGTAATTTAATAAAAAAAAAAAAATGTATCCCAAAACTATGTGCACACTATACATAGACAGAAAATATCCAATCAAAACTTGCTAATCCTCTGAAGGATTACTGGCATAGTACTCTTCTGAGCTATTGTAAGTCTTCTAATATGTATCTGTTGCCCTGCACGCAAGTAAATTAAAAATTATATTTGTTCTCATTATGTTGATTTTTGTAGAAATCAGAAAATTAGTGATCATCTTAAGAAAGAAAGAAAAGGTTTTAGGGGAAACAGGCAAAATAATTTCAATAAATCACTCTATAAAATAAAAAAATCATCAACAGGTTTGAAGAAACTGAAAACTTTCACAGTCCGCTAAGGTCTGGACACCAAAAAAACTTTAAAGGGTACATATGTGAAAAACTTATAAAACTATAAACAAAGACACAAAAACTAATGCCAACTGGGTCACCTGTGGTGTAGTGGTTAGCATAGCAACCTACTAAACCCAAGATAGCGGGTTCGCAGCCCAGCAGATGACCAGCCTGTGCGATGTCAGGTACTCGTTAAAGATCCCTATCCTAATTATACCTGGATAGGCAAAATTTAGGACTCCCACCGTAGCATCGTCCGATTAGCCATAGCAGCATAAAGTGATGTTAAATCAAATAAACAAACAAACCAATGCCAACTCCATCGCAGGTATGCTAGAAAATGATTATGACATTAAAATTATAGGCAGTGTGGAACATAATAAAAAGTGCAGGATATAACGTGTAATCATGGTCTGGGGGTGTATTAGTGCATCTGGCATTGGAAAACAACGTGGTCGATGGAATTATGGACCAATATCTTTGGATTGGATCATCTCTCGGATGATAACACTTTAAAGTTTTTTTTTTTGGACATGCAGACCTTAACAAAGTTCCCATTTTCTTCAAACCTGTTGATTATCTGACATGTAGAGTGACTTCTGGAAATTATTTTGCCTATTTCACCCAAAAAATTTCCTTCCTTTCTAAAAATGATGATTATTATTCAGATTTTTTTTCAAAAATCTCTATAATAAGAACAAATATAATTTTTAATTTACTTCCTTGCAGGACAACAGATATTAAAAGACTAAAAATAGCTTTGAAGAATACAATGCCAGTAATCCTCCAGAGGCATATCAAGTTTTGATTGGATATTTTCTGTCTATGGATAGTGTACACATACTTTTTTGGTATGTGAATAAGTATTTAATCATGAAATCATGATGAATAAGTATTTCAATTATGAGCGTACACCGACTTTTTATACAAACTATTTATATGTCACAAAAATATAAATACAATTTTTATGAGTCAAGATTCTTTTAAAAAACATTTCTCCTTTTGTGCTAATACTTTTTGTTCAGACTTATGTACAATGGCTCATTTCATTGGTTATAATTTTTAATAACCTTATACACTTTCATTAATCCAGACAACTTAGAGCTCTAATAATCAATCAGCCCTAATTAATTACTGTAATTATAAAAAAGAAAATATAAGCAACAGGTCTGTTGAAAATTTGGAATTGAAGTACAACACATTAAAAGCATGATGTTCTTCTATTGTATGTGACAACTTACATAATAAAATTACATTATCATAATTTAAAATCTTTCCCTTGTCCTTTGAAAAATTCTAGATAAATAATATCAAATTAATAAGCTTTGGTCTCCTTAGTCAATTGAAGTAGTAGCGATTGCATCTTGCTTACCAACATATAATTGTCAGTTTCTCTTTGACATTACTATGTAAAAGAGAAACAGACACGGTGTGTTAACACCAAGAAATCATTTTAAAGTCTGATGATGGGACCTTGTTTCCCGAAACATGTCACTAGTTTATACTTTTAATAAAGATGAGTTTAAATGATGTTTATTACACTATTATTGATATAATAATTTAGTTTTTACGAGATATAGGATGAATGAAAAATACCAATATAGGAGAAAATCTTTCCCAAAGACACCAGTACATTAATAAGAGCATTAACCAACCTAAGAGCAGTTTTTATAAAATCAGGACTGAATTTTTAATCATGTACTTTATATATTATCAATTTATATGGTTTACACGAACATAAGAATGATGTTTAGATAATATTTTGAACATTTTACAATGAAGATTACGTGATTGTATTTAAACTCTGTAATATGAAATTTGTCTAGTTTTATAAAATAAATATCAAGTAGACCGCACATGCAACTTCTGATTCACAATAGGTAACTAGCAGTTATTTGTAAGAAACTTTTAAAGAAACAGGCACAAGACATATAGATTAAGGGAGATGGCTAATAGACCTTCTCAAATGTTAATATATAAATATTTATATAACATATTACTTACTACATTGATACTGAATGTTAATTAAAGAGAACTAAACTGCAAGTAATTCAAGTATTTTTAAATTTGAAAAAGTAAATCAACTGTACTGTAGCTTGTTAAAAATTTGAATGGAATAAACTTATTTCAAACATATATTTCCTTCATTAAGCACTATTCCATATTTTCAACTTTAGCATTAATCAATGCATTTAATTAATCAACAAAAGCAAACTACTTAAACCTATACCTCTTTAATCTATGACTTATAATTTAAACTTAGGAGGATTCACACAAATTATTTGAATTATTGAACAAGTTCATGAAACAGAATATTAAAACAAGAATAAAATTGTCACTAAACAAGTTGAATTGAATTGAAACTAACTAAACAAGAACTGAGTTGAAAACGTGAATACTTTTTTAGAAAACAGAATTCTTATATACCTTGTGGGTCATCATCAGCTAATGGAATGTTGTTCATTTCTTCTTGCATTTTTATACCATTCATTTTGGAATCCTGATTGGTAAGATGATGTGAAATGCGAATATATATCTTAAATACTGGATGGTGATAATTAAGTGATCACATTCCAAAAAATAATCACAAAATATGACTCAGAGAATAATCAACAACAAATCAGAAAATCTGAGCCAACATTCATAACCTGGATCTTGAACTACAGCTGATTACTCCCACTTCCTTGAAGACTACCCTTGAGATCAATTTTACTGCCTTCTGAAGGTTCTTATAAATTTAAATATAAAAGTGAATATGTTCGATAGGGTGAATTTCTTCTACCAGTTTTATCATTAACTTAATTATATGTTTTTATGAAACGTATTGAATCTATGTTTATTTTCCGTAGCAATTATTTTCCCTTTTGTTATGAATTAAGTGACTACTTTCACTGTTCTCTTGACTTCTCTGAGATACTTCCATTCGTTTTGTTTATTACCTTTTAATTGTAATGAGTATCTCGGTTTGAGTTGATTCATGTTTGGATGACAGCCTAACAAATGGCCGATTTTGACGCAATATATGAAGAAGAAGAGGAGACAGATGAAAATGTTGTTGATGACAATATTGTTTCTTTAGTGGCAGACCCTGTAGTTGTTAGAGGGACTGGTAACATGACTGTGTAAGTTTTTACATGTGGCTTTTTAACTGTCATCTAACATCTGCACAAGTTTGTATATTTTAATTGTCTTAACATTATAAAGGTAATTTACAGTTGTCAAAAAGTCTGTTTGATTTACTAGGTGCTGGCAATAGTTCTGATGTTATTTACAATGTATTTTATTTCTAACATTTGATATAATTAAAATTGTAATTATTGTCAGTTATGCCTTGTTATTTTCCTTTAAAAAAATAAATTTTGTTTAAGATCTTGAATTATGAGTTATTGAAATTTCATCATGTTAAAATATAATTTATATGATTTAATAACTTATTTTTATTGTATTAATGTATATGATTGTCATCCGTAATATTGCTTGTAGGTTTGGTTTGAGCAATAAATTTGACACCGAATTTCCTAATGGTCTAGTATCACGTGTTGCACCAGAGGAATATAAAGCAACTGTCTCAAGAGTAAATAATGTTCTCAAAAAAACTATTCCAGTGAATGTTAAATGGTTGTTTTGTGGTTGCGTTTGTTGTTGTTGCACACTTGGATGCTCTCTTTGGCCAGTAATTTGTCTCAGTAAAAGGGTAAGTTTTATTTAATTTGACATAAGGTATATTTCTAAATAACAATGTTAGGTATTAATTACCTCTGCCCTGCTCATGTACGAAATACCTTATCATGAAGTTCTAACCTTTTACTGATGTTTTTTAGGCAGATCTTCTATATTTAAATCTCCATTTTATTATCAATTTTTTAAACACTGAAATGAAGAATAGTAAGAACAATGACAGTAACTTGAGTAGTATTTATCCTTATGCTAATTATAGCATTTTACTATGTGATAAAAAGGGGTATTAGAATTAGCTTAATTCCGTAGCTAAAAACAGCATTTAATTTACAATTAAAAGATACTTAAATAATACAATTAAAGATAAGTAACTGTTAGTATGTCTTGCTTAATGTAAAAAAATGTTTGTTTTATTGCAATCTAAAATTAGGATGTTATCTCTTTCCTATAAAATTAATTGAAGACAATTAGAAGTTTTCCATTGCTAATAGTAATATTCATTAAACCTAATGCACTTAAAAATAAAACTAGTTACTAAAAATATCTGAGGATCTCATTTTAGGATAAACAAATGCTTTATTATACATTTATAGAAAATCAGGATTTTTTATCAGAATATATAAGGTTATTATCTTTTTACTTCACACTCAGGGGCTGCAAAATCAGCTAGGTATTACAGGTTCTCCTTATCAGAGGAGTAATAAATGGATAGTCAACTTTTTTAGTTTTTTGATAATGATATCTACGCTATTGAATATCTGATAGAATACTATTATTTTCCTTTTATTCTCTGGCCTACTATCATTGGCAATAACATTATTAGATAGTGTTCTTAATATGGACTCAAATCATCATGGACTTAAATCATGTACAGTCATTACAAGTCATATGTTAATGTATTTCATAGATGACATACCTTCATATTGTCGCTTAAACCATGATAACAAGTAACTCAAAGGACATCACAGGAATCGAAAAAAAGTTTTTAAAAATTCAGTTTCTTGTGGGATATAGGTAAATATAACAACTCTAAATAATGGTTAAGATTAACTTGTTGTATTATAATTGGTTGAATTAATTTGTCACGGCTTAAGTGACAATATATAATTGGTTACTAATATCTACCCTTTACCTTTGCCCATAAATTCACCCAAAATAACTTATTTCTCAATTTTGACCTAATTTGATAGTTATTAATTTACATTACAAAATAATGCAGTTCCCTGCCATTGTATTGTTGCTAAGGGTGGAGAGAAGTAACTATGATTTCATCTACAAAAGAAGCATAAGATATTTCTATTTCGTAGAAAATAGCGAGCTGTTACTTATGCCAATTCAAACCTTGAACACTTTGCAAAGAACTCGAAAGATTAAATAGTTAGAATTACCTTTATATAATTGTAATAATTTGCAAAATCCATTAGCTGGCCTGATAATTATCTTTCTATGATACCAAATGGTGTCAAATGTTACTTGTCAAGCTACCTTTAGTCCCGATAACTTCTATTTCCTTTATATCCTTTCCAATGACCTCATTACTTCCATTCTCAGATCCCAAACTAATGACTGTGGTACCAATCAAATTCCGACTAAATTAATCCAACTCAGTCTTCTTGCTCTTCTCCCAGCCCTACTACACATATATAATTTTTCCTTACAAAACTCCATATTTCCTACAGTCTGGAGAAAGGGCCTAATCCATCTATTGTACCAGACTTTAGGCCTATTTCCATCCTCTCAAATCTATCAAAGCCACTAGAAACAATGGTCAATGACTAGATTACCTCCTTTCTAGAGGAAAATTCCTTCCTTAATCCATTCCAATCAGGTTTCCATTCCGGTTATTCAATTCAGTCAGCTTTTTTATAAATTACACAGGACCTTTATTCCTCAATGGACCAACAACAAATTACGATCCTTGTTATTTTTGATTTTTCAAAAGCTTTTGATTGCGTTGACCATTCAATACTCCTATCTAAACTGCATAACTTCTCCCTATCTAATAGTGCTCTAAATTGGTTCCACTCCTTCTTATCTCATTGTTCCCAAACAGTTCATATCATTCCTAACAATTCTCCCTCATCTTCACTATCTTTATCCCAAGGTGTTCCTCAAGGATCCTCCCTACCACCAATCCTATTTTCTATCTATATCAATGATTTACCCAGCTCTATTCACCATTTCAAGTATCACCTGCTGATGACCTTCAAATCTACTTATATTTCAAACCTTCAGTTATGCTTCAGGAGGACATTGATAACATCAACCGTTGGGCAGTGAAAAATAAGCTACACCTGAATCCAAATAAAACTAAGGCTATCCTCATCGATTCAAAACCCATCCTCAACACCCTTCCTTACTATCCGTTGCTTTACCTCAATAACCTTCTCATTCATTTCCAAAACTCTATTAAAAACCTAGGACTTACCTTTGACCAACATCTCTCCTGGATATTATTTTTTTAAAAGGTATAAATAATATTTATATAAAATGTTTAAACTTTTTTTTATTACTTCAAATACAATAATATAATACAAACAAAAACAATTTAAAAAAAAATTAATAAAACAATATTATCTTTAAGATTTCAAGATTCCTTTCCCCAAAATACCCGTCAACTCCTAGTGTTCTCTCTTATTTTCCCTTGCTTTGATTACAGCTGCTTGGTATATAAGGGACCGTCTGGTGGTCTCGAGATAAAGCTGAAGAGACTGATGAACTGTTTCATTAGATTTATCTTTGGGATCCCCAGGCGGTCACATGTTACTTGCCGTTATTGTGAGCTTGGGTGGCTTTTTCCTGAATTCCGATAGCAATACTTTCTGGGTACTTTCCTACTCCAATCTCTAAAAACCAAAAAACCTTCCTATAACTCTGCGTTCTTCTCTCTACCTTCTAAACACTGGATCCCAACTATTTAACCTGTATACCCCTTCACATAAAACTACTTCCTTTGAAAAATCCTTCATCAATCGTGCTACCTCCTTCTGGAATTCCCTACCCACCACTGTTCGTAAAGCTGCTTCCCTTTCTTCCTTCAAAAGTAATTTATTTTTACACCTTTTACATTATCAATCTTCCACAAATATGTAAATATTCAGAATTATTTTATCTTTTTTATATACAATTGTATTTCATGTTATTATGATCATTATTTTTTATTTTTCCTGTCCACAATATATGTCATAATTCCTGATGCATTTAACTTGTAAAATAATACAGCCAGACAATTGTACCTGTAATTGTGCATTATTGTTGTTCTTAGGGGACAGTAAGTCCCAGAATAAAGTTTATTTTTCATTTCTTTTTAAAACATTCAGATCTGTGCTAGAACTTTCTATGGTAATAAGAGTTTAAAAAATGTATGAATCCTATTTAAACATGTATATTGGGGCCTTGTTAGAGTTTAAATCATTGGCAAAGTTGCTAAAGTAGTTATATTCATTCTTATTGATTTGTGTCTGAATTTTCTGGAGGTAAAAGTTGAGCAATGTTTATTTATTTTTATTACATGAAAATTTTGTATTTATTATTTTTTTGCTAATTTTATTTAAATATTATATTAGTCTTTAACTGTCCTTTATTAAAATAATGGATTATAAGCATTAATTGTAACTTTTATCTAAAAATACTTATATTAATTGTAGACGCAGCATTCTATTGATAAGTTATTGGAATGGGAAAATAGTCATCTTTATCATAAGCTTGGTCTGCATTGGAGATTAGCAAAGCAGCGTTGTGATTCATCCTCAATGATGGAATATGTAAGTAGTTTTACTTCAACTGGTATTAAAATAATCAAACTGAATAAAAGATTATTATAAATAAAAGGTACCTTTATTATTTAAAAACCAAAAGTATTTTTAAATATCGAGTTCTTTTGGTTTATTTATTTATTTTTTCCTTGTTGCTTTATTTTGACCTTGTTTCTATTCTTCAACCTTTATCAATATAATGGGTTTTATAACTTTCACCTAGCCTCTTTTATTCTACTGTTGCATTTAAGGTTGAGTAGAGATTCAATATTGATTGATTTGAGTTACATTTCCTGTCTCCATAACTTCCTTACCAAACCTGATCCTTACCTACCCGATTAATTAGTTTATTATAATAATTACTCCCTCATTTCTTTATTTTTTCTTAAAATCTGTGTTTACTGTAGTTATCTTATGGCTAAATTTTCTCTTTATTCTGCTTCTGAGTCCCTGTCAGAGATCAAATCTCAGAACAATGAATTTTGACTGGCTTTTTTTAGAATTATTCGAATTATCAAAATGATGTTTATTGGTAAAGTTTAAACATTTAGATATATCTTATAGTTTGATTTATCAGCCCTAATTATTTTTGTTTCTTTAAAGAAAATGGTGGTCTAATTCCTTCTTTTTTTTTATTCTTCCTACAAATCATCATAAAAAATAATTATACACAAAACGATACTAACAAAATTATGGTAAGTATTAAGTTAGGTTTATCAGCAGCCATATTGCTTAAAGCACATTGAGTTTAAGTTTTACGTATGTTCCTCGGAGTGACTTGAGATGCACACAAATTGTCTGAAAAACTTTTGCTTGATGTATTATCGTCAGATTTATTGGCTACTTTAGGATAAAAATTATGCCTTTACCTTCATGTTAAAAAATGACAAAGTTGTTGTTTGAAGAAGTTAATTACCCTTATCGAATTTATAAGTTAGAAGATGGATATTTAAAAATTGATTTGGGTATTTGAGTGGAGTAATTTCCCACCAAAATAACAGATTTCACTGACAAGAAAATACTTCAGTATTCTTGAGAACCAATGAAATTATATTGAACCAAACAACGACAATTTTTCTTTGTGTAAAAAGGAATTATCCGAAAGGTTACAAAATAAATTAAAATGAAATCGGTCATTTATAATTAATGAACTTATTTAAATATTTTTGATATTGGTTTTGAATTTGATTGATATTTACTCTTCCAAGGTCTCTCAAGAACCTTGGTCTCCTTTAAATTTTCTCTCCACTGATCTCTGTCCATCACTAAGGCTTTTTACTATTTATTCTCAATTTGAGAAAGATCATCTTCCCTAATGTCGATATATCCGGTGTACTTTGTCTCATCTTGTCCTCCCTGCTGTTTTTTTCAAATAAGATGTGATTATAATATATGATTCATCTTAAATGAAGAAGAAATAAAATATAAAAAAAAATTTGCTTAAAGTTATATTAGGTATTATTTTGAAGTCCATTTCTATCAAGTGTTTTATATTTTCACTCATCAAATTTATATTTATCAGAATTATAATTATATCAATTTGGTGTTTGCATCGTCAAGATTTCCTGTACCTCCTCCTGAATATTTTCTCAGGCTCAGATTAATTTAAAGGAAGAAAAAAATTTTTGACTAATTTTTCTGTTTATATCATTGTAAAACTCTGTTTCAGCAGTATAAGATATTTTTTTATTTTATTTATTTTGTTTTTATTTTTAGTTTCATGTGGTAGCTCGCATATTTTATTTAATTAGGTCCAGATAGAATTTATCATCACTGTTATGACTATGGGGACTGTGCTCTTTTTTAACCCTAGCGGCCATTTTCGGAACTAGCAGGGTACTCAGCTATTTTTAAGTTTTTGTTTTGTTTATATTGTTTTCGTTTAGTTTAGGTTGTCCCCATATTTTCAAGATTATAAAATAATAAAATGGCTACGATATTAAAAACTGGCTTTAAAAAAAAATCCATTCACTCTTCATCCCAAATCTGAGAATAAAAAGTAAATCGCTCTTGTAGAATGTGATCTTGTTTTTGGAGTGGAAGAACGAATATCCAACTTGGGCAGCCTCATGCAAGTCTCAATGATTCGACAAACAAATGTTAACCAATCTCCTTATAAAGTCATAATTGAGTTTATTCACCTTTTTATATAAATAATTTGATACTTGAGAGTAGAGGTTATGAATTGAAAACAGATTCCAACTAAATTTTTCAGGGTGGACTGCAACAATATGATTTATCTCATTTAATTATCATCACTGTATTTTCAATGGATCTTATCAGATTTCCATTTTTGAGCGTGTTGATAAGGCTCTTGTACATTTTTTATTTGTTGTAGAATCTCTGTTCCTTTCTTTAGTAGGATTTATAAATGTTTTCTATTTTAATATTATCTTATTTCCACTTATTTAAGATGAGGAGGGCATAACAGAAGTTAACATTAGTTTGAACCTGGATTTAGTGTTTGTGTGGGAATGATGGAGAATGACCTTCTTATTTTAGAAAGCTTTAATATTCTAGTCATGTGTAATGCTGTAAGAAACAGTAGGAACTTTTAATCAAACTATTCTAAGAGATTGATCCTATTCCATTTTTTGTCTTTTTCGAGGAAGTTAATTGTTTGTATTGGACGAAAAAAGGATTTATATACATATCAAACAATACATTTGCATCGAATACAATGTAATATTCAATCAATTATTTTATTGAAGGAGATTTAATTTTAAATATTTCATTTTAAAGGCCATGTCCATTCTGACCCTCAACAGTTGAGGGTCAGAATGGACATGCACATGTGACCATGTGAGAAAATCACAGTTATCCTGAAGAGACAGTGAACGTGCTCTGAAACATGTTGAAGAAAATAAAAGATAAATAGGAGTTATGCCTTTAAAATGAAATATGAAAAATGTAATATTCTTAAAAAATAGCTAATATCTATTGAGCTCAAAGGCAATTTTGTACTGCTCTTGGAAATTCTTCACTTTCTTTTGTTTTGTTTGTTTGTTCTTGGGCGCTACAGTCCTTGCAGGACCTGGGCCTCTGCCACCATTGTCTCCATTCCTCTTGGTCGTTCGCTAGGTTCTTCCAATACCATATCCCCAGCCTACGCAAATCGTTCTCTATGTCAGCAATCCATCTGCACCTGGGCCTGCTCCTCTTCCTTTTTCCTTCCAGTGTACCATTAAACATTATCTTTAGCAGCCTGCTGGGCTCCATTCTTTAGAAATATCCCATCCATCTGAGCCTACCTTTCTTAATAGCACAGAGGATATCAGCCTCACCATACAAGCGTAATCTCAGCATTGCTTCTTATCTGCCACCTGTGCTCCTCTCTCACAGCTCCAAAGATCCTTCTTAGGATTCTTCTCTCTCATACCAACCCAAAGGTTCTACCTGTGATAACCACATTATCAGCATATGCCATTTGTTGTGTAAGACTGTTGGAAATAGTGTACCCCAGTTTCATCTTAATTCCTGGGATGGCTACTTCTAGGGCGAGATTGAACAGTAGAGGCGATAATGGGTCCCCCTGTCTCAAGCCACTATTAACTTCAAAGCTTTCCGAGATGTCCGCTATGGCTTTTACTTTATCACTTGTCCTTTCTTTAATTTATAATTTTTAATTATTGGTTGGTCCGAAGTAATTTATTTTGTTGAATATAATAGAATACCCTGTACCCTGCTAGTTACCAAAATGCCACCTGGAGCGCTGGCATCGAAGTTCATGGTCCCCATTAGTACCTATATAAATTATTTTACATAGCTGTCTGTATTCAAAATGTTTGCGATATAAAATATAATCTTCATGATTGAATATGTATTTTATTAACCTGATAAATTCCAGATAAAAAAAAAAAAAAATCTGAATTTTTAATTATAAAATGAAATGTTTAAGAAAATTGGTTGTAATAAACATTAAAATTTCAGCCATTTATATGTTTTCTTATCTTAATTTTCCCAGATATACATTATTAAAATAAATAAATAAATAATTAATGAAACTTTTAATAACTAATTTTTTCTATGCTTCAATTTAATGATATTCTTGCATTTCTTATTCTGTTTCAGGTGTTGCTCATAGAGTTTATCCCTAAAATCCCAATTTATAGACCTGATTAGTATGGTTTTATGCAAGTTGGACTTGTTTCGGAAACAGGGCTTTTCATGTTGATTTATTTATGTATAAAGAAAAATTTTATGTATTGAACAATCGGAAATGCTGGTTCACAAAAGGCCGATACCCAGCTTGGGAGAGTTATCAAGACGGGTTTTTAATATACATCTATATATTTTTTTTTCTTAAGTAATGAGTAGTTTAGAATTTGACTCTTTAGACTAGTTATGATTTTATTAAATTTAATATATTGTGAGTTTGTGGGCGCAATGTACATCACTTTTTTTTATTCTTTGTTTTCTTAAGCAGTTTTTCTTAAGAAACCAAATAATGATAATCGTTGTTATCTTTATTCTGAAATGATTTCTTATTCTCATTTCTTTATATCTGATAAAATTTATGGATTTTAGCATCATAAACTGTTTGTTTTTATTTTATTGTGTTAAATTTTTATTTTCAATTCTAAAATCAGACAAAAAAAATTTTCCAGCTAAGAAGTTTTGGCCTAACTTGAGAAAAATAGATCATTAGTTTCCGTTCATTAAATTAGTAGTTTTTCATCCTTTGTGGTTTACTGACACACTAATTTATTATTTTAGAGCTCATTTTAAAATCAATATATAATAATATTTTGTTTTTTACCACTGTTATTTCTTTCACTCGGAAACTTATTAATAATCAATAAACTAAAATAATTATTTGTGCCATTAGTGACTGGTCGACTTCAATTCAATCTCTATTTATGCAGTTGATATTTTGTATATTTTTAATAAACATGATTTTTAAAGTAAAAAAGAAAAGTATATTTAGTAAAAATAAAAAAATTAGTTTTCATATTATGAAATAAATGATGACTTATTGATATGTAACCAATGCATTGCTTTATATTACTCTATTTAGTTTGTTTTGAACCAGTCGAACATCTGTGCCTAGAAATTCAAACGTCTTTGAACGGAAGTTTATAGAAATTTCGTTAAATGAAAAACTTTTTCAAAACAATGGCATGGATTTGTATTATGTTAACAATAATAACAATAATAAATCTGTAATAAACTATGTTAACATTATAGTGTAATACAAAACAATATAATTAAGAATATATGGAACAATATTGTTAATTATTTAAGATTGATTTTTTTTATTTTCAATATGAAAAGCAACAGCCAAAGACCTGTCTATTCATTTCCTGATTATTAGGCCATTTGATTATTCGATTGTAGGTTTTTTATATTCAAACTTTGTACATACTTAGTATGTTACATACATAGACAAATATCTAGTGATTTTTCATATTTTTGGGCTGAATAGCTTCTAGCAATGAATTTTTATTTGATATATAAACATTATAGTTGACAGGAAGTGATTTCGTGTATAAATAAAGACTTAAAAGCCAATACTTAGAGATATATGATACACCAAAGTTCTCTATACATAAATGCAGTTTAACTGGATTCTAACTTTTTTCATTTCTATCAAACAATTATTGATTGATAAAGTTGTTCACATGTTTTTATTTTGTGATTTCTTAAAGGCTGTTTAAAGTTGGAATTTTGATAATAAATATAATATTGATTGCATTTGTTAATTTTTGAATAAACGTAATTGTAAAGAGAAAATGTATTAACAACTAAATCAAGCCTACGTATAGAAACAGTTGATATGAAAATAAAAAAATTCATATCATTAGCTTGACTGTCGCTTTTTAACTAATACATGCAAACAGATAAAACGAAACATGGAGCACTGAATTATTAATAAGCAATGCCTAAATTAAATTAAAAAAAAAAAAGTTTGTAATTCTTGATTTATTTTTCTGGCTCTTATTTATTTATTTTTTAAACTATGTTTTCTTGAAGAATTCACAAACAAAAACATTCTCTACTATCATTATTTCTTATTGGTTGGTTTTACAATGTCTAGGAATTTGATTTGTTTTGTCACTTTCAATGTGTGTGGACTTGAATTTATTGAATTATTATTTATCATTAGCCTTTAGATATTAAGAAATTCATATATTAGAGAGTGTATATCTATTTTATCCCAAAATTTCATATTAAATTTCTAAAAAATATTTTTTCTACTCGTGGAAGAACAATACTATAGAAAGAGTAATCTCAGTTTATTTCAAATAAAAGTATATTTATTCTTTGCTGCTATTATTTGATTCTATAGATAAACGAATCCATTGATTATTGGTTTATGAACTATAGGTAGGTTTTACCCTTCTTTCCTATGAGTGCGTATTTGTTTTTATAAAAATTAAGAAATCTTGATTAAAACAAAAATAATTTTATGACCTTCTTATTTTAATTTCCGTTTTATCTATGAAAGTTCCTTTAATCATAAACAGTAATAAATTTATTAGGATGTATTATTCATGATTTAGAAAAATTATACTCTTTGAGATATATCTTCTGTTTCCTGGCAGCTTAAAATATCAGCCAAATGAGTTTTTAAAAATTCTTATTCAGTTAATAACTTTTAAAAAGCAATTTTGAGAATTCGGTAATGTTTCCTTAGTAAAAAGAGTGGTTATTGCTCATCCCTGAACTTTTGCCTTACCTTATTAAACATATCTTAGTTTTTAGGAGAAAAATTTGTAAATTAATTTTGTACTTTTAAGTTAGTTAATTGCTACATACCCATATGAATATTATAATTAGTAACATTAGTTGTGATTGATATTATTTTTAAAAAAAGAAAGTAATTTTACGATCTTAAAAGGCAGTTCTATTTATGAATCCTGTTATGATTTGAAATAAATTGAAACCTTGACATACCTCATATTTATAGTGGGTTCTGTATTAAAATAAGTTACAAATCAAAAAATTATTTATTCTCAATGACTATTTCTCTGATATTTTAAAAATTAAAATACCCTCCAATGAGGCATGCTAGCATGTTTATAAGCTATTATAGCATCTTATTGTGTGTTATTCTAGTTAATATGATTAGGTATGAAAATACTCAATTTTATGACTTAATTTATTTTACTCTTCTGTGTATAATAGTTATTTTTCAACTTATAATTTCACTTATGTTCTTATAGACTTATGATTCATTCAATTTAATAGCATAGCTGTATGATGTTACTGGTATGAAATGTACATAACTTTTCCAGAATCATATATTTTTTTGTATTTGATGCTGACATAAGTCTATGTAGATAGTTTTCAAAACGGCCAAGATTGTAGTTAATAAAAATAAAGCATGGCTACCACTGCATTGAAAGTGTATGCACAACTTAAATATTGATACCAAAAAATCCGTGTTATCCATGTTCCTATAAAAAGTTTGCATTTGTTAGTTTTTGTATTGTAAGTTAATAAATTTGTAGTGTAAGTGTAATAAGTACACTCTTAAAATAAGGGTGGCCATTTCTGATGCCGTCTGATAGTGTATGTCCCATATGAATGCATTTTATTGAACATCACAATGAAGGTATTGTCATCGATGTATTGTTACGTGCTCAAGGTGTTTAAGGCCTAATACTATATTGTTGAAATAATTTGTTAAAGTTTGTTTTCATAAATAAAGTGATGTCCTAATCGGAAAATATAAGTCTTCAATTGAAATTATGAATAATTATTTATAGTTTTTTCAAAATTCTAAATTAATATTATTATCTATTTTTAAATTTATTATTTTGATTTGCTTTGGCGTGTAATGTTTGTTTGAATTACTAAATTTGTAAGTTGGTTACACTTTTCATGCCTATCAAGTCATTGAAATTGTTGCTTTGTTTTTAATATGGCTGTTCAAGCTTATGACTTATTGGTTTGCATTTTATGAATTTATAATTATAATTGTAAAAATATAATATGTACAAAAAGATATGACAAAATGTCAAAAGAAATATCACTTTTCTAAAGCACATTTATGTAGAAGTTAACCTTCAATAAAATTGTTTTATATAGTGTTGTGTTTAGCAAGAAAAGGATTCATTACTAATGATTTGAAATATTATATTTGCATATTCAACCAATATGTTAAATGTTGTTATAATAATAAAACTTTTAGTTACCTGAAGTGTTAGAAAATATATAGATCTTAAATATAATTTAATATAAAAAATTTTATGTTCTCTATCATATGTTCAAATGTGTGTGTATATAAGTATATATATATTTGTGAGCTCTAATCAGTTGCTGATCAGATGTTTTTTGTATAAATGTCACTCTTTTAGTAACTGAATTGTTAATTGTACAGTGTATTTGATGGTCATACAAAAATATAAGCACCACTCAAGACAAATATTTCTGTAGATTATAAATAATTGTAAATAATGAATTGTTATTCAAATAATTATGTAACTTCTTAATTAGTTGAATAAATATTTTATAAATACTATGCTTCCATAAAAATGATGCTTTGGTCCATTTTATGTTTATTTTTCTCAGTTTATCTGTTGCTGTAAAACTTCATTTGATTGTGGTGAGGTTAACTAGGTACGAAATTTCCCATCTTCTTTTTCCAAGAGTGCCCTTTAACCTTTTCTGGGTTCATTTATTGTTTATTACTAATAGAAAATCAAATGGATTGCTTTAAGAAAAGCTGGAAGATGTTCCTAAAAATGTTGAAATAATAATGACTTCAATATATTGCTCTGGCAACCTGATAAATAAAAGATTTTAAGTTTTGGTCAGTGGCAGAGTGGAATTATTTCATAGTAATTAATCCACTGTTCTCTCACCCAGCAGGGTCACTGCCTATAAAACTCCAAGTTGCTGAAATGGCAAGAGAGGGGGACAAAAAATTATATCTGCAATTCTTGTAGAAATGATAAGCACCAAATGTAAAAGGGAGTGGAGGCTATAGAAGCCGAATGAACTGAAAAAATATTTTTCTCCTAACATAGAACAACTGCTCCGAACAATATGCATAACTTAAAAATAACTTATATAAATAATTTGATCTCACAGGTCATGTATACTGCCTTTAGTATGGTCATTTTATGCTGCAGAAGGTCCACTGGACCCACCACCTTTTCCTTTTGTATTGCTACAATTTTAAAGCAATCCTAAGTTTCATAGTGCTAAAGTATCTCTAACCATAGATAAATAAATAAGCTAAAGCTAAGCACAGGGAAGATAAAGACAATTGAATGGATCATAAGGTCTTGGATCAGGATGTCCAGGTGAAAGGAAGAAAAGAGTAAACTCAGAGGAGGAATAACAAATAACAAATATTTTCGGTAACTAGATTTTTGTTAATAAATATAACAATTAACTTTAATACAAAAGTAAGTAAATATTTTCCTAAATAGGTTCAAAATTATACAAATTATCTTGTTTAAACAGGTATTCTATAAAACATAGTAACAGTTCATTTCATTATTATACAACATAAGTATCAAGAACAAAACATTATATACATACATCAAGTAAATAAAACATTTAATAAAGCCAGGATTTTGCATATAACACAATAATTAAAATCCTGAGAATTTCATTTTCCAGCCAACAGAAGACGTTAGCGTATTACATAAATAAATATATATATATATATATATATATATATATATATTTTTTTTTTTTTTTTTTTTTTTTTTTTTTAATTTATCACAATGATTACATGAAGGAAAATTTCAAGCATACACATCTTACAAAGTTTGATAGTTTGCCCAGGCTGAATACTTAAGAGCTAAATTGTTACAAAAATATGTTTGTTAGTAAAAATAAACAAATTCAACATTAATAATGAAATACAAGAAATTTATTAATATCAAAGAGCTTAACATGTTGAACGTGTTTTTTTTTTCTTATCAAAATATGTATTTTCTTTAAAAAATCACTTGTTACAAACCATCAATGTGATACATTATTGCCAAAAAAAAAAGGGAACTAAAAAAAAAGTTATGAATATTAAGAGGAAGGCAAAGGGTGGTATCTGAATAATATAACCTTTTCCTATAGTTACCTAAGTGCATGGTCAGATCATAAATTAGTTTAAAGAACTACTTTTTATTGAATGAAGGATCATTCACAAGGAAAAAAGAGTAGGGAACTAAACTCAGCAGCAGAAAAGTTCTGATCTGATTCATGAAGAAAAGCGGTTTTGCAGTACTAACCGTTGTAAGAGGAAGGCAAAGGGTGGTATCTGTTTAGGATTTAAGCATTGTTTTGTAGTTTGACTTTAAAAACACAAGGTTTCCTAGTAGTGGTTTCTTTCTTATGCAGAAGATAGAACTCTCCCACTCCCAATAGAAATACTGGAATAGAACAGTTATTTCTAGATATGTGAGGGTGTGGCGTAAATGGTGGCTACCAGTGAAAATAATACACCAGGATATTTAAAGATGTTATGAATAAATAGATAGTTCAAATTATATTACATTAAAAACAATAATTTATTGTTATCTCTAAACATTGCAGTAGTATATACTCCCAATATTTATTTACCTTAAACTAATTTACTTTAGTTAAACTCTAGTGTCGAAAGTGTTTGCCACTTTTCAAAGCAAGTTCAACACAATCTGCTGTGATTTTAAACTTTTTCTGATTATGGGAGCACACAGAACATTAAACGAATGTGAGTTGGTCATTCAACACTTTAATAGCAGAAAATCTTTAAATAAAATAACTGAAATGGTCTAGAAAGGGTGTTCATCTGTCCAGCATATAGTGAAGAGCATGAAGGAAAAGGGCAATGCCATAAAAAAAGTTAAAAAACTAGACACATTTTAATTGATAGGAATAAGACTTTGATTGCCAGGGAAAATAAAAGAAATCCACATTTGTGTGCACCCAAAATAGCCACGGAACTATCTAAACAATTAGGTAAGCCAGTAAGTGCGGTGTCCTAAGAAGAAATAAATTTCATGGACGAGTAGCTCGGAAGAAACCTTTCATTAGAAAAAAATAAAAAAGTTAGAATGCTATTTGAAAATGAATATTTACTGAAAGACCCTAAGTTTTGGACAACTCTAATATTTACTGATGGGTGTTGCTATGTATGAAGGAAATCAGAACAGCTGGCGAAAATAAAATGTATGCACAACTGTGAAGCATGGAGGTGAGGGTGTTAAGGTGTGGGGGTGGCAGCTTCTGGTGTGGTAAATCTTCATTTTATAGATGGAATAGTGAAGAAGAATGTTTACGAAAGTGTAGAAAAGCTGGGATTCAAAGACAAGTTTTGTTTTTACCAGGATAATGACCCCAAACACTCTGCCAAGTTAGTTAAGGAATGGCCCCTTTATAACTGCCCCAAAGTTATTAAAACTCCTAGCACAGTAACCAGAAATTAATGTGATAGAACACCAGGGGGAAAAAATCTAAGGTAGAAATTAGAAAACATAAGATTTCTAGCAAAGAAGCATTTAAAAAATATCTCCTTGAAGAATGGAACAAGGTAAGCCCGAATTCACCAAAAAAATAGTCGAGTTGATTCCAAACAGACTAAAAGAAGTGGTCGAAAGTAGTCTTGCCTTCAAGGTGTTGAACTAAATTAATACTATTCTAAATGAATAAGAAGTGAGGTGTATTATTTTGACTGTGAGGTGAAATTCTTGTTCATATTTTGTTTGTTAATATTTTTAAATAACCAAAGTTGAATATGTTATTTTTTTTGTTTGTAATAATTGAAAATTAATATAAATAAATTTGTTGATGAATTTCTGGTTTTGTTCCCTGTAGCCATATAAGTTTTTCTTTCCCTCTACAGGGTTTATCAATTTCACTGCGAGCCACAGTATATATCCACTCATTTTTGCTAATTAAAATATAAATGGATTTAAAGTTATGGAAAAATTTCTTAAAACATTTTTAAAAGTAAAATATACTAAAGATATATGGTATGACAGAAAGCGACATATCTTATGAGAGTTCTAACTGTTAATCTTGCTGGAAAAACATCTGCCACTAGGGAAATGTAACCTAAGGATCTTTTACATTTCTTACAATAGTGATAAATTTAAATAAACATTAATAACATCTGACTGTTGATTGAGTGACCCTTCATAGTTGTCAAATAAATAAATTTATCAAAAAAAAAAAGAAAAAAAAAAAATTAAAAACGAATATTTCCTTAGCATCTTGGAAAAAATATATAAAGATATTGTTCTTATAATATGATATGTATCAGACAATTAATTGATATGCAATCACTTCTGTTTAATCAAGACTTATGACAAGAATCATTTAGATTTCATTTAAATATAATTAATTAACCAATCTAAGGCTAGTTGCACACACACTGACTTTTTGCCGGCTGGCAAAAAACCGACCAATATTTTGCCGGTCGACTTTTGGACGGCCAGCAAAATGCCGGCGCCTGCCACTGCATTATAATTACTGTTTTATGCACTATAATTACAAAAGCTACTACTTGCTCGAGTTACTGAATCGAATGAAACAATATCAATTTGTTAATCAGAAATTGTTAAACGCTTTAAGTCGAAAAGTCAATAATAAAATAAAATTATAATTCTACTAATTGTTTGACCGGCAAAAAGTCGGTGTGTGTGCAAGCACTAGCACCGGCAAAATATCGGTCGGTTTTTTGCCGGCCGGCAAAAAGTCGGTGTGTGTGCAACTGGCCTAATAGTTCAAGAAACTTCAAAGGGAAATCATCATTATTTGTAGAAAAATAGGCTAATACAATTAAAAAATAAACCTATACATTTTTTTTTTTTAATAAATCTAATTCTAATATCAGTCAATACTGTTTCACCTGTAATTCACACCTCTGTGATGTGGTTCAATCCTTATAATAATTAAGTTCTTATTTACAAATTTAGGTAAAGACATTATTCTAAACAAAAGATATATATTCCTATTAGTAAAGTTGGATCAATGAACAATAATAATTTTTCATATTTTGACAATTTTTTTTTTTTACTCTTATTTAAAAAGAAAATTTGAATGGTGCGAGATTTGTTGTACTCCATATTCCATTAATAAATTCGAATGAAGGGAACAAAAATTATCAGTATGCAATTTGCAGAATAATGATACTGATTTATGATACTATATTTATGACTAGTCCATAATATTCATTCTTCATTTGTACAGAGCAGGATATTATAAATACATCTACATCTCAAATAATTTCACTCACTCGAATAGTATCCATTTTCTCTTTAATATAAACTAAACAAAAATAAATTTCATTCTTATATTTTCGATAAGTTTCTTTTTCGAAAGTAGTGAAAATTGCAAATGGATTTATGAGTCATGACTTATCATACATTTGATCAGATTCACCAAACCATTAAGTTAATTTCATTTAAAAAAATAAATAAATAAAAAATAGAACAGTGGTGAAACAAAAAATTATGAAGTATTATTTCATTTCAACAGTTTCTATTGGACAAGAACAATAAATATGCCCAAGGTTTCTTATATGAACTTTGCAAAAAATTCACTGTTTTTTGTTTCCTCACCTCATTTTGTAAACTTCCTAACCTTACTTAAACATTCTGAAAAAGACTGTAATAAATTAGTTTTTACTTTGCATTAAAGTTCAAGAATAATTAAACATTGATTTGACCTTCAATTATAAAAATAATAGGAAACATTTCTTATTGGACAAATTTAAAAGTTCTTAAATTTTCCCCAAATAGTCTCCATCTCATTTTCTGATCAAGAAAAGCATGATAAGCCGAAGAGAAATTTGAGTGAATGTAAAATTTTAAACAAAAAAAAAAAAAAATATTCATTCCTATATTTTGGGTAAGTTTCTTTTTTGAAAGTAGTGAAAATTGAAAACGGGTTTATAAGTCATGACTTATCATACATTTTATCAGATTTAGCAAACCATTAAGGCAATTTCATTCTAAAAAATAAATAAATGAAAAATATAATGGTGGTAAAACAAAAAATTATGAAGTATTATTTCATTTCATCAGTTTCTATGAATGAAAAAAATTTAAATTTTATTTGGTAAAAATAGTAATTAAATTATTAAAATAAATACATTTTAAAAATCAGAATACAATATAAACATGATTTCATATATGTTCAGCATTAACAATCTGATATGTGCAAGAGACAAGTTACCTCACTTATAAAGATTCTGAGCCAAAAGATCATTTACTGCCACAACACTTAATAAACTATAAAGATTGTATAAAGTCCTATTAACATTCTAAGTAATTAGTCAAAATTATCTACAAATTAATACAATAGTTATTTATCACATTATAAATAAGAACCTTTACCTTAACTAGATCTCGTTATTTGTTTAAAATAGAAATATATATAACAAACAATAGGATTTACTATTTTATCACATTACATAAAGAAAAACTAATTTCAAGATCTTAAAAATTATTTAGCATCACCAGAGAGGACACTGACATGGCATTTAAACAGACGAATCTGGAAAAAAATAAATGATTTGAAACAATTATTTAATTTGTCAACTCATTGCACTTATATTCTTCCTTTTTCAAAATTAGATCATTACTAAAAAAAAAAAAAATTCTCAAATAAAACTTAGGATGTCTAGTATGTGAAACAATCTAGCAACAAAATTCAGAATAGCAGAGCCTAGAACGACGTGATTTATAATCAGATGGTGAAATAAAATGTTTTAAATTAAGCCACAATGTTGCACTGCCATTTCATGGATCAATGGATTACACTTCTGAGCCACTGTCTATGGAGCCACATGTACCATGTAGGTATATACAGGGTGAGTATCTCTTAGTGTAAAAAAAAAATTGGAAAAAATTTTTTTTCTTTGCTTTTTATTCCAATGAACAGTTTATTATGTTTAAAATGTACATTTCCATTAACGGATTGTCATAATGTTTTATTTACATAAGTAGCTGATTTGTATGCCAAATGAGAACACTATCTTTTTTCGGTTTCAAAAGTAAATTTCTCAATGAAATTGAAACAAAATCAATACGTTTAACATATCATTCGAAAGCTAATTAAATTTGCAAGTTTTTGTGAAATTTGACGTTTTGTGGATAGGTTTTTCGAAAAACGGTGAGCGTTGAAGTAAATACAACATTGTGACTTCCCCAAATAAGGTGAAGATCAAGCTGTTCTTTAGATACCAAGTTTGTAAAATTCAAGGTTACAGTCACTCAGCTATTATAGAAAATTTAATGCTAAATTAGAAAATTTTGTCAAAATTGGAAAAATATTTAAACAAAGTGGAGATATTGCAGCTTTTATGAAAAAAAATGTGGTTTCCTCAAAAAAGTCTTTGATTTATCGTACATCTGCAACGGATTGGAATAGAAAGGTAAGGTCTGCGGCATTTTGCTACATTTTTGATCTAGTTTCACCCAATTTTTTTTTTTTTACACTAAGAGATACTCACCCTGTATTAGACTATGTGAAAAAATAAGCATATGGTAACAATTTAAATCATGGAAATTAATAAATTATTTAAATTATAATTCAAGCAATTATTTCATACTACCATTCCCCATCATGGCTTCACCCGCTGTTATAAGTAAAGAACTTAGATAACTTAAGCTAATGCATAGAAGTATATATTTCTATGCATAGCAGTAATTTTTAACCTGGTTAAAATTGCACTGATTAGGTGGTTGAAGATTACATAAAAGCATATTTGGACATTCAATTTTTAATTTTAATGTAAGTACTATCCATGGACTCCATGGACAGAGACTATTAAGAATTAAAAAAGTACTAAGCATTATGAAACTCTTGTGGATAATGGACTGCATTATCAATATTTACAACTAAAGACCCATGAATCATATTTTTATGCACAATATCAAAAAAACAAAGGATCAAAATTTTCATTTGGTAATCATTTTTATTCAGCAGAAATAATTTTCTTTGTTTATCTGGTTGGATTTTAATTTCTAACCATATAAGTATATGACAGTGTGACAAACCTCATTTCTTTCACTCAATATTGTACAGATAAATTTTTATTATTCCTAAACCTTCCTAGAACTATGAACTTAAAATTTTATGAAGATGGCTTCAGTAGTTTAACCATTGTAAACTCTATAGCAGAATGGTGCCAACCATATATCTATATCAAATGTCACTGGGCTCCACATTTCGTACCACATATTTAAATCATTCTTAATAATTTAATAGAATGTAAGTAAATTTAATTATCAATTTAAGCTCTATATAACACCGTAACATTGTAACCTCTCATATAGAATGGCACCTCATGACCTGTCGGTTAATTTTCATACCTCACTGTTATCCACATATTATCGCATTTTTAATAGCAAATTAATTGAAAATCACTTTATTTTATTATTTCTAAACTTTCCTTGAACTATTAAGATGATATGGTTAAAATTTGGTCCAGATTGGCTCAGTAGTTTTTGTGGTTAGTGATCACAAATGAAAAATGGCTTGTCCTTTAATATAATAGTATTGATATAAGCATTACTGAGCTTATTAGCCTCATAAATCTCTAGTGTAAATTCAATTTTGAGTGAAAATGATTTTATTTTTAACCAATAATTCCTGCCGAAATGAAATAATGATGTGTTATTTACCTTTCAACATTTGGAACTCTTAATCATCATCAGCGAGTGCTGTAATATCTTGCACATAGCATTCTGGAAATTGTCCTTTCCTACCCATACACTCACCATACAGCCAATCATCATTCACACGATCTAAAACCTGTACCTGGTCTCCTTCCTAAAATTAGATAATGAGAAGATTAAATGACATTATCCCAGAGAAGGGTAAGATACTGAACATTTGGACATGAAATATATGATGTTTTTAGTTGTAATTTTAATCAGTTTAAAATTACTGAAAACAACTATGATAAATATTAACAAATTATTTATTGTTAAATAAACATATATAGTCAACTAACCTGCAGTTCTAAGTCATCCCAACTGCAAGGTGTAAATGAATAGAGGGCAATGACAGTCATCAATGGTTTTTTTATAGAGTTGGGCAGAAGAGTTACATAGCTAGCTGTAAACAAACAATCAATATTGTATTTTAATCAGAAAACAAAATAAAATAAACATGCTTAGGTTCAGGTACTGTACTGTAGCTGAGGATAAAACATGACTAAAATATAAATGATGTATAACCAGTTTCAAGGTAACATGAATTATATCATCTTTCATCTTAAGTATGGTTAACAAACATCTTATTAAAAACAAAAAAAAGTTAAATCTTATTAAAACAATGTTTGAGGTTTATAGTATTTCCAATTAGCCAATTGATCCTAATTATATTTGTTTTAAATTTTAATTTTTTATATCATAAATGTTTTAGTAATTTCCAGAAAATTGAATTATGCTTTTTATTTTAAAGGCTAGTACGCACTGGGATTCATTGTTCGGACTCTTTGCGTCTCAGATTCATTTTCATGCATCTGGGATGCTCCGCAACAATGAATCTTGCATCTCGTGTGTTGCGGTTTAGTATTTTTTGAATCTCAACCGGAATGGGATTCTCTACACAATGTGTCGCAACATTGAGTCAGTGCGTACGTGAATCTCGAACTGAGTGGGTCTCTCACCGTTCTCGCGCATTCATCTTTGTTGTTATCGCTTATCTGTTGATAGGAAATTATTTCCATTATAAAGGAAGTGAACTTATACAAAAAAATTTAATTATCAGAATATGTTTATTTTATTTTTATTTTATTTTATAATTGTCACATAACTAAAACATTCATTATATTAAAAAGAAGTGTGTGTGTGTGTGTGTGTGTGTGTGTGTGTGTGTGTGTGTGTGTGTGTGTGTGTGTGTGTGTGTGTGTGTGTGTGAGTGCGCGCGCGCGTGCGTGTGTTTTTCTATTAAAAAAAGAAATAAAATCAATTCTGGTCACTGAAAAAGTTCCTTATAATGAGGCCAAAAGGTTTTTTATATAGGGAAAAAATTTCCACAACCTTTATTAAATCATTGGCAGACGTAACCAAAGAAAAAATAGTTGAAAAAATGTTTTGCCGTACAAGCAGATATTTTTTTTTAATTTTCAATTAAACAAAAGCACATCAGCTGTTCATCCATCAATCCCATTTTTTTCGAAAGATCTGGCAAGAAGTATGTAACTATCCCCCAAAAACAACCCGGGTAGCATAGAGATAATTATTTCCATTATAAAAGGAGTGAACTCATACAACAAAATTACCAGAATATGTTTATTTTATTTTTAGTTTATTTTATAATTTTCAGATAATTAAAACATTCATCATATTAAAAAGAAATATATATAACTATATATATGTGTGTGTGTTTAATAAATAAATAAAAATAAAGAGAACAATTTATATATACATACAAAATAATTAAGAAATAAGTATAACGTAATGAGTAACCTAAAAGCTAGGGCGTAATAACCTCTGCTGTTAATCGCCCCATAACTTGATCCTATCCTATCCTATCAATAGATAAGCGATAGCAACAAAGATAAAGGCGCGAGAAAGGTGAGAGACCCACTCTGTTCGAGATTCACGTATGCACTGACTCAATGTTGCAACACATTGTGTAAAGAATCCCATTCTAGTTGGGATTCAAAAAATACTAAACTGCAACACACGAGATGCCAGATTCATTGTCGCGGAGTGTCTCAGATGCATGAAAATGAATCCGAGATGCAAAGAGTCCGAACAATGAATCCCAGTGCGTACCTGCCTGTAGACAATGCTGCGATGCCAATCTGCGACCAGTCTGCGACATGAATCTGAGCGTCTGCGACAAAGAGTTCGAACAAAGAATCTCAGTGTGTATTAGCCTTTAAGTAACAGGGAATATTGTTCAATGGTTTTCCTGATAAGTTAATTCATTTTTTTTTTTTTATTTATATTGGATAATTTAAACTAACAACGTGCATGTATTTCAGTTTAATTAGGGTCAATTATGGCCCTATACATATTACGTAGACTTATAGAATAGGGGATCATTGAGAGACTCCAGTATTTAAACCATTGTTAGTGATATTTTTGTTAATCAGAACTTAACATATAAGCAGAGAATATCTGACTCACCAGGAAATATTCCCTCATTCCCTTTAAGACGACCTCTGAACCATTCGTCCCCTTCTTTATGTAATATAGTAATTATATCACCAGTCTACAATATAAAAACAAAATGAACAAATAGAACATATTTAAAATAAATAAATAACAATATTCCCAAAACCAAACTACTAACCTTAAATTGCAAATCATCTGGGTGATTAGAATCATAATCATATTGTGCTTTGCATGTAGGAAGGCCAGAATCATTTTTAGGCTGAAAAACAAAATAAAACATTAAATTAAACTCAACTAGTTATATAGTACAAGGTATTATTGGTAATTTTTTAAAAGAAAAATATTGCAATTTTTAGAAGATTAGATTTTGGATAATTCAAGTTAAATGGGTTTTAATTTTTTCCTTATATGAATCTTTGTTTTATGTACTTTCTTATATGGTTATTAAAACAATGTAGTTTTGCATTATCTACAAAATTATAGAAAGGGCTCTAAGGGATGCCAAAACCAATTAATTATTTTTTTATTACCTACTGCATAGACAAATTTTGATTTCTTATGAACTGTTAATAATCATGATTACAGTTAGACAATTATAAGTATTATACTAAAAATAAAATAATGATACCTTTATTATAAAATCATGGCGTCTACCAATTTCAGTTATCAACATTCCCGAATTTGTCTAGAAATTCCCGACTTTTCCAAAAATATTTCGAAATCCTCGCCAATCGATATTTTAATGCTGTTGCAATAATAATCCAAACAAATCAATCAATGCATAGTTTGCTACTTAACACATCACAGTTTAAAAAAAAAAAAACACTTATTTTTTATATTTCACATTACTCTAGATAAATGTCAAGAAACACATCAATGTAGAGTATTGCCATTCGGTTTGAAAGTAGTTACGAGCTCACACGAGGTTGTCGGATAAAATAATGTCCGATCAGAAATTTTCTTTTTTTCCATATGAAAGAAGCTAGTTGAATTTGCTATGAGTCCTCATATATAAATATATTATATATACATAAGCCTACGCCAGCACTCTGAGAACCCCAAACCCTTGTGAAATCCACTTTTTTTTTCAGTATATTTCTCGCAAACTCCGAAACTATTTACGAGAACTGTGCTGAAAAAAAAAAATGGACTGGGTACTTCATGGGATTCAAAACACATTTCATATAATAGGACTCATAGCAAATTTGATCAGCTTTCAGATGAAACAAGGAAATCAATTTCGGATCAGACAAATAGTTTTGGAGTTATAGCTAAAAGAGTAACGACAAACGTGTTTTTGCAGTGTATTACTCGTGATAACCTGAAGAATAAAACATATATATATATATATATATATATATATGATGTTTGTTCTAGCATTTTAGTACGTAGATAGGTATATAAAACAATGTTTGATGATGACTTAATTCCCGATGGGTATATTATCTTTTTCTTTTTCACCAATCAATTATTTAAAAATAACAAAAATAAATAAAATTTGATAAATGAACCATAAAAAGACGCGAGAACAGTATTTTCTCCCAAAACCCAATTATGAACTGTTTTTTGTTACCAGCTGTATTTGAGAGAACCGCTGGCTGGACCCAGAGGTACCAGTCTGGTCTCAAATGAAAGCTAAATAAATTTTCAACAGCATCATATTTGGGGTGGGATACATATTTAGATATTTCACAAAATATCTAATCACAAAAACATTCAAGGAGCAGACTTATTGATTTTAATGAATGAATTACAGTGATTCAAATATTATTTGTTTCAATAAACATTCTTAACATATTACGAGAAGTATCTAATATAAAATTGTAAACATGTTATAGAAATATAAAATTTATACCTCATATGGTGTCAATGGCCTGGGAGGTATCTCAGGACCTTTAGTCAAGACATCCAGGAGATTAGGAGGTGGAGGAGGCGGAGGCATGCTAGGCATTGGCGGAGAACCATCCAACCGGGGTGGTGGAGGTCTACTCGGTTTGGCCTGAAAAAAAAAAAAAAAAAATTAATGCAAGTAATTACAAGGATAAATACAATAATTTGTATAAGATATAACAAAATATACAAACAAATTAAGTAGGTAACTTCAATATCTAACAACGATAAATAAAAGGCTTGGCAAGGTTTGATGCTGAAAGCACCAACTGTTGACCACACACTTCCCTCCAACCCACTCCCTCAAAACCCAAATCCCCAAGGTCGGCCCTGACGCGATCCTTCCATCTAGGTCTTGGTCTCCCCCTCGGTTGTTAACCCAACAGCTTTACATGCCCATTTTAACCGTCGGGCTGCTGGAAGTATAATAGTCTTATCAATATCTATCAGTACAAAACAATATTCCAATAATTTATGGTTTTGAATTTTTTTTGTCTTTCTTTACATAGATTAGATCAGAAACTATTCAGTATTTCAATATTTCTACTTAAATAAATAAACTCATATAACAAAGCAGAAAAAACAGGGCAACAACACTGGAAGATTAGGGGTTGCTCAATAGCTGAATGAATAGCAAAGAAAGAAATGTCCGGAGATCTGAGTATCAGATCAAAATTTTTGATATAAAAATAGATAAGGGCCTAGAACAGTAAGCAATAGTGACAATCAGCCCCTAATGTAAAAATTTGTTAACCAGCCAAACATTTTTTTGATCGAAACAAAGTATCAGCAATATATTATGGGAGCAGGAGGTAGCATGAGAGATAAAATAATGATTCAGGTTAAAAAAATAATGAGAACAAATTGACTAACTTTTTGTGATAATTTACCTTTGGAACACAAATAATTGTAGGTCTTGAACTAGAAACTGTAGATGGAGGAGGTATAAATTTTATTGGATTAATTTCATACGGCTCAGACTTATCAGGTGAAAGGTCTGACCAAATATCAGTAGTAGGTGTAGTAGTAGCTGATGAAATAATTGAACTAAAATCATCTTCAAATCCGCTCTCAAAAGGTGAACTGAAACAAAATATCTCATTTACAAGTATTTTTAATAACAAAGAAATCAGGTGTTTTATATACATAGAGTTTAACATAGCAAATTATGCCATTATTCATTTAAAATTTTCATATAAATTATAAAATTTATATACCTGGATAAGAACTTGGTAATTAGATCCCTTAACCTAAAAGAAACTGAGACATTGTTTACAGAAAAACGATTTTAAAAAAGACTGAATTAAAATTTTGTAAAATCTAAAATGGGGAATGAACTTATGAAAATATTTTCTGGGCGTTTTTCTATTAATGATTTTCCAAATTGAACAAAACATTTTACAGCCAGCGTGTGACATAATCTAAAATTCAGTGTTTTGGGCTCCGGTATCAAAAGATTTTATAAAAAACAATTGTTTAAATTAAAAACTAAAATAACTAATCACACCATCTGAAACTACTGCCTAGAAACCATTAGAAATCAGGCCCATTTTAATTCAAGGTATTGACAAATCAAGAAGCTATCATTAAATTGTACGCTTTCTGTAAAGCAATACTTTTAAACAAAGACTTATTGATACCCTTCAGTTAACTTACTTCATGAATGCTAAATCTACAATCTAGCATCTAAAATGCTAAATTACAGAACAATGTCATATGGACGTTAAAATATCTCAGGGATCAATAAAATGCTGAAATCCTGACCTGTTACTGAAGGTAAAAAAAAAAATAAACAATGTAAAATTGAACTAGTAAAATATTTGCAATTTTTTTTTTTAAATAAACTCAATACTTATTTTATCAAACTTGAAAATTATCGTAACTTTCCTTTAAAACTGTTAATTACATTTAGTTCAGCTTTCATAAACCAAGAGAAATAGATCTCAATAAGGGAGAATGCATAAAAAAACTTATAAACATTTAAAATAATCTGAAGCACCATTTATTAACTTTTTGGTATGGTTAATAGAATAATGATTAACCAATACAAAAAAAAAACAAACAAACAATGAATTACAGTAAAATTTTAAGAATAGTTCCTATCATCCATATAGAGAGAAAAAAAAATTAAAAATCTTTAAATCCGTACATTTTTAACCTTCCTAAACAACTTAACTTTATATTTTTTAAAATTAACTTGTTGATGATAAATTTCAATTATATTTAAAAAATGAAAATACTTTAGGAAGGGAAAAAACATAGTGATTTAGAAAAAATGCATCAATAAAAAAAAAAAAAAAAAAAAAGAAAGAAAAAAGAAGGGTATATTTGTTATAGGGTTACATAAAGATGAAGGCCACAAGTGTTTTGAGCTGGATATTTTTAAATGAGTAAACAATACATGTGAGAGATTTGACACATTTAAAAGTCAACTAAAAAAAATTAAGAACAGTATCATAGCTAATATAAGTCTCCTCTTAACACAAAAGAAAAGTAAAACATTAAAATTTCCTTAGGATCTTTAGAAACTAATTCTGATAAAACAAATTGCAATTCTCATTAGATAACATATGAAATAATAGTCTAATGTTTGGTATGGAAAGAACTTGTGCTTTAACAAAAAGAAGAAAAAAAGACTGATTTAGATATAAAAAGAAGATTTAATCAATGAATCTATTTTAAAAATAACTCTTATCATAATGATTATCTTTAGCTGTATACAAAACAAAGGGAATGGAAAAAAAAATATTATTCATTGTAGTAAAATCCTTATTTATCAATGAAGCATGGATTATACTGACAATAAGATCCAGAACAAATAAACAAAGGATGCTATTTAGGAGTTACAAGATAAGGCATGCTCAGCTTTAACAGGCCTACAAATGCTGTAAAAGACTAGCTTAAAGGAATTATTGAGAAGCTGACCCAGCAGGAACTAATTTTTTTAATATAAAACAAACCTAAATCAATTATGTTTCAAAATTAATACAAAATAACAGTGAACTTAAACTAAAGTGAGTTTACATCACCAAAAATATAAATTTTTTAATAAATTTTAATGGGATAAAAAACTAGATTAACTGTTAATCTGTAAATAATGAGATAACTAGGAAAAACATCTGTAACATACCTATTTTTGCTAATGTTCCCAGTGTTCCAAATACTTTCACTATTAAATTTTTGAGATTTCGGACTGCTCGGTGGAGTTTGAAGATCTATGAGTGTACCAGTAGGAATGACTGTCATCGTACTAGGAGGAAGTGGCTTAACTATTGCAGTAGCAGCACCCTTTTTCGGATTCCTTTTGCTTGAACCAAATATACTTCTAAAGTGATTAGAACCCTAAAAAAAAGGGAGAAACAATGATGTAGAAATTGTGGTAGATAAGTATGCCAACACTAATCTAAGGATACATAGAAGACAACAAAGGCAAAAGAACATATGTAAGGATTAATCATCATCAGACCTCTAAATAGGAAATGTTTCTTACTTGGTTCGTGTTTAGGCGAGGAGGTGGCGGACGTGGAGGAGCCCTTTTCTTGTCATTAGAAATATCCAATTTCATTTTAGGAGGACTAAAAGGATCTGGAGGACTGAAAAATAGTTATTCAAAGTAATTACTAGATAGGTCATGGAACATCTTTCAAAAGCTGTAGATAAATGGTGATAAGTCATCTTAAAACTAATAATTCTTAAAAATAAGGTTTAAATAAAGGTAATTTTACAAATGAAAGTTGGAATATTTACCTTTCATACGATTGTGATATGTTTTGGGTAGGTTTTTGATTTGGAGGTGCCCTGGGGGCTGGACGGGAAGGCATCTTCATTCCTAAAATATTGACTTAAATAAATTTCTGAAATTTAAATACTCCATTAAAAAACGATTTTCTATATACGAATAAAAGAACCTGGATTTTGAGTAGCCATAATTGAGTTCAGCCCCAGACTACGACATCCAGGCAGCAGCAGTGGTTAGTCAGTTACTAACGTACGTTTGTTTTTAACGGTTGCCGATAGATGGCGCATGAGTCAATGAAAGGTATTCCAAGGTTGATGCAATTGTTATTTTAGTTATTGCCCCATCATAAAATTTACTTCAACTTTCCTAGTTCAATAAAATTTTTAATAACTGTTATAAAATGCTAAATATTTCCTTTTTAATCATTTGATGTAGTCCATAAAAAGTGGAATTTACTGCTTTTAGAAATTTACTTTTACGAAGTTCAGTCTAAGATGCTGCAAATTTTTTAAAAAATGTTTCTGCTACAGTTGGCTCAAAAAGTATTAGCACACCCAGTGATTTGAGGATTTATGCATGTAAACAATTTTTTAAAAGTCTTTTTGTCATATATTAAACTTGTAAACAATAAACATTTAACATCTCATACATAATATAGAAAAAAAAAAATTAACAAGTTGGGCATAAATAAAAAAAAACAATTTTTCACCGCCCAAAAAGTATTGGCATACCTTAATTAATAATATAATATTAGTGCCAAAGGCACATAAATTACTTAAATATTTTGTAAACATACCACCTGCCTGCAGGCGCCTTGGCATGGATTCTACTAAATTATTTAATATTTCTAATGATAAATTGATCCACGATTATTTTATTACTTGTTTTAAGTGTTCCTTGCTAGTAAGGTTTGTCTGTCGTACCTTTCTTTCCAAAATAGGCCATAGGTTCTCTATAGGATAGAAGTCTGGTGACTGAGGTGGTGTCAGCAATCTTCTGGGAGCATTATATAGAAGCCACTCCTTGGTCAAGTTGGCTGTGTGCTTTGGATCATTATCATCCTGGAAGTAGTATTCATTATCCAGGCATAATTTAATGGCACTACTTTTCAGGTTGCATCGCAACACCTCTACATATGAGCGAGCTTTTATAATGCCTTCAATAATTTCTAAATTTCCAACGCCTAAGTACGCCATACAGCCCCAAACCATAATATTTCCACCTTCATACTTCACTGTTTTCAATATATTTCTTGTATTTAAAGCTGTTTTGTGGATTTTTTTTTTTTTTAAAAATAATATACTGCCAAATTGTCATAATGATAGCCGGTTTAAAAACTTTTAATAAAAATTTTAAATTTTAATAATAAAAAAAGATAAGTTATCCTTTGAAAGGACCGTTTATTTAAATTGGTACGTTCCATACAAATGTATACTACAAACCTTAAAATTAATATTTACATATAAATTGAAACTGTAACTATAAAATTAATAACATAATTTTGTAAATTGAACATATGAAAATTTTTTAGAAGAGAAAAGAAAGAAAAATTACATAACATATTGAATAAGAAAATTGTTAAATGATATGGTCTATGGCTGATTTTAGCACTAAATCTTTAAATTATAAGTAAGTATGGATAGAAAGAAAGAACAGAAGGAAGAATCCAGTCATGATATTCGGGTGGTCTCTAAGGCCGTTTCGGGTATTAAAAAAAAAAAAAAAATCAGATACTGGGACACATCAATTCCTCAATCCAATAGAATTTGGGATTCATGTATGTTCCAACAAAGGAGCATTAGAGAAGATTCTTGTTGCATTATCAATTGTCTTAAATTTATTTTGTTAAATAAAAAATAAAAGTTTCCTTCATTACAGTTTTTGCAAAAAGTTGTATTTTATAATTTAAGAGAAGCTTCCCTCCTTGCATTGTCAAAAGCTCTACTAATGTCCAATAGTACATCTAATAAGCTACCATAAATAACCCCAAGTATCCATATAACTAATTATATTACATTTAACCACTCTAAGAGATTGTTGATTTGCAACTCTGTCTTTTTCAGCAATGCCGAACCAACTATTTATAATTAATTTAGGTCTGTTCAAAAATTAAGTTTTATTAATCAATTATTACTCTTTCTTTTTTTTACATTTTAATTTACTGTCAAAATTAATATGTCAATGTCAATATTAACTCCTAGACAGATGAAACATTTTATAATTTAAAAGGTGTACCATAATTTTTTTATGGTTAGGTCAGATCTTTCTCTTGTTGTGTTATATATAAAAAAATAACATGAATTTGTGTCCTACCCTATTTTATACCATCAGCCTTGAAATGAGATATCATGGTCTGGTAGCCTTTATCCTTCAGAACAGGGTGAAAATAAACGAATTCATGTCTTTCCAATTAAATTTATGTTTGGCTGGCTCCGACTCTATCAGGAATTCTCACTGGTCTCCACAGATGTGAATAAAATCTTACTAAGGTACTTATTACTGTATGGTACAACATTCACAATGTCTGACCTTAAATAATCATGCATAATAAAGCAATTCACTGATAATTTATTAATGAGTCACTGAATCTCAGATTATTTAATTTATTTTATTTTCATTGTCATATTTTATTTTTTTATGTAAATCAAATTATATATTTTTTCTCTTTGTAGCATGTTTTTTCTCCTCTGACATAGTTTATAGCCGGTTATATTGGTATATTACCAGAATGTTTATATATTCAATAGATTTGAATAATATAAAAATTTATTGCATTATAATAAAGTTGAAAGTACAATTTTTATGTCAATTGAAAAAGAATATCTAATTTTATAATGCATTTGTTAATTTTAATAAAAAAATGTCAATAAAGCATTTCAATATTTGGATAAAGTTTATAAATTTAATATGCTTCATGTTGACAAAATAATCTATCATCATGAATATATTTAACATTAGAAAAAAGATCATTGTGAAACTATTCAATGATTTAAATATCTTTTTTTGATTGCAGTTATCATTTCCTGTTTTGGTAAGTTTGATGATAACAGAGTGAAATATAACAATGACATTGTTCTTCATGAATAATGGTAGCTACTTTCAAATAACTTTATCTGGTTTATAAGTATTTCCATAAAATATTATGCCTGATTTTATGAAACTTTAAATAAATTAATAATCTCTCTTTTGGTATTATCACAGAAGGAAAAAAAAAAAAAATTGGTTAGTTCAATCAAATTTTCATGAAAATGCAAAACATATTAATCACTTTTAATTATCTTAAAATTATAGATTTGTGAATAGTTTAATTTAAAAATCTGCAGTAAAAATGTGAAACATTACTGATTATGCATTAAATTTCTTTATTGTATCCTGATTTTATATAGATTATAATAATTGATAAAAAAAAATAATATATATTTATTTATTTATGGAGCATTTGATAGAGTGTTGGCTTTATCCAGAGAAATTTTAGAAATAACAACCGTCCCAAGAGCAATTTTTTTTTTATTTTCAAGAAATGGTAGTAATTTTTTAAGCTAAATCCAACAAAACGAGAACATGACATATGAAAATTGTTGAATCACTTCCAGAAAATTTGTGAAACTTTCCTCTGTTAGTTACATGTTACATTTAAGAAATAAATGGTCAAACTAAAAAAAAAAATTTTTTGAATCCTGGGGAATAACAAACAAAAGCATGGGGAAATTTTTTATTTTTATCAGGAGTTATTTTAATTTTTTTATTTATTAAAAAATTTATATAAAGCTGATACTTTTAAACAAACTGCCAAAATAACATTATTTAAATCAAAGACTAAATGGATTGAAAGTTTTAGAAAGAAATTAAACTGTTTTCTTTATATAAATATATATTTTATTCAATCTATAATACATTATAAAAATATGTTATATCCAAATATAACTGAGATACTCATAATATTAATTAATTAAACCATCTTTGATGGGGGTATGGAGACCTAATAAATGATCATGATCTTACATCATTTAATAATTGAATAACCATATTAATAAGTTCAGAAAGAAATGGTTGTCTAAAAAAAAAAAAACCTACTAAAAATAGAAACTAAAAAATATTTTTTTCGAAACTGCTTTTATTAAATATATTTCAAAATCTGCTTCTAAGGGTAATAAGTAATAATAATAATGGTTGTATTCAAACAATACATACTACAAAAGTAAAAAAAATATCTCTAAATAACAAAAGATGGATGAAGTCTGTACTGTGATATAGAGCGTCTGCAATCACTATACAAACAGAAATGTAACTCAACAGTAAACAACACCATTCCACTTGGACCAATAGGCGCTTGCTACACCACTTTCTTGTAAAGGTATAAGATGTTTGGACAACTTTCTCGAAATGATTATGAATCTATTTTCATTTAATTTTAGATTTATGGATGACAGTGCATGACCACATTGAGAAAGAGTTGTTCAACAATGCTTAGAAAACTAGGGAATTTCCCATCTGACTCTTCTCCCATTGTCTCCAGATATCTTTGTTCTCCATTAAGCGCATAGGGATGTGTTGCTGGGAAGGCTCTTGAATCACCAACCACAGTCGGTTGACTTTCAACAACTGAGTACAGAATTGAAACATCTACAACATGACATCCCTCAAAAAATTATTAACACAGGTTCTGGCAAACTGAGGACATTATATAAGGTATGAATTGTTTTCAAAAACTATTGTGTTCAATAAAAAAGATTATGGAACTAAAATTTTTATTTTGTTATTTTTAAAAATTCAATTAATATCCTGCTTTCAAAACTTAATAATTTCTAATAAATGTAAATGCATTTTATAATAAAAATAATATAAAAGTGCTAAGCAAAGTGTATACCACAAAATTGGCAATATCCCTATTAATTTTTAAGCAGTTGATTTGCGCTTAGATTTGTAGACTTTGTTCCACCAAACTTTTACCTAGGCTGTTTTCAAAGGTAATAGGAAACTTTTTCAGGATCTGGATGGGATGATAGGGTTACTATTATCAGTAAATGTTGCCAGGAAGGTATTAGTAATCGAGGGATGTTTGCAATGATATCTCTAATATTTAGGTTTTATATGGCCTAGAATTTTTTTCCTTCTCCCCTTCCTTTCTGTTTTGGTAATACAAGGTTTTCCAGGCCAGAAGAGTTTAGGAATTCATTACTACCAATTAATTCCACTCTGCAGCTGACTGGAATTGAACTATCTTTGATTTATTAGATGTTTTGTTTTTTAAATATGTTACCTTTGAGCTATTCCTGCTCCTCTAGATTGGGGGCTAGAGACCTTAATTTAGTCCTCAAACATACTTGTTTCCTTATGGGAACTAATTTATCAATTTATCCTTGTGATAAATAGGGAAGCACAGTAGCTCAGTGGGTAAGGTGCTTGACTATCATGCTCCCGGACCTGAGTTCAAGTCCAATTGAAGGCTGAAAATTTATATTTTGTCATTTCAGCCTTGGATCGACTTTAAGGTCGAGAGACCTTCCTGGGGCATACCCAGCCTCTATATAAGGGGTGAACCTGGTGGCTTAGCTTGAATTATGGTCAAAATTCCACCTTTCACAACTGTTGGCCTTGTATCCATTGCTAGTACATCCTTACTGAAGTACTGAACTCAAGACCCTTCCTACCCAGGGTGCAGGTTACTTGTGGTACAGGTTTTTTTCTATCCATGTGATAAATACAGGCACCCACCTATTTATATATGGTTTATATAAGATGATATAGTTTATCTCCTCTCTCACTTGTATCATATTACCAATTCACTCTAATTTTTAATCATAAATAGTGGCAATCAGGAATTTGTTATGAATATCATCCGGTATGTATATTCTCATTTTTTGCTATTATAATATAATTTATTAAGAGACATTAATAAATTCAATCAGGCTCTCCAAATGGTTTGATATTTGGATTTTCAAACTTGATCCTTCATAAATGTCCTTGAAGCGTGTTTCTTCTAAGATTGATTCTACTTTAGGGAAATTTGAATAATTGCAGGGGTTTGCTGATATTTTACATCTCCAAAGTTGCAATTTCTCAATATACATCTTGATCCTATCACGATGAGTAACTATATTTGAGTCTCCACTCTGCACTTTTAGGTTAAGGCTGTTCAACGAGTCAAAGATGTCTGACAAATAAGCCAATATTACTTGGGTACAAGGTTTTTAGAATACTTCATCTCGAAGCTCAAATAATCTTGCCAACATGTTTCCTTTTGAGAGCAATCATAGTCTTACTAATTGCACAAAGCCTGAGCGAGAACCAAGCATTGAAGGCATCCGTACATACACCGATCAGTTTTTGCCAAGAGAGTTCATGTTTGTCAAAAAAGTCTAACACTGCTTTCATAACATCAATAGCTTTTGTCATGGTCTCCAACTCTTTAGAAAAGAGTATCTTGTCTTTCATTCTTCCGTTTTCAATATACCGAACATAAACAATTAACTGAGAACATTGTGCTATGTCTTTTAAAATTTTAGAAAGACTACCTAAATTTAATTTAATGTTCAACTTATCTCGTGCCCCTCCTGACATGTCCCCATGCCCCCCAGTTTGGGAACCGATGCATTAAAAGATATTATGGATTGGGATGAAGTAGCTTAGGGTAGAGTTTTCTTAAGGCCCATGAATAATTTCAACAGAAAAACAAATTAAGTGAAAATAAAAAAAAATAAAAATAAAAATAAACCAATTTAATGTATATTATGAACAAATGTGTGTGTATATTCAATGTAATCACTTGAGAAGAGAATTTTCACAAGTAAATAATTTATGAAAGAGATTTTTTCTGAGTTTTTTAATGGACGCTACATATGATTTTTCTTCTTAGATCAATTAGCAATTGTGAATACAAATTACATTTATTTTTTGATTATTTGTTTATTTTTTGAAGACCTCCCTCATCCGTCGAAGTCTGATGATTTGTTTCAAGCTATATATTGTCAGAATAGCAATAAAGCTGTGAGGATTTTGACTGAACTTTTGAAGCATGGTGGGTAGGAGTTTTAAATAGCTCTTTATAAGATTATTCTTACCATCATTTATCTACAGCACAAGGAAGGTGACATCCTTGATTGCTCTAATTACTAAGAAATATCTATTATTTCAAATGGAAGCAACTTTTTTTCCATTTACACCTTTCTCAAAATGCGACAGTAAGTAAAATTGTTATAGGTGAATGAAAAACGATAACACAACCAAAGTCAAAGGGAAACTTTTGGAGTTTTGAATTATCACAAACAAATCTGGTAATACAAAATATCTATAGTTTTTTGTGTATCATTTATGTGTTTCTATATAATGTATATATACCATGAATAACCTTTAATGGATGGCATGAGAGAATGAATTTTAATCATATGTTCTGTTTGTAATATATTACGCATTAAATGGTATTCTGACCGATACAGGTACTAGAAATAGGAACTCTTATTAGGAGATTCCTGAGTAACATGGCCATTTATTAAACAGATCCCTCTTTTTCATTGTAGGGTACAATTATTTTTGATGAAAATAATGAATTCCAACCGAAATTTCTTCTGAATGGACTCCTGGAGCTGGAGACTAATTGGAAGTCATCCATTGGAAAGAGAGAAGTCAATAAAAAAGTATAATGATCAAACTTTTCAACAGAGAAATAATTAAAGGGTTTGGTGGATGAAGGGGTTATGTAAGAAAATACAAGTTTGAATTATTTATGTTTAAAGTTTTTTTTCAAAATTGATTTTAAATAGTGGAAGGGTGGTCCAAATATCAGCATCCTATGAAAGTGTATTGTTTAGAGATATATCAGATCTGCATGAGTAAACCAAATCTATGGTATACAAGTATGTGCCTACGCTGATGACATCGCCATAGTTGTGAGAAGTGAAGCAACACTTAAAGAAGCCTTTGAAATAATTTATAAAAGTGGATCAAAATTTGAGCTAATTATAAATGAAGAAAGAACTAAGTTCTTGAAAATGTCTTCGGCAGCAAATAGAAGATCCGTTAGCTACATTGAAATCCTCGACTTCAAGTTTGAAAATGTTCCTAGCTTCATCTACCTTAACTCTTCAGTCAATAATGAAAAATAGAACAGCAGTGAAATTGAAATTGTGAGAATTATGGCAGGAAACCGAGCCTACTATGCAAATTATAAGTTATTAAAGTCTAAACTTTAATGTTATATAATTCTGTTGTCTAGAAAACTAAACTAAAACTATATACGTCATTGATAACACCTATAGTTACATATGGAGCTGAAACTTGGTGTTTAGCGCAAAATAATGTCCAGAAACTGAAAGAAAGGTAATAAGACAAATATGTGGTGCAACACTAATAGGCGGAATGCGGAAAATAGAAACAAATGAAGAAATAGACAACATGTTAAAAAAGGAAAATATTGTAAACTTCATTAAAGTAAAGAGATTAAGGTAGGCTGGCCATGTCAAAAGAATGACAGCAGATAGAATGCCAAAGAAACTGCAGAATGACCGGAAAGAGAAACGGGGAAGACCGCGAAGCAGATAGGAGGATGAGGTAGCAATAGATGCCGCAAAATTAAGAATAAGAAATTGGAGAATGGAAGTGGAGGACAGAGATAGATGGAGAAGAAAAATCCAGGTGGCCAAGGGTCACCTAGACCTGTAGCGTCAAGGAGTAAGTAAGTTTGATATACAAGGCAACTACAGATGTATTCACTGGATGATTGATGTTCATTTTAATCAAATAATTTCTCATGATAAAAGTTTCAATATCACTGTGCCTATATTTTCTTACTGAGCCAAAAATGGAATCCCTGATTTATTCCAACTCTGTTCATCTTATGATACCTTTCACATTAATATATTTAACCCAATTGAAATATATTTTCCTTCTATTAAAAAAAAAAAAAAAAAAATAATTTCTTGTGTATCATATTTTTTTCTTATGATATTCTAACTGGGTATAAAGAGAAGTAACTTTGATTTTGGTATGATTTCTTCTTATGTACCAAAAGTCCATTTTTGTTAGGAGTGATGTTGTCTAGTTGTCTAATATTGAGATCCAAATGACAATATTGTGAAAAAAAAAATTGTTATTAGATCATTGTAATATCTAACCCAGAAATGGATCTTGGATGGAGACCAGACATTTTGTTCCATAAGCTGATGCAAATCCATATTTTAGGTTCGACATATTGAACACAAAAATGTGTATTCCATCTATAATGTATGTTAAGTCAAAATTAAGGATCCATCTGCTGTTGAAGAGGGGACAAAGAGTTAGTGAAAAAGAGCTATCATTTTTCATTTCTGTATTACCATATAACAGCTAATTCCAATTCTGTTAAATTCAACAGTATAAAAGTGTAATAGAAAAAGTTTTTGTATCAACATTTTGACTAAATGTAAAGGTCAAAATGTTTTGCTTGGTATATTGTTTCTTAGTAATATTATTTCATGTTGTTCACAGATTAAAATGACTGTAGGGAATGAACATTCATTCAAAATAAAATAAAATATATGATAAAGATAAAACAAATAACCATACTTTAACAAATTCCAGATTTATCAACTTTTGTCATACTTTGACAGAAATTGCTATTTCAGTAATTATTATCCTATTAATTATTTTTTCGATTTCCTGTTTGTTTATCCTAAGGCCTCATCTTCTTCCATCCAGTTTCTCTTTGATATTCTTTTTAATTTTTTAATTAATACAGCACTATGTCCTATAACCGCTGTTAGTAGAACCTCTCTATGGTATAAGAAAAAGGGGAAGACCGAAGCTGAGGTGCTCGGATGATGTGGCCAGAGATGCAAGGGATATCCTGGGAGTAAGGAACTGGATGGAGGCTACACAAAACGGAGAATTCTGGAGGAAGCTAGTGGAGGAGGCCAGGACTCATCACCTAGTTGTGGTGCCATAAAATAATAATAATCTGTCCTAGAAAATAGAGATTTGGCTTTCTCCAGCATTGATTACCAGTCTTCACAGTTGAGTGGTGCCGCCTTCCAGTTTTTGATAACAATAACCATGGTTACTATTGGATCAATAACCAAGTATTACTATTCAATCACTAACCCTTTAATGAATCAGTATTAACACTTTCCACTCATTCAAGCAACATGACCTGCCCTTCATAGAGCTTGATGAATTGGCAGGTATCTATATTGCTATACAGGACTTCGGATTTCTGTATTTGATTTTTTTCTCCAGGTTTGATCAAAGCATATTCCCCAAAGATTCTCCATAGAACTTTCCTTTCAAACCTAAGGAGTAGCTACTCATTTTTTTTCTAAATCTTCCTGTATTCAGATCCATAGGTGAGGACAGGCTTGACAAAGATTTTATAAATTCTCAGCATAGCATTTTGAGATAAGGTGTCACTCTGCAATTGCTGCTGTAAAGCAAAATAGCATCAATTGGCTGCTATAGTATGCCGTCCTATTTCTTCATCGGTGTCATTTTGGATATACAAAAGCTGTTTTGATGTTATGTTCTTCACATACCCACATACCTACCAGATGACTGAGTTGGAGGCTCGATTTACATATGTTTGGTTCTGTCTTTGTTGATAAAATGTCCTTGTATCTTTGCCAATTTTTCTATCACAGAAAATGCATGTTGTACTGCTTTTAATGATGTTTCAACCAGATGTAGGTCATTGGCATATTCAAGAAGTTGTACTCTTTTGTTCAAAATTGTGCCTTCAGTCTTGACTCTGGATTTTCATAACGTTTTTTAGAGAGAGACATTAAATATAAGGCAGCTTAGATTATCTCTCTTACACCTGCTGTTACACCAGGATCATCATAAGGATAAGAATTTGGTCAATAGTTGGTTTACCCTTTACAAAATCTCACTGATATTTTTCTATTTCTTTCTTTGCTTAGGGAATCTTTTGTATAATCTGTATGAAAGAATTATGTTTGATCATGGAAGTATTGGTTTGTTGTTTGTTTGGGTTTTAAGGCGTAATGGAAGTATTGGTGTACATACCTCTATAAATGTCAAAATCAATTTTTACTTACTTCTTTCCCTTCTATTTTTTTTACTTTCTTAATTTTACCATTTTTGACATTTTTCTTTCTGGATATTTGTGAAATTTTCTGCCTGTAAAATATTCCTTTGAACTATTAGTTTATTTAGTTATCTTTATTTCTGCTTAATAAAATCCAATATGTTCAATAGAGATTGGCATGATTCCTATATTTTCAGTATTGATAACAAGAATCCTTTGCTTATATTCCTCATTTCATAAAAGAAAAAAGTTTTTCATGTCAATCTTCTATAGGCTATTTGTACCAATTGAGGTATGCATGATGATCACTGAAGGATCAATCCATGTTGAACCAAGTTTCATTTGATCAATTATTTTTAATACTGTCAATATGGTGCTTTGATATCTTTTTGGCAATCTGGTTGTCTTTTTTTCTAATACATTATATTGAAATTAATTACATTATATTATAATTTATTAAATGTGCGGGATATCTATTTTAAATTTAGTTTTTTTGCATTTAGATATCAGTTTAACCAAATGATTTTTTTTAAGTTTATAGAATGGTGAAATTTAATCTTTAAAATCATACCATTATTGGTAATAAGTTTTTGAAAACAGTTTAGGATTATTTTATGAATTAGTTGTTAATGGAACTTGTTACATTTGTTTTTATATTTGACATAGCTACATGAATTACAGACTAGCAAATTTTGTTTTGAACAAAATTTTGTTTATTTGATTACAAATAAAACCATTTTTTATTATTCGTACACAAAAATTTACATTATTTTTTTATGTAATAATATATTATCTTTTATTTTGCCCATTTGTTATTTATAATTCACGATGTATTTCTTGTTATTAATTAATGATCTTTAAATTAAAGATGAAGAAAAAACATACTTCCTCATTCAAAATGAAAAGGGAGATAATCAGTAAAGTGGTAGAATGGATTACAAAGGATATAGTATACCCTGCAGTTCTGTGGGAATGGAGATACAGATTGGAAGGAGGTTTATTGGTGGTTCTGTATGGATCTATATAATAGATGGTTTGTATTTAAGAAGTTCAAAGATAAATGGAGTAAAATAACTGCGGAGAGTAGTGTGGTAAAGAATATGTTGCTTGCAGGGAGTATGACTGAACGGTTTCAATTCGGTGTTAAAATTGATTGCATAGTAGTCCAGGAGAGGCCCAAATAAACTCCTAGTCAAAAGATAGAGATTTTCCTGGTTTTTACCTTAATCTATCCTTAATCCATATTTATATTACTTATAAACGTGAGACATTAAGGATTAGACACATCAATGTTTATCCCTGTTAATAACAAATGATGGAATTTTAGATTTTTTTTTTTTTTCAAATTTCCTTTAGTCCATGTTTATCATTCATTTCGTTATTTACAAGTATGCCAAGACTAGTGGAAGCAATCATTCAAGCCAGAAGGGGCAATATGTCTTATTAAATATAAATTAAAAAGTTAAAAGTTAAAATTGTAAAAAATGAAAATTTAAAAAAGTAAGTTTTCTAACTTTTTTGTTTATTGGAAGAAATATTGTAATTTGCTTTAATAAAAATTGTTTATGTCTAGTTTAGGAATGTTTATTATAGACTTCAAAACGTTTCTTTATTATGAAAAAAAAAAATAAAATACGTTTTTATAATTCAAATATTTCAAAGTGTTACGATACTTTTGACGGGGAGTTTACGAATATGACAAAACAGTTTATTGAACGTTTTAATTCACCATCCAGTTCCCCAGCATCTTGAGGTGTACCCATTGCTGTTTAAGGATGTGTTCAAGTAAATGTTATATGGTGTTTTAAATTAATGGATTTATTAATTGATTATAACTAGAAACCGGATTTTTGTGCAGTATCAAATCAAAAAATGTGCAGTAAAAATTCAAAACATACAAAATCGTGCTGTAAAAAACTTAACACGTACAAAAACGTGCATTTATAAACTTGACACATGCAGCAATCCATTTATTCACACAAAAATGCAAAACTTAACCGACCTTAAATAAACTGAAGCACATTTCTACAATCGTTCCGTTTTAGTATAAATTCAATCTGAAATACTTTTGGAATCTAAAATTATGAGAAAAAAAAAAAAAAAAAAAAAAAGTATATGATAAACTTTTTTCATATTTAAAAAAAAAAAAAAAAAAAAATATAAATATATTCATTAAAATTTCCTCTTACATGGACACAAAATATAATAAAGTGTTCTTAAAAAATAAATTAATTTTTAAAACTTTCGTGAAAATGTACGACATTGTACATTTCAAAATTCTCTGGTTCATCAACAAAGTTGATTGATCTTGTCAAAATAATGTTTTATAAATTGATAAAAAAAAACGTACCTGATTTACAATGTACGTTTATTTGCGATTTCCTGTCGTGGCCTATTATTTTCAGACAATAAGAACAAAACACCACCTTCCCATCACTTTTCAGCTCTAAATATCTATTTGTCCATTGTTTCAATTTTGTAAAAACACTCGCGGCCGTTTTTGGGATTTTCAAAATTGATAGTTTGAAATCTTATCAACAACTGACCCTTTGTGCTAAATCAGAAGTGTGGAATAAGATGGTAAACGGGGAGTAAAATTTTCTGAGGAAACCTCTTAGTTCTAGGAAGTACGTCGATCCTTTAGTAAAATATAGCAATTTCAATGTGTACCTAAATCCTCAAAGCTCCTAATTCTTCTTCTTCTGCGATCTTCCCTTAGATGGCCTGGTCGGGAGTTAAGAAGAGGAATTCAGTGGTCCTCCAGGTCACCATGGAGCTTGATTCGCATATCGGTTGGAGAGGGCCAGATCAGCTTCCTTTGCTCAGAATAGAGCCTGCACGTCTGGAGGATGTGCTCGGTATTTCGTTCACCCTCTCCGCACTCGCAAAGGGGGCCGGATCCAATACGTAACTTATTGAACATGTGAGCTCTGAGCTTGTTGTGCCCCGTTCGCAATCGAAAGATGAGGGCCTGCCCTCTCGTGTGTTCGTAGATTGCATCTCCAGGATCGTGATGTGGATGTCTCCCAATCCATCTCTGGCTGACTACGGCTTTGTTGAGCGTTAAATTCAATACGATCATTTAAAAGTAGTATGTCACAAATATTTTAAATATCTTGTCTTAAAATCGTAAATACAATTTAAAAAAAATAAATGATCAAATAAAGAAAATTAGATGAATTTGGTTCAATTGTGCAGTTTCGTGTAGTAAAACCGGAATTCGTGCAATTAATCTCAGAAAGTCAAAATTGTGCAAAATAAAATTTAAGAATAAGAATCCTTAGGTCATGAATGAGATAACTACCTTGGGTTAGAGAGCGCTAAACCACAGCTAACCAAATGTGCAATAACACAGAGATCCGGTCTCTAATTATAACTATAAGAATAAGCGGGTTTGTTGGTAAAAAGTAGGTTTGTTGCTAAAAAGTGGATTTGTTGCTTAAATTTATACTAGAAAAAACGAGGAAAGAGTGTATCCTCTATTTGTCTGTGTGGAAATGTGAGGAGTGTCTCACATGGAAAAGAGCTGTATTGTAGCATGTTGACAAAACTGGCTATAGCAGTGTTGCCTTATTTTTTTTTCTTTAAAATCTGGCCATGGAAATGGATCCATTGAAAAATTTTACGTAAATGATTAAGTCTAACTAATATTGGCCAATAAGTGACTTATAGCATGTGGTTGCTTAAGCGTAGAAATTGTGATAAGAAGTGCATGATAAGACCCATCTGAATCATTTAGTAAACAGCATGTCCCCTGCATTCAGCTGTTTACGAGTATTTTGTCAGCCTGGAGATATCGTTTATCCACATGAGCTTTGGACTTCTTCGAGGGCGTTTTCCTGTGGTGTTCCATAGTATGACCCACAACAAGTTTACACTGGAATCTACAAATTTAGACTGGAATATCATCTGTGAAGACCAAAGCTTGAACAAATATCGTACTCATATTCCACACTTTAACGCGATGTTCTTTTTTTGCATATCCTTACAATTTTATCCGTGAAAATAATGAATAGTAGGTGACTAAGGTTTGTGTTTCCTGTTTAATTCTAATATTCATTTCGAAGGACTCTGATTTTTTTCTCTTTATTCTTTTTATGCCTTTATCATCACTGTAAGTAGATTTTATGTAGTCAATTAATTTAGTGGGCACGTTCTTCGCAGCAAGAGCATTCCTTATTCCCTTTCAGGGGAATAAGTCAAAAGCTGCCATTTTCTTTCCAGTATGGAAGTGTGCAGCTTATAGACCGCTGGCGAGACGTATATAGTTTATAGTTACTACAATCTATGGAGCTCCCTTTCTTATGGATAATTATGATGACATTTTACCTCCAGTTCTGATTTTGATGGAATTGAGGTTCTGCTTCACCCAGTATAAATTTCAGATCCAGCTCCTTCAAACTACCATCTAAAGAGTGGTATCATTAAGGAATTCTATTTACTACTTCTTCATATTAGCTGGAGGTACATGAATCTCCTCGGGAACAGATATCGTATATCTCTTTTTAGCCCAAACAATCCGTGCTCAAAATATGAGATTTCGTAAGAAAATTAAGAAAAAAATTTATTCAGTGGTTTTATATGTTTCTGGAGCGCGTAATTCGAATTTCAAATTTGATGGCTTGTGAGAGGTCGGCTTCGCAACGTAAATCACAGATTGCACGTATTTTTTTTTCAGTGTTTCAATTTATGTGTTTTTTAAAGATAGCAATTTTGTACAAAACACCTTACACAACTTTGATTTTCTGATAAAGTGTTGTGGGTGCTAGAGTGTATTGAAAAACAAATTAGGTAAATTACACTGCCTATGAAATCTGTAACTAATAGTCTGCGTACACAAAGCCCCCTATGTTTTTAAGACACTGGATCAGAATTTCATGTTTGCTACCTTACAGGAGGTCGACTTCAGAATCGCAAAATACCTCGAAGTATTCACCTACTTTTTAGTTTGTATTTTAAACAATTCACATATTTGAAAAAAATGAGTCAATACACAATAAAGTAGCCTAAATACTCTACAAGATGCACCGGACGAGTTTGATATTTTAACACCGACCATGAACGCACAAAGAACGTGTCTTACTTAATAGTCTGTTAAACTTAAGAGATGTCGCTTGTATGACATATAATGTATTTTCACATGGTGTAAGGGTTTAACGGGGACTGAGCGTTTTTGTCAGAATGCTCTAAAACAGCTGTCTTCAGCGCTCCCTAGCATTAGAAAGTGTTAATTATGTCGTGCGTTTTATAATATATTTTGACTAAAATAGTCAAATTTTGAAATTTCTATTCCGACGTCCTGCATAACATCGATATCGAAATTCGGCTTCAGCATTCCCAAAACATATGAAACCAGGCTTATGAATTACTACGTGTAGATTTCATTTTCAGTTTTTATTAGGTAAGTGAAATGCACTTCATAAATGTTTCAAGGAGCTCTTGCGCCAGCACCTCTTGCTTGAAAATCGTAGTTGTCTGTTGCATTTTGAAATAAATATTGTATACTTTTATTTCTTATTTTTATTAAACTGCCGTCATTTGAAAATTATCAATAAATGAGGGAACTACCGAAAAAAAAAAAAAAAAATACGAAAAATCAACGATTACCGTGGTGAAGCGGATCTCTCACAAGACAATGAATTTTAAATTCTTTAAATTTATTCATTAAATTATTCATGTTTTCATTAAACACAACAAGGTTTATAAACCGCTGAAAAAGAAAGAAAATGTTTTCCCCAAACTACCATTTTCATTACAGACCCTCTACAGAATATACTTATACTTTTATCTCCATGGTTTATAAAATTTCATGGACTTGGTGGTCCAAACATAAAAAATAACAAGTTTCTAATTTCGTTCCAAAACTTTGCATTTTGCATTCTGCATTTCTTACAAATAAAGTTCTTAAATGCATTGCAGCACTTATAAATATGTCCCACCAACTCCTTTCGGTTTTCTGATCATACTTCATACATTTTTTGATGCGGTATACCACACACTTCAAAGTCCAGTGATATAAAGTTAGGACTTCTAGCTGGTCACCTTGTTGGTCTATCCATTTTTCCTTAATAATCTGTCTCTTTTCCCATCAGTAACTTTATTATTATACCAATTGCAGGAATACATTCTAGCGTGATAGTCTGGAAAGACCCGAATTTACGGTCCCCGCCGCCATGGGCAGATAATTTTTTGTCGCCCTCTCTCATCTTCTCCCCGAAAACTCCAAAAAATATAGAATGGAATGAGTTGGTTGGGGGATTCTTCCCCACAGGACCAAGCCATGAAGGCCCATTTCCCAAAATAGATATAGAATGTTTCTTACGTGTTTTGGTAGAGTCAAATACATTTAATTTAACCACAGGCTAACAATTTTTTTTAAAGTGTTCTTTCACAAGGCCCCACCTATATGTCGATCCGGAGAAGTAGTTTGTAATTCTTGGATGAAATCAAAGAAAATTACAAAAGCGGTACAGCACTCTGCAGATGCAGATCCAAGTAGATTTAATGAAGGGGCACCACACGGCACACATACAGCAAACAGGCAGTGCTGTTTTATTCTGGCCTGAACCCTATAATGGTCCGGACATATTGTTGTAACTTTGTCCTTTACTGTTTTTTATACTAATATCAAAACGATCCAGGCAGTTGATTGATTGATCTGTGCCAGCAGATGCATTCAATCAAGAATTTCAACTAATTTAATTAAATACAATTATCTACTTACTATTTGAAATTTGCAAGATTATAAATTATAAGATCATATCATAAAGATGAGAGAAAAAAACTTTTTTTAAAAATTTATTTGAGTTTTAAAAAAGTATTTATAATTTACATGGTTACAATAATGATGAACAAATAAAATCTTCAGAAAACAAACATAACGAAACAGTTAATTTCAAGAGTTAAGTGTGCTCCTTCTGTCACATATTTCCCGAAAGAAAAACTAGCATTTCTGCTTTCCTTTGGCTTATTCTTTTCCGTTCTTCAGAAATAACATTTCCGGCCGAAGAAAACACACGTTCGGGGGGTACAGATGAGCCTGGAACGCAAGTTACTTCTTGGCTAGTTGGTTGTATTCATCTGATCTTTATCTCTCCAGAATTGTAATGGTCGAGCTTCATTTGGCAATGGGTGTTGCTGTATGTAATTGTTAACTGTGTTAATGGAATCTGCAGTACTTGTTTTCAAATGCATGTCTTCATCTGCTTTGCGTTGAACGTGAATGAGAAGGCTGCTACAGAAAAGGCTTTCCTTATATGTAGAGGGTTCCTGAATGTGCGATTCGGGTGCTGATCTCAATGTGGAATCGTCTTCACTTTCCATCTACTCCTCTAAGCTACTAGAAGCGTTCTTGAATGAAGCTAACGCATTTTGTAGCCACGTGTATGCGTTTTTAGCATTTAAATCACTTTAAAATGCCTTTTCTTCCTCCTTGGGTTCAGTAGAGTCGCCAAAGCTGGAATTTTTCTTTTTTCGTAGGGGAACAACCGTCTGGATACACTGTCTGCTAATAAATCAAGGAATTTCTTGCCTGTATAGGTTTGTACTTGATTTCTCATTAATTGTAATTCCTTGTTCAAGCCATAAACTAAAGGGATAATTAATGATACAGTAACGTACTGTTCCCCCGAAATATCCTCAGTTATTTTTTGAAAGGTCTCTAAAATTGTTAACAAGTCGTGGATTATTTTTATTTCCTCTGCAGTGAAATAACTTGCACGTGCAGAATCCGGCTTTGTAAGGGCTAAAATCAATGGATCCCCGATATCCAGTATAAGTTTGAGCATAAAAAGGTGCTTTTCCAACGAGTTACTACGTATTGGATTACCATTAAAATAGCTTTGTTCTGTTTTACTTGTTCAGTACTCAAAATTTCTCGTGCGACATTGCTAGATTCAAAAACTGTTACGATTGCCTTAGCGTTATAGGCTCATATTTTAAAGCATCATGCACAGTTAGTTACAATGTGTGCGCAAAACAGTTCAAATGTTCAATTTTGCAAGCATGTACAGCATTTATCATGTTAGTTGTATTGTCTGAAACAATGCAAACTACTTTATCTTTGATTTCATATTCAGCAAATGTATCATCAAGTACTTGAGAAATGTTTATTGCTGTGTGGCGTTCCTGTGAGTATGCAGTTTTCAAAATATTAGTTTTCAACCCCCATTCTTTATTGATGTAATGAATGGTAATGGATATAAGAGTCCCCAGTGATCGACGATATCATACTGTGGTAGCACTCAGGTATTTCGCCTTTTTAAGTTCTTCCACATGAAGACACTTGACTTCATCATACAAAGCCGGAACCACCGACTTGGATAAAACTTTAGGACCAGGAACATAGGGTCTATTTTTCGGAACATCTTCCTAAAGCCTTTCCGGTCAACTGTGTTGAAAGGCTTCATTTCCTCACTGAGCATTTCAACAACTGCTGAGTCCAGTTATTTTTTTCTTAAATTGGTTTTATAATATATGGTGGTGGAAGTGGTCTCATAATATGTCGTTATGTTTCTAGTTCTAGATTGATCTGACTTACTTGAACCAGCCATTACCAACTAACAAATAACAGTTACAAGAAAGAGGTGCCTGTAAGGGTAGGGAGACGAAGAAAAAACACTATACAAAATTTTCGAAGAATCGTAGAAAAAGAACCTTAATTAAAGACCTTAACTTCCTCTTATAGTTAAGTTAAGATTATAAAAACCTAGAAGAGCCAATGATCAATACCGCGAATTCGGTTTGTTTGCACAAGTGTGAGACTACGTATCCTACCGAACATAATGTAATAAGTAGTTTCCGAGAATAATGACTCGTCCGGTGCGGCATCTAAGTTATATAGAAGAGAATCCTTGAGCTCTAGGAATTTCGGATTCAATTTCAAAAGAACACGACCCTGGAAAGAGACAGATCAGTATAATTCCGAGAGTTTCAAAACTTGAAGGTAAAAAATATCCATCGATAGCCGACACTATCGATAATGACCATCGATAGGCATGACCTATCGATATATCGATAGTAACCCTACGTCGAATCCACTATGGCATAATATTTCCAATATATCGAGCTTTTTTCACTTCTTCAACTTAGTTCCAAGCACATGGTTTCCTATAGTTTTAATAAAATCATAACATACTTGAGAATACAAGTATGAGTTGTGCCCAAATTTTTCATTGTCTCCCCTAAAGGGTAAACCTCTAATAGGCAAAACGTTTATGACGGAAACTATCTTGACAGTACATTTCAGGCTGTAGTCTGAAAGTGGTGGCAAAAAAATTAACTTTTTTTTTTTTCCTCCTTCAGACGTCACCCAGTTCAGAATGCTGCCCTTAGGCAATGTCCTGGCTAATGCCCAGTCTGCGTATGCATAAATCCAGACATAAGTCTGAGGATAATGGTTCGTCGGTCCGTGTTCTGTAAGTAATTGAGTTAGTTTGTGATGAGTACTTTTGGGTATTTTATGCTGAATATGTGTACCTTTGTATATGTATATATATATATATATATATATATATATATATATATATATACAGGTTGTTCGGAAGATCGTTGGCCAAAAAATTATCTCGGGTAGGGAGGTTCATTTTGAACCTATTTAAGGTCACTAACCTATATACAAAGTCTTACGGTTTTTTCTTTTATGAATTTTTTGTAAAAATGGCCAAATCCAAACATTTATGCCTTATAACTCCGTTGTTTACTGATATATCAACGCCATTTTTTTCCTGTAATTACTAATACATTGTTCATGTAAAATAAAAAAGATATGGTGCAAAAAAAAAAAACCCAAAAAAAACCGGAGATCGTTAAATCTTGTCAAAGGCAAAAATAAAAATTATGAACTTCACGTTTAGGTTCAATAAAAAAAAAAGTAAGTGCAACAGCCAAATCCAAATTGTTTTTTAAACTTCTCTATTTAATACTCTTTAAAAAAAATACCATTTGCAGGCACGCAGCATATCTAGGTTTTTTTATTTTTTATAAAGTAAAAAAAGGGTGCCACCAGCGCACACTGACGATAGTAATGAATAACTTAAAATAAGTTTAATTTTGTTCCCTGATTATTGTTTACAAAAATGTAGATAAAGTTTACTCTGATAAAATAGAAAAAAAAAGAGAAAATATGCAGTTTAACCTATGCTATAAAGAAATACAACTATTTGTTACGTTTTGCATAAAAAATATGATTCGATTCAATATTATTGTCAGTGTGCGCTGGTGGCACCCTTTTGTTACTTTATAAAAAATAAAAAAAACTAGATGTTCTGCGTGCCTGCAAATGGTAGTTTTTTAAAGAGTATTAAATAGAGAAGTTTTTAAAACAATTTGGATTTGGCTGTTGCGCTTACTTATTTTTTTTTATTGAACCTAAACGTGAAGTTCATAATTTTTATTTTTGCCTTTGACAAGATTTAACGATCTCCGGTTTTTTTTGGTATTTGTTTTTTTTTGCACCTGATCTTTTTTATTTTACATGGACAATGTATTAGTAATTATAGGGAAAAAAATGGCGTTGATATATCAGTAAACAACGGAGTTATAAGGCATTAATGTTTGGATTTGGCCATTTTTACAAAAAAATTTATAAAAAAAGAACCGTAAGACTTTGTATATATGTAAGTGACCTTAAATAGGTTCAAAATGAACCTCCCTCCCTACCCGTGATAATTTTTTGGCCAACGATCTTCCGAACACCCTGTATATATATATATATATATATATATATATATATATATACATATATATATATATATATATATATATATATAATAGAATAGAAAAGAAAACTTTATTCTGGGACAAAGTCCCTTAAGAATAACATTAAATAATACAAAGTAAGATCATAACTGGCCGAGAGGCTGTAAAAAATAAAACAACATAGGTAAAATTAAATACAAATATGTATGAAAAAAAAATACAGAGAAAAACTAGAAAAAGAAAAAACTATTAATAAAAAGAGAGTGAAAAAATAAATATACAAATAAGAGGTTAATATTGTAAACAAAATTGCAGAAGAGAAAAAAACAACAAACAGAAACAGAAAATAAAAGATAGAAAATCAAAAATTAGCATTACAAGAAATCAAAACATTATCATAGTCAAACTATAATTTTGGCTAATGTTTTATGTCTGATGGTCTTAGTAAATAAATTAGACGACTACATACATAGTACATACATCCTTATAATTAGAGAACGTAGGGTTGGAGGGAAAGAAGATGTTGAAAGAGTAGTGTTTTGAACGTTCCAAGGGAAGAAGCATTGCGGATACAGGGGGGGGGGGGGGGGGAGGGAATTCCAAAGAGTAGAGGATCGGACAAGGAAGGAACGTTGGAATGCAGTACTTCTGTGGGATGGAGTATAGAGATCGGAAAGACGAGATCTTGTATGCAGTGATTTGATAGCAGACTTGAATTTCAGGTTACTGTAAATAAAGGGAGGGTGACGGGTGTTGATAACTTGGAATAGGTAGGAGCCTAGGAAGTACTTTCTACGGAAGGAGGGGAAAAAAAAACCAATTTAAATCAGTGTAGAGATGCGAAACATGGGAACGTCTCGACGTATATATATATATATATTTAGAGGAAGTTTTTAAAACAGTATATTATGCCGTCGAAAAGCTTGATAATAAAGCAAGTAGAAGAGAGCTAGAAATAAATGACAAGAAGATTAAGATAATGATTCTAATAAGGAAAAAAAAGGTTATCCCCAAAGACATTACATAAGAAGAAAACCATAGGTTCCACGTTGTGAACAACTTACAGTACCTCAGATCCTTAGTAAATGAACTGTTGGGTGAGGTGGAAAAAGGCAAGAATAGAGAACATTTTCGCGTGCCAAAGGTTCTGAGAAGTAGACTGAGTAGTGACTTCACAAAATCCACAATGTATTGTATAAGACACAAAACCCTAAGTAACCTAAGCAAGAAAATACTGGACCATAAATAAAAAAAAAATAAAACGGTTCTACTGGACCGATGTGAGTGAAGAATACGGTGAGAGAAGTAGAGAGAGACCAAAGGGCTGCTAAAAAGACGTAAGAAACATAATAATAAATGGGTTTTGCGTAATGGAAATGGAGAAACCGAAGATGGAAGTTGAAAAGGCTAGTGGCTGCTATATTCATCCCTTGAGCTAAGAAAGGGAAGACAATTTTCGTAGAATTTAGTGTAATCAGAATAAAGAGATATAAGAATTCATTTATTTGTTTCGGGAACAAAAAAAAAATTATAAAAGAAGCAAAAATGTGACTTTGGATTGTTGGTAGTGACTTAAAGAAAAAAATAACTTAAAAAAAATTAAAGCTTTCATTTCAAGATCATTGTAGAAAATGACAGAATAGTTCAAGTTTTGGAAAGCAGTTTAGGTAATTTTTCGCTTTTACTTTATTACTTAATATTTGCCTAGAGAATTCAAGTCCTTGTCGTAAGCTAATTTAAATTATAACTGGCTCTTCTAAACCTTCCAATTCTTCTCATATCCAATCCTTACAATCCAAAAACCTTTATTAAATCCTCAGCACTCTTTATTATGTTACCAATAAACTTATCCATAAAGATCTGAATGTTCCATATGCTGTAGATTTGGTCGAAACCAGATACCTATTCTTTCACAGTAAATTCCTTACCAACTGGAATCCACCACTCTTCCAACTTGCTTCACACTCAATTCTCGATAATCCTTAGAGGCGTCTGAAAAGAAGATGGGCAAGAGACCAAGTGTAGAACCATTGAAGTGCTACAAGTGAGTAGCGTTTTCATCTTATCGATATGCCATTGTAAAATCTGGGTTGAACTGCGTTAAATAAAACTGCAGTTATTAGTTAAAATTAAAGTTCATTGCTTAAGAGAGGGGACACAGCTGCGACGGGGAATGCTGGTTGTAAATATGTAGACAGTTGTAAATGTCAGTATGTAGGGAAAACAATTCACCTAATTAAAGGTATATGCCTGATTCACCGAACCTGAATTTCTGGAATATAACGTCCCTTTCATGGTATGATACTATGTGACCAGCATGCATAAACCATAAACCATACTCCTAACATCATGCGATTATGTTTACTTCATTGGGCATTACTAAAAATTCTTTCAGTGAAGTACAAACATTAATATTTTTTTTTTCTTCTTGACCGCTTCAAATACAGAGACCTCAGAACTTGTGGGATGTATGGTGATTGGGGAAGATCTGAGCGACCCCTAAATAGGATTGGATAGGAGGATGGAGAGGATTGGAGACGAAGCCAATGGATGAAAGGCAAGGTGAACGGCCTCTGGGTTAGCGTGCCTCGTTCAACGACCCCCTCAGCTGGGTAACGGAACACCTACGCTCCTTTCTCACCTAGCTTGTCTCTAACAGCTCCGCTCCCGAGCAGCAAACCGTTCCCCAAAATATATCCTTCACTTTCGTCTGTAAAAACTTCTTTGCACTGCGCTTCATGTGTCCAGCGGTCCGTACTAATCATCAAACAATAAAAGAAGAATTTTGAGGCAAATTTTTAATTAAGAAGGCAGAGAGGATTCCATAATTTTATTCAAATATAATAAATACTATATTATTTTTTTTGAGGATGGGACATCCTCCTGGAGCATACCCAGTCTGTATACAGTGAGTACATTATATACCTTAATTGGGGCAAACTTGGTGATGGAGCATGGATGCTCACCCAGTTAGCTCCTTGTATAACCGTTTATCTCGAAACAATACTTCATACCAATTTACTTAGAACCCATGCCAAAAATTTCGGATAACGAATTCCTTATAGTAATAGCGAATGAGTTAAATTGGAAAGAGAGTAAAACATATCCTCTGATGATGGGTGTTGAATTGTTTCACTCATATTTCATTTAATGAATCAATTTCGTCTGGCATGAGCAATTAGTAAATTTCATGTTATGAATAGACATTACCTTTTTTTTGTACAAACGTTATAAGACCAAATTTTACTGGACGAAGCGTGTCTCTGAAATCTGAGATTTAATTTTCCTCTTAGTTTTTAGTTCTATGAATTTTTTTAAAAGATTCATGTCATTAAATATGAAAACCTTCCTACCTTACAGGTGCTAACCGAACAGAGCTGATTTAAATTTCGCGGCCGGGAGGGAGGAAGCGGAAGGGCAAGGGGCCAGAGGATCGTCCTTGCCTGGGGTCGATGCCCGGCAGTGCCCTAGTTTGTCGAGGAAAGTCAAGGTAACGGTCCTCTAACGTCACAAGCTGACGTAGCAAGCTCCGCCCCTCGCTACGTCAGGCCCCCACCAACCCCCACCCCCGGTGGACAATACAGTTATGAAGAGGACAGTTATTCAGATTTACCGGTCTCACTTTTTTTTCTTTATCTTTTGTTTCCTATTTCCTCTTCTTTAGCAATTGGCCATTCTCATTCATCCGCTTCTTTTGTCCCCTCGATGCGCAGGTTCTTCAAATTATTAGGGTGCAATTGGACTAATTTAGTTGATAATGCTGTTCTTTTTTTATGAGTTCTTCATCTAGAAGTAGCTGGATCTCCCTTTGCTTAAGATAAAAAGCTACAGAGCATCTGGCAAATATTTATAAATTTTTTTGCTGAATATATAGGCTAGATAGCAATTTCAAATTTTATAACTCTAGATGTCATTTCACTTAAAATTTCTAAATCGGAAGCAATTGCCTAAATAAAATTCTCGAAACTGAATTCAATTTCAGACAATGAATAAAATCTATTTCAATCATTCATGCTATATCTGATCATACAGTTACTGTAAGTTCTAAAGGCAAAACAACTGTTTTACATTGTCCCAACTTATCACAAGAATAATCTCTTGAATGAAGGTAACATTCTTTAAGAAACTGAATTTCAGTTATACGGATTATAGACAATGTACAACCACATTTATATTTTACTTGAAAGATGTAATGGCAAGATCTTAGGATTTACCGAAAACATATACAAATACAGGCAGGAGAAGCGAGACAGAAAATACCAAAGAAAGGCTAAAAAAAAGTTGGTTAAGAGATGATTTTAATACCACGGCGAGATGATTTTAATGGTAAATGGAAATGAGAATACAAATTTTTTTTTTTTTTTTTTTTTTTTTTTTTTATCTTAGGCGAAATTATTTTACCACTAATAGACCATATTCTTTTTTAATTATATAAACGATAATCAAATTGGTTAAACATTTTAATTGATTTAACATTTAATTTCAAGTATGGTGAAGCGATTATATACAGCCTCCATCATCATGGAGTATTTTAGAAAATAGGGGTATAAGTTTAAATAAAGTCAGCAAACAGAAAATCCTTGGATAAATAACCGAAAATACTCGAAAAATTGTTAACGACAGTTATTATTTATTTTGACTGATTTTGCAATTTTTTGAAGAATTCATAATACATTTAGGTATAACCTGAACAGTGTATATTCTTTTGATATTACTTGAAAAAATTATTAGAACTAACTAAGCAAAAATTCAAATTTGAACAAGACGTTTTTCTGCAAATTAAGTCAATTTTTTTTTTTTCATAGAGAACTAGCTATAAAAGTTAAAAATTTTCATTAAACAGACCTTATTGCAGAAATATGGACTATATAGAGGATCGGTATTACAAAGTAGGATGCTGTAGGAGCGAGTTCATTGCCCCCAACGAAAGTATTACAGGGGCAGAAAGTCTGTTCCACCTCTAGCCTTCTCCACTTGAAGTTCAGGTTCACTTCATAGACCGTAGCCATTCATGCTATATACAAAATGCCATTTTGTATGTTGTATATTGCGAACAGTTTTCTAATAAGAAATTTAATGGAGAATATTTTTGTTATGTAACATTTGTCGCTAGGGCCTACCGTTAAGGAGCTATTGTACTATATTGGTTTGAATGCAAAAAAAGTCTCGTTTGAAACACCCTACTTTCTCTCTACTTTTTTTATTTCGAAAAATTATTTGTTGTTAATTTAATTTAAGTGAAGTAATTCGATCCTTTTAATTCTAAAATGTAAATTGGGAAAAGCAGTAGAATTTAGATTACTCAAAAAACCAAATAAATGAAATCAAGCTTAATTTTTCTCATTTTCAACCACAGTTTAAACAAAAATGGATAGCAGCGCACAAAAAAGAAGATATTTTGTCAAAAATAATGAAGTATTCAAGATTGAAAACAAGAAGACTTCAAGGTGCATTATTGTTACTAATGGCAAAATTGCGACAAGAGCGACCATTAAAGAGATTTGAAGAATCCAGAACTTTGCAAATGATTATGACTCTGATGCAAACATATTTCAAAATTCACTCGTGCCACTGCAGTTAACTTGTGGATTATTTGGAAAACGAGTTGTTTGACAGAATCCAACACCATCCTCGCCGCGCTTTTGCTGCCCCATCAGAATTAGGTTTGTCAAGGATAACGCAGACATATCGAAAGAAGAAATACAATATATTAAAAATTAAGCAAACCAATTAGAAGAATCTACAAATGTATTGGGACAAAGGCTGTATACTGTTAAGCACACATTGTTACTGAAAATAGTTGATGTTAAAGTGTGTAATGCCGCAACTCAAACTCAACGTTTAGTCTACAATGAATATATGTGATGCAACATTTAATGAGTTGTCGCAGATTACAAAGAAAATCAACCAAATCCTTCCTGAAGAAAACTATAGACATACCTCTACCACCTGAGCAGAAATATAACTTTCTAAACATTCAGGAGCGAAATTTTTCTTTATATAATGGAGATGGGTCATCTGATGAAAGAATTGATATCACTTTCTGAATTATTTCAAGGAAGTGGTGTGTGTGTGTGAGTACATTAATAGTTAATTTATAAAAATATACGTGTTATTTCTAATATTAATACATATACATAATAATACATTTAAAAAAAAATTAAAACAGCAAAAGCCATATTATTTTCTTAAAATCCGTTTATATTTTCATATATTACCTATTTTTCAACATATCTGATCAAATAAAATTAATTAAACATCAGAAATATTTTTGGCCAAGAAAATCAGTCAAATACCCCATTGTGCATCGTTTTACAATAGTATCTAACGTATAATTTGCTGAGATACAAGTAGCAAAATATAAATTAAAACATTTGAGGCATGATGAATAACAATTTTTTTTATAATAAGACTTGTAAAATCTTTTTAATTTTGATAATTCTTCATTATTATTTCTCTTCATCTTCCTGCACAAATTTCCATAGTTTGAGGTTGTTCCTTTCAACTCGAAACATCGAAACTCTACTATATAGATACATTCATACATACATTTACATACATAGATTCTTCTCAGTTACATCTTTCCTTCCTGTCCTCTCATGATCTAATCTAAGTATGACATGATATTCAAGAAAGTTTGTCCCACCCTTAAACAATAACCTTCCTCAATATATTGTAGAATTTCTCTCCTTTGAACTGGATCGAAATTTATCCCTGATTTTTTTGTTAAGCACACTAAGGTAAACATACTAACATTATATATATCTTTGACATCCAAAAAGGATCTCAAATCTCTCTCATTTGATGAGTCCAGAAATGAAGCACCTCCAAAGGAATCGTGAAGCATAGACGCTCTTGATGAACGAAGATCACTGATGTCCATCAAACGTTTAGGATGCTCCATATCTCAACACAAGCCTTAATTCGCCGAGCAATAGCCAACCGTTTTCAAAATGTCCTCTCCTTTGCAACTCATTCCAAATCGAAATAGTATCTTCTTAAACATTTCTTTTGTGAATCATGAATCAACCACATGAATAAACTCATAGGTTTTGCTCCAGGATCCAGAATTTACCCCTTTTATTTTTAATTCTTACACCAATGACCTTCCTAACTCTATTCACCACCGTCCCTACCACCCTAAATCTATCTTTCCTTTTTTCCTTCGGAGCTATCAACTGTTTCCACTAAAAACAGTTAATTTAAGCAGCATGTCCTTAAATAAATTGCGATTAAATGAAATGGGGAATCGGGTCGGTGTAATAGGCTCTAGCTTTTTCCATAAACCAATATCCCATCCCCACTCCCTCTCCAATCCTAAATAATCCCATCTTTCTACTCCTCTGCCAAAAATCTGGGTTAACTTAAGTTATTCGTTCGGTATCGTCTCCCCCAGTCAGCGCGTAAGCGTGTTGTTTCTTCCCCTTTATTCTCTTGACGATAGTAGCAAGTTTTTCAGTGGCCTCTCGAAGGTGCTCAATCAAGATGAGCATAAATGGAAACATATCTTTACAAGGTTTACCTTCAATATATCGAGACGCTCCCATCTTTCCCACCTGTATTCAGAATTTATTATGCTGTATCGTATTTGCGCAAACGATATTTCGTTAGAATATTTCTTTACCGGATTATTAATATCCATTATTATTCTTCATTAGTTCCTACTTAATTAAGATTCTTCTAACATGTTATATAACTTTTAGGTATTTTTCATAGATGTTTGTATTACATTAAGCATTGTACGATTACATCTATCATACGACATCAGCGTTCTCTGTGTTTTCTCTTATGATCGCACCGTATCTTAATTTTTTTAGAAATCTATTAATTTTTTTATAACAACTTTATTTAACTATGACAAGCTCCTCTGCTAAACCATTTTGTTGAACCAACTATTTTGATCTCATGGTAAAGGGGAATAGACCATAAAGCATAACAAGTTTTAATGTGTCTCTGTCCTGTCTGATTCTTACCAATGAATAAGAAACGTTCGGAAGACGAAATATCCACTCGGCAAAGACGTCCCCACAAAAGGGTCGCCAGGATCTCCTACAAACCTGTTCCCTCTTCGGTAATTGATTAGATAGCATTAGCAATCTTAAAGAATGGTTTCTTCGACATTGAAGATCTCCCATTTTAGATCTACAATACAAAGGAGAAGATCAGGATAAGTAGCTACTCAGTTACAAACCTTCTCCTTGTTGTGGTTTATAAATTACTAGAGAACCACAGAGTACCTAGCTTGCATCTGGTTCTTAATTGAGCCAATCATACATGGAGACACGGGTGCATCGTAGGCATAGGGGCTCCAAGTACTCTGATGAGTGTGGGCAGATTTTTGGAGAAGAAAATGTAGATATTCGTACTACGTTATCTAACATACCCCTCGTCTTCGACATTTTGCACATACCATGTGTAGTCGAACAACAACAGAAACATGAGAAAAGCGACGAGCTATACCCCGTTGTCAGAAACAGCGTTTAGGACTTTCAGAAAAAGAGTTAGCAACATAAAGAAGAAGAAGATAATGCAAAGAGAATCTAATCCCGATGAAAATTAATCTTCAATGAATTGTTGATGAGCTATAAATATAGCGATTCTTCGCGACACATTTTTTTTAGTGAATATTTACAGCACTAGAAAACATATAAAGTAAGCTGGTCGTCTACCAAGGATTATAATTGGAATGAAGGTGGATGTGACAATATCTGAGAGGCAGGGTGACCCCAAGGGGGTCGAGTTTAAAGTTTTGTTTGAAGCCTTAAAATTCTCTATTGAGAACTCACGTACTTACATTCCAACATGATCTTTCTTCTTTCGTTATTTCGGCATTCTAGGAGAACAAAAATAAAAGTTAACGAATGTTGTGTCTTGGTGGACACTGACTAGTGGAATGATGGTAGGAAGAAGGGAAATAAGAAAAGTGAAGTAATCATACGTTTTTGTTTGCTTAGAAAGATTTCAGATATCAAATGCTGATTTGTTGAATATGTAGATGAATATGCAATTAAAAATCAAAACAAATTGATAATAATATAAATAAAAATAACTCAAATTGATTCCAAATGCCTCTATCATCATACATTCTTTTGATATTAGATGTTTTAGTTGGTTAAGAGAAATATGAAAATGTGTATTTTTCACAGTCCCGTCATGACCTTTCGGATTTCAATTATAAGCCAAATAGTCATTTATTGTCGTAAATTGAGTTATCTCCTGATTACCTTCAGCGAATTGTAACTGTGATTCCTTATCAATTTTCTTTTCTATATATCTAGAATTTTAAATAAGATGTTTTAATATCCACTAAAAAAATATTTATTTATTTATTTTTACTTGTTTTCCTTAGCATTTTGACTTAATTTACTTATTACTGCTTATAATTAATAAGTAATTAATGTAATAATTAATAAAAATGATATTGTTAAAAGGATAATAAAAACTTGTACAGAACTTTGCCCTTTAGTGCAAATAACAATTGTAAATCAGGATACTAATATACGTATAAACATTATTATTTCTCTTCTTTTTTAAAAAATTATATTATAGTTATAATTAAAAATTGTAAGAAGTAGAATTCAACCCTAAAAATGAGTGCTAGTGCAACTATTTCATTGTTATCTTATAACAAAGTATATATAACTGTAAAAAGCGACCATATGGGCTGGGAGATACTTCAGCGTTTTAGGACATTTTGCTGAGCCGTTATCAGATTTGGGGACCACAGCTCTCATGTGCCAGCTGCTTTTCACTCCCACGTATCGTTTTTAGGACAACTGCCTTATAGGAACAGAATTACAGACACAAGTATAAATGGAGGAGACTCCAAATTTGGTAAGAGGGTTTTAGCAAAATACTGTTCGGCCATTTAGAAATTTTTAATTTGTTTAATCACTTGTTTAATTATTCTGTAAAGGACGTTTAGAAACCGCTGCGAATTTTAGTATATATGTGTAATTATTATGATTTTACTCTTGCCTAAACAAAAATCAATTAATATCGACTAAAAATAAAAAAACACTAGCTTTGATTATCCTAAACACGGGGTGATAACAGTGTTGTCAGTAATTTTCCTAAAACAAAGTATACAAGGATTTTTAACAATAGAATCAACGTTACTAAAAACTAAATTTGTTTTCATTACTTAGTGATTGTTCTAGGAATATTACGCATAAGAGTACCAATAAAATAAAATCTATATAGTTTACTTAGCTTTGAAATGAAATGAAATGAAAAAATGAAAAAAATAAACTTTATTCTGGGACTTACTGTCCCCTAAGAATAAAAATAATGCACAGTTAAAAGTACAATTGTCTGGCATGTTATTTACAAATTAAATGCATCAATAATTACAGCATACATATTTTACAGAAAAAAAAAATTAAATTAAAAAAATATATATATGAAATAATAAGTATAACTTAAAATACTATCGTGTGTATATATATATATATATATATATATATATATATATATATATATATATATATATATATAAGATGATATATGTATCTATTTAAAAATAGAACTATATTATGAATATATACATGAGAAAAGAAAAATAATAGAAATACTAATATGCTAATCTAATAATTACAATGTTTTCAGAAAAATAAAAAATAAATCAATGAAATAAAACAAATATAGTGGAAAGAAAGGAAAAGATATATAGAGAAAACAAATTAAATATTTGAATGATAATAAGACAAAATATTTACAAATACCTGAAAATATATATTTACACATCTACTTACTGTCCTCTTATATTATATAGCTATATGAGACAAAAATAAAAAGCAATTTTTTAGACAGACAGATGATTAAAATTGACAAATTTACCAATAATGATATAATTATTGAAGTAATTTATTGATATCGAATATAGTTGAGATTGACTGACTGGATTTTTAATTATTACACATATTGACGGCGTCTAACTGGGCTTTAAGGAGTTATTGGATTAGGAGGGTTTTGAATGAGTTTAAGGAAGGAGCATGTCTAATTTCAGGAGGTATAGAGTTCCAAACGGCAGTGGATCGAGCTTAGACTAGCTTAGACTAACGCCACAAGAATATGCTTCAATAGTGTCTTATGTTTTTTTAGTGGGCAATTTTTTTTAACCAAAAATTAATCATGTTTTCTGCCATTACCTCTGTTTTTTTTTTTGTTTTTTTTGTTTTCTTCAACAATTAAAATAATAAAATCGCACTTAAAATTATTAAAAAACAACTATATTATAGAAGAAGATGAATAAAATGAACTTTATCCTGGGACAACTTGTTCCCTAAGAAGAACAGTTAAGTACAATACAGAGGGCAGTCGTCTGGCATTGATAATTTATTAGTAATATCTTTATGAGTTACAATATAAATGATAAATCTTGTAAAAAGATACAACTTAGTATATCTATATTCATAAAAAGGAAGTAAAGAAACAGATGATATTTAAAGGAACTTAGTGAGGAACATTTCCGAATTAAGATGGACAATGAATTCCATAAAGAGGAAGCGCGGATGGTAACAGATTTTTTTGCAGTTCAATGCGCAGGAGTTTACATATTGATGTAATGGATGTTCTTGTATTTAAGAGGTGGATGGAAGAGCAAAGAGTAAGGAGAATATAGGAGGGATTTTGTGTTTTTAAGCATTGGAATATGAGTGCACCAAGGAAGTACTGACGTCGGAAATAAGGGCAAAGCCACCCGATTTCAGAATACCATTATACAATAGTTGGGCCAGCCAAATAGGGGGTTGTCCGGACTAACGCGTCGTCTGGATTGTAAGGTATCCGGATTATTAAGTTCATACTGTTTAAGTATTCTAACGTTTATAAACATCAAATACATCAAGCATGATATAACCATTAATTGCTCTTGTTATGAATATTTCGTAATATAAGATTTATTGTTATTTTTATAAAAATATATTTTTTTTCAGGTATTTATTATAATAATATTTTTACTATTTACTTTATTTAAAATATTTTATTTTTGCCTTAGCTCCAGTGCTTAAGAGCGAGAAGGGAAGCTTCCGCATGTCCTGCTCTTCCTGACCCACAATGCCCTGGCTTCCTTCCAGGCACGTCGCCTGTTCCACTGCCCGACACAAAAGACTTCCTCTGACTTACAATGCCCTTACAACTTAGCCTAGTATAAGCCCCTTTTTAATAGGAAAAGGAGGGACTTCTTTTTTTTTCAAGAGTGTTGGCAGCTTTTTTAACTTGATGGAATGGTTATATATTTATTTTAAAATATTTCGGTCTCATTATTTGCTACAATCTGTTTATTATTTCAGCTGCAATCAAACTCAGGCGATAGAAATCAAAAGATTTTACCCATTGATCTAACCCCATGGGAGGAAGTTGATTTTTTAAAAAGGAAGAACATCAATTAAACGATGGAATTTAGATATTATAATGATGACTTGTGATATCGAGGAGTGGATTCAAGACCGCAAATTCAGTTCAAAGGATGTAGAGAGTTTATTTTAGATGCAGACAGGGAAAGGTAAGTATGGCTGTTACAGAAGAGGGTAAAGAACCATAATCACTTGGTATGGTTGTCGCATATATAAGATATATAAATGAAATGAAAAATAATCTTTAACCTGCGACGTATTGTCCCCTAAGAATAACAAAAATTGTATCATAAAGTAGTACAATGGTCTGGCATTTATATTTTCATACAAAGGTATTTATATATGAGGAACATGAGATATGCAAATACAGTTAAATGTAAATAATTGTAAAAAGAAGTTTAGTAAATAAGAATAACATAAGAAGGAGAAATAAAATAAACAAAAAAATAAAATAAATAAAAAATAACCCATACTCACCATCAAGCCAAAACTAAACGAAGATCCACGATAATTTGGTGATGTAATTTCTGTTTATTAATTACAACCAGATGATTTACGTTTTATATATGGCGATGAGCATTGAAAGCGTACTGTCAACAGGTTAATCTTAAAGTTGTAACATTTACATAACGTTTGAAGAAAGATTGGAAATGGAAATTTCTAAAAATCAGAGAACCTTTCGGGAGCCGGCTGGCTGTAGCCTGTACCATTTCTCGATCCGGTTTTTGGGTATTCCTTCAGCCGCTTTCTATGAACTCTCCAGGTCCAGACCTTATATATAATTGAATGTATCATTAGCTGTAATATTTTACACCAAAGTCATATTTGGTTCCCGTATTTGTAGTTAAGGAGAATATGGTCGAGGCTTTGTAATTTAATTATAAACATATAAACAATTGAGATAGTATTTGTGCTTAGCGTAATTAAGAGATGTTCCTTATATGTTTAATCACGTATTTTTGTACCGAACTGAAATACATACTAATGCACAAAGTCGGGAAATGTTTGATGTATAAAGAGATCGTGTTAATCGAGACCGTCTATCTTATCTATAGGTAACGTTATATTTTCACTCATTAACTTTTATTATAGCCAGTTACTAATGGGTTGTGAGACAGTTAAGAACAGTAAGAAGTGGGATAGTAACTTATTAAAAATGAAATTTCTTTATCAATGGAAAGCCGACAGAACCAAATAAACGGAAGTAGTAATAATAAAAAACTTTGGAATTGATGAATTATCTGCCACTTTTATGTTATTAAGTTTATTAGAAGACTAGTTTCGAATCTTTACTTCTGAAAACATAAAATATTTAAAACCTCAGCAATATAGAAATTGTATTTATTGTATTAATGTAAAATGTAAGACAATATATCAAATATATGTTGGCATTTACCAAGGAAAGCGAAGTACAAGTATCAATTGTTGCATACAGCAAAAGAGTGAATGATAGTATGATAGAAAGAGAAGGTAGGCACTTAAGTAAATGGAGAAACCTGAGGGTTTGTCACCAAGTGTGGTTGATTTTTCTGTTCCTTTTTCTGGAACAAATTTAAAATAGCACAATTTTTTTTCTATAAAATTTTATTTGTATCAGTAAAAAAAATAGTACATGCCATGAGGGAGACAGCACCCAGTGAAGAATACTCCTTACGATCTGATTTAAAATTTGCACTAAAAGATTTATCATCCAGCTCCTCTTTAGCCTTCACCGTGACACATTAGGGATCCTGTTGTCGTCTAATAAATAATTTTCTACTTGATAGTAGTAGTCAAACTAATAATCCGAAATCTTTTTCCAATTTGTGAATTTATTTACGTATTTACTGGTGCCGTGTACCACTACATTTGGTTAGAGTCAAGTTAAAACTATAAGTACTTGTAAAGATTATTTTTTCAAAAAGTCAATTATCTGGTTTTGAAAATATGTGTTATTTTCAAGCAATGTTGAAATGTCTTGATTCGTCAGATCTTTCCTTTGCATTTGGTATTTTGTGCATTCCACAAGAATCTATTATCAGATTTACCTGACATTCGTTGTATTTCGGGGGGGGGGGGGGGGGGGGGCTTATCTTCCAGTAAGTAGCTGTGTCATAGTTTTGAATTCTCAATTCGCAATCTTGTAAGGTTTTCTTGAAACTGGTTCTTGCTTCCATGGTCCAGGAGTGTCTTATTTTTTTGAGTTTATTAGTGTTTCCGATTCTAAGCCAGCTTTCATGAAATACTATTTTGACCTGATGTTTTAAAAAGGATTTGAGATCTGGTAAAAGGGCAGGGTTAATGAATTAAAGGTAATGGGAAGAGGGAATACGCTTTTTTAGCTGTTAAATCCTCTTGTATATTACCTTCTGTACCTGAATATCCGGAATCCACATAAATCTAATGGTTTTGAATTTCGAAATGAAATCAATTAACCTAGCTATTCCGGATATTATATAGTTTTTTACGCCATAGTTTTTGTTACTGATGCATGTGAGAGCCGAAAGTGAGTCAGAGCAAATGAAGTATTCTTTTTGGTCCATATCTAGTGTTTTTACGTGTTTTAACACTAATTTAATCGAATAAAATTCTGCTGAGTAAATAGAAAAGACAGGTTGTAATGAGTTGCCTATGACTTCTGAGCCTATAATCACTGAGCAGCCCACACTAAATAATCAGTAAATACCCCCCATCAGTAAATAATAGCTGTGTATTTTCATAATAGGAAATAATTTCTTTAAAGAAATAAATATGTTGTGTTTGTTTTTCAATTTGTGAATGTTTTTATTTAGATATACTGTAAAATTAGGATTCGGATTGAGATTGCACTCGTCATAACGTGCTCTAAGCTCAAACCACAAAGTACAAGGAAACTGTTAAAATCAGAGTAAGAAGTAACTAAACAACCACGTTAAGGTGCTAATAAGTGGTAGAAATTAAAACAAAATCATTAAAAATAAAAACTGCAGGTAAATATATCATCCTGAATCTGAAAGCAGCAACCAACATAATTAAAAAATTAAATAGCAATGGTTAGATTTATCATACTGGGCAATCGTGAAGCTAAATTCCCAACACACAATTTTGTTTAACATTATTCAGGTCTATTTTCATACTAAAAGTTCCCTATTTAAATAAAACAATACAAATAGACAGAAATACTATATTTTACAAATTTACCTTATTTTTCTAAACACTTTTTTCAATATGAAACTAATTTTATTTAACTCTGGACTAATTTAATTCTGATCTTTGAAAAGAAATAAAGTACCAAAATATATTATTAATATGGGTGTAATTCTCAAAACAATTTCCACAGATACCCCTAGTAAGTAATATGTTAGTTCTAAAAAGATGAAAATTTGTAACAGACCAGTCTTGGGAAAAAGATAAGGTGTTGATTTATCCAATATATATCCATGGTTGTACTTGAAATTATACTAAAATTTGAGTAAGATTAGAGAAAAAATACCATCAATATATGGGGTATTAATAACTATTGATTACAGATGGCTAACATTATGTTTGTAAATTAGAGAACTCATGTCTTGTTATAATATTTCCTTACATATACGAATCTATGATTCAGTGATCATACAGTATTTAGCTTATAATCGATCACTGGTATAATTTCGCCCCAAAACGGAGAAAACATGTGCCTAGCAATTCCCTGTTACATACAATTATACCACTATTGTTATAATATACGGCCGGTTTTATATATTTTTAAAGAAAAAACTCGTGTTTAATTATTCAATGGGTCAATGCATAGTATCTCTGGAGAAATACTATAAATCCTAACAAATAACATAAAATTTCCTTAACTCTTGTTCGTAAATCTGTCCTACTGCTTTCTTTAATGGTAGTTCCCTAATCTCTGTTGATCAGATCCATTATCTGGTAAGACTCTTTGTAAGACACACATCTACACGACAATAGTTAAACTTATTTGGATATACAAAATATATCTTTGACGATTCATTATATCATCCCATTCTTCTCGTGTTTCATCTTTTAAATCTAATTCGAAAAATTCTTAATTTTCCTTACTATATCAATAATAAACTTGTAATTAGTGAGATGAGTGTTCCATGTTGTAGTAGTTTCTTATCAGGCCACTGGGCAGCGCTGAACTCAGTTCAGTGATAGTCAGGTTATGGTTACCTTCGAGTTGTTAACAATCCTCAAATGTTCTATTAAATAAATTATTTGAATACTTAAATCTATCTATGTTCCTTGTCAAGTTATAACAGAGTGGCGACGAGGATAAAACCCAATTGTGGAGAACACTGTCAAATAGTTATCAAGTGTAGTGAATAATTAATTATCATGGAATCGGACATGCAGGCAGTCTTATCTGCTATGTCAGCAGTTCTAAAGCAGACAGTGAAATACTTCATGCTATGCAGGTAAGCCAAAGACCTCTGCAAAGTAATTTTGTTTCCAACTTCGAATATTTTGACGAGTCAAAAGAAACATTTCACCAATACCGCGGGCGACTCGAAAATTGGTTTCACTTGCGAGGTATTTATGAAAACAAAGACCTGTGGGCCAAAGAACTTTTACTTCATATTGGTTCTCAGTTACACAGTATCTTGTGCTCCCTTACTGCCCCTGAAAACCCTGCAGACCTGAACTATGAAAGGTTAGTTACTATTTTAGAAGATCATTTATGCCCTAAACCGAATGTAATCGTCCAACAACATCGATTTTTGTCTAGAATTCAAAATGATCATGAATCTGTCAGTCAATTTGCAACGGAATTACGAAAATTAGCTTCCACTTGTAAATTTGAATGTGAATGTAAAAAAAGTGTGTCAAATCTCTTTTTTAAAGCCCAACTTATTTGTGGAATAGGTGATAATAACATTCGAGAAAAATTATTGCAACTCTCTAATGCTACTTTTGATAAAGTGCTTGAATCAGCTCTTGGATATGAAGCTGCAAAGATTGATAGTCGAGAAATGTCGAGTCTGTCAACAGCTCTTTCTGGTACGTCTGTCAATCGGATATCACATCTCCGATCACGCTCTCAAGATAAACAATCTTACGTCCATCGACGAAACTTCAGTCCAAACAGTCATTCTATGTCACGGATTCGTCAAAATTCCAAAATTGACTTTAAGTCCCTTGGCATTGAACAAAATTGCCTTCGATGTTCTAAAACTAACCATAGGTCAAACAACTGCCGAATCCCGTATGAAAAATTAAAGTGTGGGTTTTGTTTGAAGACTGGTCACGTACAAAAAGTCTGTTTATCTTATTTACTTAAGAAGTCTAATTCTCAAGTGAAGTCAATCGAAATGGACCCAGAAGATATACCCGATGCCTACTACTTAGACGACCTGGTAGGGGTCAACAAAATTGTTGATATTTTTGTGTCGAGCTCCAGTATTTTCTCTAAGGATGCTGCCAAGTTTCACACAACGGTTCGGTTAAATCAGCATTATAATCAAATAATTGAAGTGGATTCAGGATCAGCATATACCTTATTACCCCAGCGGGACTTCAAGAAAATAAATTTTAAGGGGGAACTTAAGAAGACAGATGTACGGTTTCGTTCATACACCCATGGTGTTTTTCAACCTATTGGCTACGCTATTGTTCCAATTGAATATGAGGGTCAATCTATTAGTGAATTATTATTCGTGGTACCGGACCAGCTTAGCCCAATTCGGGGCAGAGTGTGGATAAGACGGCTTAATATTGATTTGAAGCGCCTTGACTTGACAAAAACAGATGCAGCTGTCCTTACTCAAGTCCATTGTATTAAACCTACTCCTCAGTCAATAATGGAAGAATTTGCAGATATTTTTGAAGCAAAGGTAGGATGCATTCCAGGTATAACCTGCTCTTTGCACCTCAAGAAGGACGCTAAGCCCGTTTTCCTTAAAGCTAGGGAGGTTCCATTTGCTTTGCGAGAGGCTGTCGAAAAAGAGTTGGATGAATTAATCTCAAATGACATAATTTATCAAGTAAACCATTCAGATTGGGGTTCTCCCCTAGTTCCTATCCCAAAGCCAAACAATAAGGTCCGTCCAGCTGTCGATTATAAAGTTGCAGTTAACAAACAGATTCGGGATGTACAGTATCCCATCCCACGAATAGATGAGGTTATAAATACTCTCCGGAACGCAAGTGTCTTCTGCACTCTTGACTTGTACAAGGCTCATCTTCATGTACAAGTGGATAACGACAGCCAAAAGATTCAGACAATGTCAACACACCGTGGAATTTTTGCTATGAAGCGTCTAAGTTTTGGTATTAAATCAGCTCCTTCTGAATTTCATCGCATCTTAGATCAAATATTATTCGGACTAAAAGGAGTAGCAGCATATTTCGACGACATTGTAGTCTTTGGTTCAAGCTTTGATGAATGCTCTGCAAATCTTATTAAATGTTTGCATCGTCTTCGCCAGTATGACCTTCATCTCAATCGGGACAAATGTCAATTTTTTAATTCTTCAATTTCCTACCTTGGGTATATAATAGAACACAATAAAGTGAAAAAGTGTCCGCAAAAAGTAAATGCCATTGTTAATGCTCCACGTCCATTTGATGCTGATGGTGTAAGACGATTCTGAGGATTAATAACTTATGCTAAATTCATTCCGAATCTTTCGTCTCTTACCTACCCATTGCGCTGTTTACTCAAGAAAAATCGAAAGTTCCTGTGGTCATTTTTATGCGAGAAAGCTTTCCAAAACTTGAAGGAAGAAATTTTAAGTGATCAAGTTCTTATGCCATTTAATCCCGACCTACCTGTACTACTCGCCTGTGACGCCAGCCCTGTAGGGATTGGAGCTATTTTGTCCCACGTCGTTGACAATCAAGAGAGGCCAATAGCATTTGCTTCCCGGTCACTGACAGATTCGGAGAGAAATTACAGTCAACTTGATCGGGAAGCGTTAGCGATTGTATATGCTGTAAACAAATTTCACTTGTATCTGTTTGGAAGACAATTTACTTTAGTCACAGACAACGGGCCGTTGAGCCGCATTTTTCACGAACATGCGAAGCTACTAATCTTATCAGCATCTCGTCTTCTTCGTTATGCTACACTGCTAAGTGGATTTGATTATGTCATTAAACATAAGAAGGCTGATGAAAACATACATGTTGATTACCTGTCGCGTGCGCCTGTATCCTCCAAGTTACCAGCTTTTAATGATGACGATATTAATCATCAAAGTATAAATCAAATATCGACGACTTTAATATCCGCTAAGTCGGTTGCTGCAGCCACCAGTGAAGACTCTTATTTATCTACCCTGTATAAGCAGTTGAAAGATGGTGAAATCCAAGATGAACAATTTTCCTTGCAGGATGGCGTGATCTTCAAAGGTCATAGAGTCCTTATTCCTCAATCCCTGCAGTCTGCAGTTCTTGCGGAGCTTCACGAAACTCACATCAAGTCTTCAAAAATGAAAAAAATTTGGCCAGGAGGTATTGTTTTTGGAAAAATATTGACCGTGACATTGAAGCATTCGTAAAAAGCTGTCAAGCCTGTGCCGGTACTACCATTGCCCCTCCTTGTGCTCCGTTACATCCATGGGAGGAGCCTACCTCAAACTTTCAGCGTGTACATATGGACTATGCTGGTCCAAAGGATGGCCACTACATATTTATCCTTATTGATGCGAAGTCAAAATGGCCAGAAGTAAGAACATCAAGATCAGCACCAACCACATCCTCAACGATTGAATTTCTTCAGGATATTTTTAATATTCACGGGCTTCCAGAGATTTTGGTGTCTGATAATGCCTCAATATTTACTAGCTCGGAATTTATCTCATTCTGTGAGTCAAACGGAATTCGTCAAAGACTAATCGCCCCTGGACACCCTCAAACTAATGGACAAGCGGAACGATATGTTCAGTTCCTAAAAAGAAAACTTGATGCCATGCGGATGGAAAAAGGAACATTATCGTCAAAAATTCAAAATATCTTGTCCCGATATCGAGCAACTCCACTTCGATGTGACAAAACCCCCGCTGAACTGTATTTAGGACGACAGATCCGCACAAAATTAGACCTGCTTAGGCCATACAAGATCAAAGCCCGTGATGCCCAAGTCTTTCCACCGTTGCGGTCAAGCCTCAGGTCATTTAGCGTGGGAGACCGTGTTCTTATAAAAATGTATTCTAATGGGAAAGAAATATGGAAGCCCGGTGTTATCACAGATAAATACGGAAAACTTCATTATAAGGTAAAACTAGATGATGGGTATGCCCTCAAGCGTCATATTGACCAGCTTCGTTCCTCAGAAATAGAACGTCGTGTAACATTTGCTGAGCCGCCAGTTCAAGAATCTCCAAGAAGAAGCCTGCCAACTCACGTCACATTTGTTGGTCCACCAGATCAAGATCCACCAAGAGGATGTTTACCAGCGCAGAGCGCTCTCAGCCCAGTACCATCCAGCCAACCGATCCCAGAAGTCCAACGCCGTCTTACAGAAGGGGACCCTACATCATCTGTTCCCGATTGCCATCCAGTTATTGAACCAGCCATCCATCAGCCGCCACAGCAAGACTTGGTTCTATGAATGCTATTGGCCTCTCTTGATTGTCAACGACGTGGGACAAAATAGCTCCAATCCCTACAGGGCTGGCGTCACAGGCGAGTAGTACAGGTAGGTCGGGATTAAATGGCATAAGAACTTGATCACTTAAAATTTCTTCCTTCAAGTTTTGGAAAGCTTTCTCGCATAAAAATGACCACAGGAACTTTCGATTTTTCTTGAGTAAACAGCGCAATGGGTAGGTAAGAGACGAAAGATTCGGAATGAATTTAGCATAAGTTATTAATCCTCAGAATCGTCTTACACCATCAGCATCAAATGGACGTGGAGCATTAACAATGGCATTTACTTTTTGCGGACACTTTTTCACTTTATTGTGTTCTATTATATACCCAAAGTAGGAAATTGAAGAATTAAAAAATTGACATTTGTCCCGATTGAGATGAAGGTCATACTGGCGAAGACGATGCAAACATTTAATAAGATTTGCAGAGCATTCATCAAAGCTTGAACCAAAGACTACAATGTCGTCGAAATATGCTGTTACTCCTTTTAGTCCGAATAATATTTGATCTAAGATGCGATGAAATTCAGAAGGAGCTGATTTAATACCAAAACTTAGACGCTTCATAGCAAAAATTCCACGGTGTGTTGACATTGTCTGAATCTTTTGGCTGTCGTTATCCACTTGTACATGAAGATAAGCCTTGTACAAGTCAAGAGTGCAGAAGACACTTGCGTTCCGGAGAGTATTTATAACCTCATCTATTCGTGGGATGGGATACTGTACATCCCGAATCTGTTTGTTAACTGCAACTTTATAATCGACAGCTGGACGGACCTTATTGTTTGGCTTTGGGATGGAACTAGGGGAGAACCCCAATCTGAATGGTTTACTTGATAAATTATGTCATTTGAGATTAATTCATCCAACTCTTTTTCGACAGCCTCTCGCAAAGCAAATGGAACCTCCCTAGCTTTAAGGAAAACGGGCTTAGCGTCCTTCTTGAGGTGCAAAGAGCAGGTTATACCTGGAATGCATCCTACCTTTGCTTCAAAAATATCTGCAAATTCTTCCATTATTGACTGAGGAGTAGGTTTAATACAATGGACTTGAGTAAGGACAGCTGCATCTGTTTTTGTCAAGTCAAGGCGCTTCAAATCAATATTAAGCCGTCTTATCCACACTCTGCCCCGAATTGGGCTAAGCTGGTCCGGTACCACGAATAATAATTCACTAATAGATTGACCCTCATATTCAATTGGAACAATAGCGTAGCCAATAGGTTGAAAAACACCATGGGTGTATGAACGAAACCGTACATCTGTCTTCTTAAGTTCCCCCTTAAAATTTATTTTCTTGAAGTCCCGCTGGGGTAATAAGGTATATGCTGATCCTGAATCCACTTCAATTATTTGATTATAATGCTGATTTAACCGAACCGTTGTGTGAAACTTGGCAGCATCCTTAGAGAAAATACTGGAGCTCGACACAAAAATATCAACAATTTTGTTGACCCCTACCAGGTCGTCTAAGTAGTAGGCATCGGGTATATCTTCTGGGTCCATTTCGATTGACTTCACTTGAGAATTAGACTTCTTAAGTAAATAAGATAAACAGACTTTTTGTACGTGACCAGTCTTCAAACAAAACCCACACTTTAATTTTTCATACGGGATTCGGCAGTTGTTTGACCTATGGTTAGTTTTAGAACATCGAAGGCAATTTTGTTCAATGCCAAGGGACTTAAAGTCAATTTTGGAATTTTGACGAATCCGTGACATAGAATGACTGTTTGGACTGAAGTTTCGTCGATGGACGTAAGATTGTTTATCTTGAGAGCGTGATCGGAGATGTGATATCCGATTGACAGACGTACCAGAAAGAGCTGTTGACAGACTCGACATTTCTCGACTATCAATCTTTGCAGCTTCATATCCAAGAGCTGATTCAAGCACTTTATCAAAAGTAGCATTAGAGAGTTGCAATAATTTTTCTCGAATGTTATTATCGCCTATTCCACGAATAAGTTGGGCTCTCAAAAAGAGATTTGACACACTTTTTTTACATTCACATTCAAATTTACAAGTGGAAGCTAATTTTCGTAATTCCGTTGCAAATTGACTGACAGATTCATGATCATTTTGAATTCTAGACAAAAATCGATGTTGTTGGACGATTACATTCGGTTTAGGGCATAAATGATCTTCTAAAATAGTAACTAACCTTTCATAGTTCAGGTCTGCAGGGTTTTCAGGGGCAGTAAGGGAGCACAAGATACTGTGTAACTGAGAACCAATATGAAGTAAAAGTTCTTTGGCCCACAGGTCTTTGTTTTCATAAATACCTCGCAAGTGAAACCAATTTTCGAGTCGCCCGCGGTATTGGTGAAATGTTTCTTTTGACTCGTCAAAATATTCGAAGTTGGAAACAAAATTACTTTGCAGAGGTCTTTGGCTTACCTGCATAGCATGAAGTATTTCACTGTTCTGCTTTAGAACTGCTGACATAGCAGATAAGACTGCATGCATGTCCGATTCCATGATAATTAATTATTCACTACACTTGATAACTGCAGTAACTGCAGCTTAGTAAATAAAATATGTCCAAGTTAAAATTTATTTTACTGAAGTTGATTAGAATTGAGTTAATTCTGTAGCCTTAAAAAGCCTTTTGCATGAATCACCGTTCTGAGAAGTTTCTTCTTCAATGATTGAGCGTTCAACGGATATGAGCCATAGGGTCTAAAATAGAAGATGCCAAAAAACAAAATATATATCATAAAATTATATAGTGTCATTATTTCTTGATTCTAGTCCTGTTGATCATATAATTATACAGTTTAATGTAAAATATATTTTCAAATTATATTTGTGAAAATGCTGATATGGGTTCGTTTTCTCCCCCTAATTTGGAGTATATTCTTGATCTGCATGAAATGTCCTGTAAAATAAAATGGCATCCGTATTTTGAGATGCTAGATTGATCATATTTCCCACTCAGCGCCTAGATAAGTTCAATTTCATCTCATGATAAAAACCATGGAAAGTTAGTTTCCTGTAGGAAAACTATTTTTTCCCCTAGTTCCCCAAGTCCAATAGTTGGCTAATAAAAGCAAATCGGTACTGAAAGACGATACATTGTAAGGGATAAAAACTTGTAGAAGATATTTCGAAACCTAGGATATTACTCATTCACTCACTCCCTGGCTCCACAGTTCCTCAGGAACCACGGTCTAATTTTTATTTACCATTTTTATTTTAAAACATTTATTTCAGCTGTTTTGTCAATTCGATTATTTACAGGGTGAAATTCATAATTTAGATTAAAGTTGTTTTTATATATTTTTTCTCCAGTATAACTATTTTTTTGTTTTTATTTATTTTTTGTTGACTTATTTGCAAATAATACTTCTTATAAGAGTATTCATATGTTTTAAATTATTGAGCAATATTGACCTCTCGGTATGACTAGAATAGATTGGTAACCTGTACGATAACCTTTCCTTTTAGCCCTAGTTGGTAAGCTTAAGGATAAGCTAAAGAACGCTAAGCCCCATTAAAAATAAAATTATTTAAAAAAATGAATGACCGGTGTGTGCAGTTAATGTTTTCGATTTTTGGATCGGCTCATAGTGTTCTTTAGATACAGGGGTTCGTCTTTACAAGAGGTATTACAAGGTATCTAAGAAGGACTTGAATGATTTATTTTGAATCATCTTCCACATTCTCTCAAGAACCTGGGCTTCCTTTAAAATGATTATATAAAATTTTGCTAATCAACTCTATTTAGGGTTTGCCTCCTCCACCCTATCACAAGGATTTCATTGTCTTATCGTAACCGTCAATCCACCCGTTTCGTTGTCGCTCTCTTTTTCATCTTCCTCCTGGCTTGCTATATAAATAGATTTTTAGGAAATCTACCATCAGGCATCCTTTGGATAAGTCCCGCCCATCGTATTTGATTCTTCTTAATGAAACTAACGAAATCATTTCGTTCGATATAAACATAAATATTATATTCATAATTGTAATCTTTGGTTTATATCTGCAGTTGTCTCTCCAATTTAAAAATTTAAAAATGTTGAAATTAGGGATGACTGGAAGACCCAATTCGGCCAACGTTTCTATGGTTAGTATTTTTCTTTATAAGAATTTTTAAAGGACTTTTTTAAAAACTATTTATTGATATTTACAACTGTATATAAATTATATATAACAAGTAAATTTGATGAAAATGATTACAATAACATGTTAAGAACTACTCACTAGTAGCACTTTAATAAAAGTTTTGGCCTTTTGGCCTTCTCCTTTTCTGACGACGCGATTGATTATTGGGATTCGAGTGTGAGGCGAGTTGGGAGACTAGTAGATTTGAGTGGGTATGGAGTTTACTATGAAGTGATAGGTATGGTTTGAACTAATTCAGAAACATATGGAACAATAAGATCTTTATGGATGAGTTTTTTTGTGATAAAATAAGGAGCATTGTGGATTTTACGAAGGATTTTGGATTGCTTATTTGAAGGTTTATTGGATCCCAAACCTCAACTCCGTATAAATAAGTCTTTTGAAATATATTGGGAAATTTGAACGCTTTTCAAGTATATGTTGGACAGTCGGAAACAACTTAAGGTTTCTTGTCTTTTATGTCTGAAATGTTGGAAGGACTTATACAAAATTTTGGAGAGATGGGATATTTCTTGAATTTGGTGGATGACACCAGGACGGATAGACCAATCCCAACTTGCGATCGATATGTATTGATTCTTAACTAGATGAGCGTAGAGGATGAGGATGAGATGCGATAAGAGTGGATGTGAGTGTGCTATAGGTCAGTGATCGAGCTGGGAAGAAAGTAGGGCCGCTAACGGTAGGATCCATCTTTATGTAACCTCGGTCGTTCACCTCCGCGCTGTATAACGCGGTCACTGCTCTGTATATCAGTTTACCTATCCCTCAATCTCCTACATATGCTGCACATATTGTTTAATGTCTATGGTTCTCCTTTACGGTATGCTTGACCAAGTCTCTGATCTCAGAGCTGCCGTATCATTTTTAAATATAAAAACCAAAATTAGAGAAAAAATGACTTTTAGTACATTTGATATATAAATATGTTATGAGTGCAAAAAAAATATCAAAACTATCTACACATCTTTTCTCTCTAGAAAAATATTTGAACATCTTTGAAGACATTTAAGTAAGGTAAATTAATAAAAATAATGGTAAAACAACCCTATATCTATGCCATATAATTTTTCAAGTTTTGTGAAATTTCGGTTTTGATTAAAAAAATTTATAACTGCACTAGAAGACAGGGAAACTTCAAGCAGTTTTAATCCTGCTTGCACTACTGAATTTGTTTTTTTTCCTCGAACATGATGTATTGCCAGTGACTTCCTAGGAGAAGCTCATGTCTATTTAAATTCCTATTAAATTTATAATTAAAGATTTATATGAGTTTTATATTGACTGCAGAAGAATATATATATATATATATATATATATATATATATATATATATATATATATATATATATATATTATATATTCGAGGAACCAGTCTAAGGAAAATAATAATTTTTATAAATAACAAAATATTATTTTATAATGCCGACGTTTCGAACATAAATCTGATGAAAATCACCAGGGATGAAAAATAAAATGTCAAATACATTCTTTTATAAAAAGAAATATAATAAATGAAGATAAAACTTAATAAAAACAAGTTAATAATAAAAGAAATATAAGGTAAGTGGAAAAGCATATTTATAAAAAATATAAGCTAATGGATATAATAAAATGATTTTCTTATAATAAATTATATAAGTCATTTACATAATAAATACATTACATTCATATATACAAAAAACTATTACTGTAATCAACTATCCGTAACATTATCCACGGACAGGTTTCATTACTTCTTTGCCACAAATATAATATTTAAACTTATTAACAAGAACTATCACTTTGAACAAAATATTTTATAATCACATATTATCTTGTTTCGCATTTCCTATTCCTAAACAGGAGGTCGATTTTTACAAGTGAAGCATAAATTTGTTAAAAAGGTACTTATACCCCAACGTACCTTTTTAACAAATCTATGCTTTCAACAAATTAATTGCTATACACTTTCTCAAATGAAATGAAATTTATTATATAAAATACAAGTTCAAATATAAATATATCTAAGTAAAGGAAAGTAGTGAACAGTTGTAATCGTTTAAGTAAACCTATTCACTATAAGCTTGAAATCAATGAACAAGTTTCTTGTTTTTGAATACGAAATTTTCAATTATTTATAACCAATCCTAATAGTTTTATTCTATTGAGTGTCAAATAATAATTTATGCCAATGAATAACCATTAGGTGTATTAAATTATACTAAATATTATAAACATTATTATACCAATACATTCGCTTTAATAATGAAGAGTCAGGGATTTAAATTACAAATGTCTGACGTTGAACAGTTGAAAGGAGAGAAGTGTATTGCGGTCCGGGTATCGCCAGCGCCGCGTTTCAGACAAGAGAGATAGTTGCGTGCAAAAGGGTATCCATAATTCGATAAATATAACTGCAGTAATTTTTCTTTTTAATATCTTAGAATACGGTAAAGTAGTAAATATTATATGGTAAATTATAAATAATTATAAAAAAAAAAATGAATAAACGAATTTGCCAAAGTAATATAATTTTTTATATTAGGTTAAGTAGCAGATCACATAAATAAAATATTTACCAAACTAAAAAAATAACAAACCTTCAATTTCCCTTTTTTTTCTTGTTCTTTTATTTAATATAAAAAATATATATTCCTATTTTTTTTAAAGTTATCAATCAGCCGTTGCATTACCCTTGAATCTCGTTTCTTTCTGTCTTTAACTCTTGTTTCATGATCTTCAATATCTTATTTTTGATACTTTATTTTTTTTTTCTTTTTTATATGCATCAATCCATGATAATTAAACTAAACTAACAATTTATGGCAAATGCAACTATTGCAATGAATCAATGTAAAAAAAGTCGAAATAAGCACTAATATTGAATTAACAATAATTTACCTTATTCTTTTTTGCAATTATGTTGAAGGAGGTATAATTTATAATAATTTATTTTGGTATTCCAGTCCTTCAGGAATATATTGAACATTGTTCAAGATATTTTGTGAAAAATCGTTTCCCATCTTCAGGGTCTACTTCTAAAACTAATAAAATAACAAGAAACAATAAATATTTAAACATATAATCAATTTTTAAATGATTAATAATTTAATTTGTCAATTAATAATTAATTCATCTATGATGGAGGAACTTTAAATAGGTAAACTAAATAATTATTATTAAATGATTTGTGCCAAAACATGTTGAGTAATGTATAGTACATTCTTTAAGATGTATGATATTAAATAATTAAGGTGTACGTTATCTTCCATAAAATAATATCATCTGAGGCGTAGAATACTAAAACCAGCCAAGTACAATTTCCAAAAGTTTTAAAAAGCAGTTTTTATACTAGATTGGAAAAAAATATCATATCCAAAAAATATGATATCTTCTTAATTCAGCCAGACCTTACCCTTTATCGACTAGCTGTGAAAAATCTTCAAAAATGGACTTGGTTGGTTTTGGAATTCTACGCCTCGTCGATGTTATTAGATAGTATTTTAAATTAATAGCTAACTCCTCATTTTATTGCAGTTAGTTGAAATAAAAAAACATTTCGTTCAGGTTAATGTTCTGAAAAAAAAAAAAAAAAAAAAAAAAAAAAAAAAAAAAAAAAAAAAAAAAAAAAAAAAAAAAAAAAAAAAAAAAAAAAAAAAAAAAAAAAAAAAAAAAAAAAAAAAAAAAAAAAAACAAAAAAAAAAAAAAAAAAAAAAAAAAAAAAAAAAAAAAAAAAAACAAAAAAAAAAAAATTTTCGAATAAGAAAGTTTGTTTATAAAATAGAATTATTGGAGATGCTTCAGTCACTTTTAATGATAATAAAATTGGAGTTTAACTAGCAAACTATTCACCTTTAGGTCTATTTAAGATTTGTAGCAGCTTTATTGTAGTATGCTTTAAAGGAGTTTTTTATTGGTTAAGAAAAAATTCGTAACCTACCAATCTAGAAGCTTATTGAAGCGGAAGAATAAATATAAAATGTCGAGGACGCCTCAGATATAACTATTAATAGCCTCGACGGAGAAGCGGTCCAATGAAAGTAGCCGAAAGAGTGTAGCGGCCAATGGGAACGCGGGAGAGACGGAAACAGTTAGAGGTGAACGACCCAGGTAAAAGTGTTCCACCGGCTGCAGGAAGTGGAGCTAGCTAGCTAGCGCTGCCTCTACCGGTATGTTCTTCCAGTTCTTTTAGTCCTTCTGGCTCTTCAGGTCCTTCTGCAGCTACTGTAAGCATCTCCAAGGAGTAATATCTTGCAGAGGAAGACCTGCTCCAGTGAGGTGTCATTGACCCCTCCTCAAGCAAGAGTGGTATCAGGGCCATGGAACTGGATAGGACTCCGTGGCGGTCTATGTCACCTCGTGTAACCGGTTACTTTTCAGATAAGCGGTTGCTCACAACATTAAAATTAAAAATATTCAAACCAAAATTTGTCATGTTATTTGATGATGAGTTATATAACAGAGTATTCAATATCAATCGCTATTGATAAAGTAATATTTAATGTATTTATTTGTTGGTAATCTTTAGTTATTTTGAATTCCAGCTCACAAAAAAATGGACAATTCATCATTTAATGTAATTAAAAAAAAAATGATTAATACATATAATTTTTTTTAAAGCTATTTATTGAAATTTACATCTGTATTTAAAATGAAATTAAAAATACACCTAGTAAATGAGATAGATAATAATGTTCATAATGACGTGGCAATTGGTTGTAAAGCAACTCCACCCTGGTCGCACTTCAAGGGTTCTATAGAATGTCCCGAGGCTTTTTCATACCTTTTTCTTTTGAGACACCTCAGAGGTTTATCTAAACTAAATGGGCAGCAAGTTGAGCTACTAATGAAATTGATTAGTCAGGGTGTTTACTATGAAAGGACAGATATCTAGTTTGGGCTAAATCAGCAATGTATAATGCATCAAGTCCTATAAGTTTATCTGTGACATGATAAGGATCATTGAGGATTTTACGATGGATTTTAAACAGTAAGGATTGGATAAAAGAAGAATTGGAAGGTTTAGTGGAGCACCAAAGTTCCATCTTATGTCCAAATAAGTCTAATTACTGTGAGGTTCTGTACTTAGTCTGAAGGTTGGAACATATTTAGTAGCGGCTCTGTTCAACAGGGATTAATGGAATAGCATCTAAAAATTTTAAAAATACTTTTTTTTTTATATTTAAGAGTTTTATTTAAATTTGTTATTCACTAGCTTTAAGTCTTCTTTTAATGAGAAAATTTACTGTTAATTTCAATCATGATTAACTTTTAAAATCTTTTATAGTTTTGATAATATCTTCATAAAATCAATCTTCATTCTGTTTATTTTTTCGATTCAGAAATTCAGCGAAATTAAGTATCTGAACCTATTTCGGAAAGATCAGTCATTCCATATGAACGATAATTTACAAAAACGATACCATATAAAGATAAAATATTACAAGAACTTAAAAATTATATTTTTCATGATATAATATCGCCATCGTGGCGGTCTCTGTACAGACATTATTCGATGAAACCTAAATGAGAATAAAAATTAAAGATTAATATTTTTTTATTTAGGCCTCTAGAACGGTTTATCGTATATGCTTGTAATATGAGAACTGGTGAGGTTTAAAATAAAATCTTGAAAAGTTTTTAAATCTATCATATAGTTAATAAAGTTATGAGATAATAAAAAAGAAGCTAAACTGCATTAAAACCAGTTCAGAAATACAAATACATTCTATTTCCACATTGATTTCTCCAAACACGAATATTCCAAAACTTTTAATATTAATTACCATTTAATTGAACAAATAATATATATTTGTTTTATTCATGCTTTTTTAATCCTTACAAAATAGTCTTTTTTATGAACAATGCTACAATTAATATTGTTCTTAATTTAACAGTCGTTGAATATTAATCAATACCGAATATTAATCAATATCATCTTAATCAATACAGAGAGTCAAATATATTCTAAGCTAGGGTACCCTGGATCACTTTGTGAAGAGGAACAGATATGAGAATGGAAACTCGATCCTGAAGGAGGTCAGGGCATTGACCCCGGCATCAACGGTGACTTTAATGCTCAAAGCTGATCTGTTCCAGGGAATCATCTCGAGCAGACTCCTCACTTTATGACTAAATAAACATATAATGTGCTAATGTAAATTAGTAATACATAAAAATATATTATATATTTATTTATATCTATATATATTATTTTTTTATATTATAAATATTATTTCTATATTAATTTTCACTATACGTCTTCATTTTTCACGATTAAATTATTTTTATTTTAATTTACAATTAAATAAATTATTTGGTTCTTCTCAGATCTTGCCAATTGATTTTGATGCATATATGTTTAATTTTTTTTTTGTAATGGTTGTGGTCTACAGGTTTTTTTTTTTTTTTTTTTAAACTTTTTTTTTATTTATTTTTTTTTTTAAACTTTTTATTTCAATAGTTACAAGCTGCCTCACTCATGTGCAATGAGTAATATGGATGACAAAGACTCATTCACACTATAAGTACAATGATTTAAAATAAAGTTAGAAAATTGAAACAAACAGCCTCTGAAGATACAATAAATCAAATAAAAAAATACAAGAAATAGAATTAAATATACAAGAAATAGAATTAAATATACAAGAAATAAAATAAATGAAAATATAAAATAGGTAATGATTGGTGAAACTAATAAATAAAAAAAATGAAAATCAAGAATCATAACTACATTCATACTCTATTTACAAAATTTACAAACATTCCTAGGAACACCCCGATCCAAGCCCCCCTCCCCCCCCCCCAATTTGAAAGGCAAGGCGGGCTCAGAGAGGTCCCAGCGCTGCTTTATCAGCAGAGTCACTAGTAGTATGGTTTTCTAGTGTAACTTTTTTACATATTAAAAATGTAACAAATTGACACGCTCTAACACTGTTGCTGTTGCGCAGTTTGAAAATTTTACGGCAGTTTGATCAGAAATTAAATGGAGAATATTTTTTACTATAATAACATTTGTCGCTAGGACCAACCACCTATATTGGTTTGAATGAAAAAAATCATGTTTTGCCTACATTTTTTGTGATTGTGCTTTTTTGATACGCTCTACCTCTTTTGTTATTGCTCGGATCGAAAATCTGACATTTTCCTTATCAGAAGCGGTAGATATGAAGGCAATAGATTATATATAGACATATTCATGATCTATTGTTTTTCCCAATCAGGGATAAATTGAGTTTTAATTTTTATTGAATATTTTCATTTCGTACAAATATTACAATCAAAGTTTACAGTATTTAGTATTTATCACATATTTACAATTAAATAAGAAATTAATGACATATCTATAGAATAAAAGAAAGTCATCGTACAATAAATAATTAAACAGGGTAAAAATAACTAAACATGAAAAAATAAATAGATGGATATTGGGGTATTAGAAATAATGTTTCGCTATAGGAAAAAAAAATTCTGTCTTATATATGAATTACAAACTGATATTATTCTTCATTAAAACTCTCATTGGCACTATTGAAATTTGATATATGTTTGATTCTTTAATAAATGATTAATGAATATGAGACCAATACATCAATATGTTAAGTGCTTTAATATTTCTAAGCAGAATGAATAAGAACCGATAGTTGGGTTATAAAAATCCTTGGAAACAAGAAGAATGTTCAGAAATTATTTCAATTATATTTCAATGATTCATTTCCAGGTTAATCCCCAGTTAAAAAGTACATGTTTATATAAATCTTAATTTCTTCAAGTTTTTAAACCGCTGTTGTACTTAGCTGATCACCTATTCATGATAAAAAATACCAATAATTGATTTTTTCCCTGTTCACAATTTATCTGTCCCTTTCTACTATATTTTTTTCTCCCCTGAAAAATTGCCTGCATACCGGCAGTCACATTTGCAATCTGATTGGCTAGTTTTTGCTGTCCTTTTAGGGAGGGGGAGTAATGACAGTAATATAGACCGAAGTACTTTTACAGCTAGCCAAAATTACCCCTGAAAAAAAAAAAAATAACCCCAGCTCGGTTAGATTTAAATGGGACGGATAGACTGCTGCTAGACCTGACCATAATCACAGGTCACTCGAGCTTTTTCATCCTATCAGATGTCCTGGAAACCGTCTTCGGTCTTCGTCTCGTCCACCTTTAACTATAATATTTATTTCCATCAAGATTTTAAGTTTGTTTTCTCTCGTAAAAACCCTTTAGTATAAACACCTCTTGTCGTCTTTCTGACTTTACATTTAATATATTTTACTACTAAAAATATTTCATTTTTTACTTATTTTATTGTGGACTGTTGATCGTTCTTTTTTTATTTTAAAATCCCACGTTTTTGGATTCTCTGACTTCTGATAAGAAATATGACATTCTCTTACTTGAATCATTGTCGTAGGCCATATTTCTAAAGACGTTTAATTGAACTTTCTATCTCTATACTTTTATTTAGTTGATTAAAAAGTATGAATTACATGAAAATGAAAGTTTAAAATATGAATCACAGGGCCCTTAGTTTCCTGCAATATCAAATAAGAAGCTCAAATAAAATTCTTTAGAAATGATTTTTTATTTATTAAAAAAAAAAAAAAAATTAAAATTTTTTTTTGATTTTTTATGTAAATCAAATAAAAATATTTACATATAAAATTAATTAGGTCCATTCTTCTAATCTTGAATATTATTCTAATAAATTCTCTTTCTTGTTAGTTATAACAGGAGGTTTTTACTGCCTGCTACTTTTTCTCAAAGGGTATTAAATTTGATTTCCAGTTGCCATAACATAAAAAATTAAATACTAAAGGGCTTGAGGTAGCTCGTTGAAGTACACTTAATCTCAAATATATTTAAAAGTTTCTGTTTTGGACAATTGATGACCATAATTTTATTTATTTTACTCTTAAATTTAGTTGTGATTCTGCACTGTCAATTTTCCGTTTTTTGATCTTACGGTGAACCATAGTAAGCTACAGATACATCACTACATATTTCATATCGATAATTATTAGAATCAGCTGTCTCTATGGTGGTTCACTTTTCAAGCTCCAAAAACTGACAATCGACTGGCAGTATTCAAATCTATTTAGTGTGAGACTTATGCCTTGTGCCTGAAGGGGTTTGTCACATTTAAAAAAAAAATATATATCTAGTTCATTGGATGAAGAATTTATGGGAAGAAGTGCTAGGTAGCAAAATTTGAATATTTCAAAACAACTATTAAAAGACTTGTTAATTACAACTACGCCTACCGTATATAAATGATTGATGTTCTTTGACTTCAAGCTGAACAGGTTGCTTTTACAATGCAGTGAAATATTGCCAACTGACATCTTGCTTCTATTTGTCGTGACAGTTCCGCGACAAGATTAATTGTTGCACCTCTTACACAGATTCTGTGAGAAAAAGTTGAATCACTTTCCTTACTTGTGGTATTCCATAATTTGAACCTTTGTCAATTACTAGTAGTATAAAAGATAAATATAAGTATTAAAATACCTATTATTCTTCCTAATAAGTTAGCTTGAGATAACTAATTATAACATGGTGAAGCAATAAAGAAATGAAATATAACACCATACTTATATTTATACTTACTACAAGTTCACAAAAGTCTTTTTTATACACGACGAAGTCTCAAAAGAACCTGTTTGAAAGATTTCTTATATTTATTCCCCTCCATTCTCCAATATTAAAAATTCCAAGTCAAAAGCAATCTCTTCTGGGGAATACCCCACTGTCAAGCCTTTAAAGCCAATTTTTATCCACGTTTTGTATGCCAGTTCATTTACTAGTTGTGCGCATCGGCATAGGTTAAAAACTAAAGAGAAAAAAAAAAAACCTATTTAGTCATCCATCAAGCGATTACAATAAACCAACAATTATTACAGACACCTAAGAATTTGTTTTTTAATGTTTTAATTATAATGAAACTGATACCTTATCACATTTATTTTTGGGATATCTAAATGTTCTTAAATCTCTTGCTGGTATTCTTTACGATACAGAGAGATAGTTTCCTTCTCATTGATGTGGTTACAGTTTAATCTCCAAAAAGAATTATTGGTTGGCATTGTTAATAAAACTTGTTGGAATACTAGCAAGTTTAGCTCTAAGGGTAACCAGTGGTATTCCATTACAGCCGTTATTAAGGGTAATCTCGGAATCTAAATTATTTAGTTTGTAATGTTCAAAAGAAGGCGTAGTAATACAGAAATCTACAGCCTCTGTAACGAGCCTGATGTTAAAGCTATCATCAAGGCAGGGAGGTTAAGATGGGCAGGACACCTCGTACGGATGTCGGATGGGTCGGTACAAAAATAATTTCTTATAGAACAGATATCCGGCTGGCGCAGAGTTGGGAGACCCAGGTTACGGTGGTCGGACCGCGTGGCAGCGGATTCTAGGTCCGTATGAGTAAGGGATTAGGTGGCAGCATCCCAGAACAGAAACACATTGCTATTGATGCTGGAGGAAGCCAAGACTCACTTGCGGGTTGTTGAGCTAAGTACATAATAATAATGTTCAATAGAAGATCTAGCGGATCAATACTTCCTAGGCTCATTCATATTCCAATATTTAAAAACCAACCTATATCGATAATTTCCTTACTCGGCGTTTCTCCATCTCCATCTAAACTACAAGAATCTAACCCATCAACTTCTTAACACCTGCGCATTGAACTTTACCATCCGCCCTTCTATGTTTTAGAATTTCTTGCACATCGGTTCAAAAATGCTCCTCTGTAAAGTATATTTCTTCACCTTCTCAATTATCTTTCTCTATATTTAATTAATTTTTTATGACTTATAGATGTTATTCAATTATCGAAGCCAGGCGACTGCCCTATCAATTGTATCATAATGCTATTCTATGTGGACAAACTATACTAGATAAACTATAGAATAATGTTTGATTGCTCCTTCTTAATTTATTTCATCTTAAAATACACTAAGTATTGTATATGTGTTGAGTATATTTCCTGTCTATTTATCTAAATTTTTAAAATATGTTTACATATGGGATAGTTTTCGTAACAACCCTCTTCATGGCTCAGTGTACAATAGTACACCATAACTTTGCAGATAGTTTAGAGGGGTCCCATCATTCAAAAACATTAAATGAAAATTGTAAAAAATATAAATTAAATTTTTTTTAGAGATTTATGCAATATTAGACTAATGAAAAAAACAAAACAGTTCTAATTATAGTTATTTGTATGCTAACTCTGAAAAGGTTTAATATGTTGAATTCTTTATATGTTTATTAGTGTTAAATTTATGATTGTTCTTAATAAAATTTATCTTCCACAATTTCAGATTGGAGAAGTTTGGTGGATGAAGGGGTTATATAACTAAACACAATTTTGAGAAATTTATATTTTAATTTTGTTTTGTTTTTTAAGCAAGAAAATGGTACATAGCCCCTTCATCTTCTTTATATCTTTTTTTCTCGTTGTTTCGAAATATTTAGATTTTGCTACCCAACACTTCTGCACATAAATTCTTTATCCAATAAATCTGTTCGGAACTGGGTGAAAAATATTTTTTAGATAATTTAATAACTATCAATTAAGATGAGACTTTTAATAATAATCAATACTTTATACACTGAAGAATGAGCACTGAAAGAGCTGTGAATAGCTGGCAGTGACCCAGTGAGATGTGTGTTAGCACGGTGTGGTGTGGGAGTGGTAGGGGGCAATGGACCTACCTCGGTTATAATACACCGTACTTAGAGGCCAACCAGGTTCAAGGTCGGCGTCTGAGGTCTTCATAGCTCTGTTGTCTTTTTGTAATGTCTGGGCCCTTCGATCTGTGTCCACCAGCTTGGTCAGGTCTTGTAGTGGTGGTCAGTTCTTGTTGGAGCATCTGTGGCTAGTCGGAGGAACCAGAAGAGAGTCAGTACCATTAAAATAAGGCATTTAATGATGGCTTGTGTGAATTCATTGATGGTCTCATTTAGGTACCGAACTTCAATTATTGGTTGGAAGCAGCTCTAAGAAACCGTATTTTAAATAAAAATTTTACATAACCTATGATTAGATTACTTTAGATAAACTACAGCATAAGAATGAGAGGCAAAAACCAAAAAATAACGCCAAAATGGTTCATAGAAACAACCCTAATTTACAGGGATATAGTATACGGGGGGAATTTAAATGGCAAAACTTGATGAACTTATAGGAGACTGAAAAACTAAGACAAAAAGTTCTTTAAAGATTTACTCGTAACAAAACAAGTTTTCATTTTTTAATTATTTATTTACATTTATATTTATGTTATGTTCTTTTTAATGTAAATATTGCTCAAAATGTTGTCCTCTTGCACCAATGCAAGCATTACATGGAAATAAATTATCATCGCGAATTTTGTCAAGAAACCAGTTACTAAAATTCAATCTCTTGACATAATCTTGAGGTAATAAATTCTGAACTTTTTGAAGATGGTATGGGTAGCGATTATCACCTTTCAAAGTTCGCCATATTGCTTGCCGCGATATTGCTAATGCAGCAGATGCTCTTCGGAAGCTTGTCTCAGGATTGTTATCGAAGTGGCGTTGGACACAATTTCTTCTCCGATAATCTGCTCTTATTGCTGCCTGGAATTGGTCGCCTTCATTACGTATTAAGAATGACCCAGTCTCTCGTAGTCTATTAAAAGTTAACGAAAAGACTCGTCGATTAGGCACTCTTCTTTTTTAGAAATCGAAACCACAGAAACCATACCCAAAATCGCGCGCATACTCCTGTAACATTTTGGTATTTAGGAATTATAATCCTAGAAGGAAGCCAAAATGTTAAAGGATAACATTTTTTCTCAGCGATTTTCTCTAAAACTAAGCAAAAACGAGCAAATCTCTACTTTTTGTCTTAGTTTTTCGGTCCCCTATAAGTTCCTGAAGTTTTGCCATTTAAATTCGGGAATCCTAGGAAATCAACCCTCTACTTTAGCAGTTAATGATGCACCACACAGGGCATCGTACTCAAACATCACCACACGTCCGCAGCAGCAACGACCTTAACAACCTAGAAATCAGACGCCTCAAATATCCCAACCTCAGCCTCTGATTTCCAAATCCCAACCCAAAACTCAACCTTCCCGTCAGCCTCCAAGTCAGCACCATTCCCATCATCAGCTACCCCTCCGGGTAAAACTACCTCCTGAGATCCAACATCCAGTCCCTCCCCAAACATCCATTCCAGACTACCCTTCAACCTCAAAAGACCATACAACTCCTAACACCCCAAGGTGGGCTCCCTCCCCAGCCAACACTCCCGGACACACAAATCCTTCACATTCTATTCCCAACCAAATCAACCATAATCCAGCTGATATAAACACCATCCTCTCATCATTCTTAACCGAACTTAAAGAAACAATAAGACCACTCATTTCCCTTCTCACCAGAGTCCTTTCTGAAGTCCCATTCAACATCCCAAAATGAGCAATAAGCCCCTAGCTGTCATTTTGTGGAATGCAAATGGCCTTCATAACCATCGAGACGAACTGGACATATTTTTACATGACAATCACATAGATATAGCCCTACTGACGGAAACACACTTTACAAAACGATCGTATTTTCATATACATGACTACATCACTTACAGATCAGACCACCCAGACAACACAGCCCATGCCGGTTCTTGCATCCTTATTCATAAATCAATACCTCATTCTCTTGTCCCTTCTACTCCAACTGACACCATTCAATCCACTTCAGTATCTGTCTCACTCGTCCTTTCAATGTAACGTTTTCAGCTGTATACTGGCCTCCTGGAAATTCCCTCTCTTATGACCATCTTGATTTCTTATTCCGATCCCTCGGTCCGCGCTTTATTGCTGGAGGAGACTACAACGCCAAACCTCAGCGATGGGGTTGTTGAACATCCAATTCACGTGGCAGCATTTTATCCCGTGTTTCATCCTTCAACTGTTATTCTGTCCTTTCTCCCTTAAATCCGACTTATTGGCCTACATCTATCAAAAAAAGTCCAGACATCCTCGATATATTCATTTCTTCCCAAATTTCCACCTCTCATACCTCTGTCAAATCCCTAGATGACCTTTCATCAGACCATAGCCCTGTTCTACTTCTCTTGCATTCAAATCCCGTCCCTAAACCCTCAACTCCTAGACTAATCACAGGACGAGTAGACTGGGACAAATTTTGTTATGACTTAGAAAATAAGCTAAACTTAAAAATTCCACTAAAAACAAAACATGATATCGACAATGCCATAGATAAACTCACCATTTCAATATCAAGCAGTATTAACGAAAACACATCACACAGGAAAAAAAATAATTCTCTTCAGACTAACTTACCACTACATATTTCCGTCTTGTTAAGAGAAAAACGTAGAGCAAGAGCAATGTGGCACAGGACTAGGTATCCATCAGATAAAAATAATTACTGCAAACTTACAGAAATTAAGAAATACAAACTTCAAAAATTACAAGACTACACAGAAAAACTTAATACCACCGACAAATCTTTGTGGAACACCACTAAAAAACTACTGAACTACAGAAACTATAATCATCCCCTACTTACCGAAGCCAAAACCTGGTCAAAATCTGATGAAGAAAAATCACTCATTTTTGGCCAGCACCTTTTCCAAATTTTTAACCCACATCCCGATATCCTTAATCCTATTCATTTAGTATATATTGAAGCAGAACTTGATATCCCACTTCCAATGTCCTCTCCCCTAAAGCATTCCATCCTTCAGAAATATCAAACATCATTCATAGATTACCTTCAAGCAAAGCCCCTGGACATGACCTAATTACATCCCATATTCTAAAACTCCTTCCTCGAAAAGCCATCCTATTCCTAACATACATATACAATGTTGTTCTGCGTACCACATATTTTCCTGACTCCTGGAAATTATCTATTGTTAAGATGATCCCACAACCCAAAAAGCCACCTGAGTTCCCATCCTCATACCGTCCTACTTTACTTTTGCCAATCATGGGTAAAATCCTTGAAAAACTAATTTTAAAACGTTTGTATCCTATCCTAGATTCCCACCATGTAATCCCAGACCACCAGTTTGGATTCCGAACATCATACTCCACAATCCAGCAATGTCATCGTGTGGTGGACGTTGTCTCCTCTGCATTGGAGCGGGGAATGTACTGTACGGGAGCCTTTCTTGACGTGGAACAAGCTTTTGACCGAGTCTGGCACCCAGGACTACTTTACAAACCCCGTAGATTCCTTCCTTCAACATACTTCCTAATTATCCGTTCCTATCTTAGCGATAGAACCTTCAAATCATAACTTTTCCTATTCTTCTCTCTTTACCCAATCTGCCGGTGTTCCTCAAGGTAGTATCCTAGGTACTATCCTCTACACAGTGTATACAGCTGACATCCCAACTCATCCTACCACTGTCCTCACTACTTACGCTGATGACACATGTGTGTTATCAGTAAACAATGATCCCTTCATTGCCTCTAAAACACTCCAATCCCATATCCTAAACCTTCAAGAATGGTGTCAAAAATGGAGAATAAAAATAAATCCAAACAAATCCCACCAAATAACCTTTACCCTTCATCGTAAACCTACTACCTCCTGTCCTACAGTATCCTTTAATGATATTCCACTAATCCCTGTTGAACAGATACGCTACCTAGGACTCCACTTGGGCAAACGACTAACTTGGAATCCACATACAAGACTAAACCGACAAGAAACTGCCCGTCGTTTCAGACTACTTCAACATTTACTAGAAAAACTTTCAAAGCTCCCAATTTATTACAAAAGACTCATATACATGACTGTGATTAGACCTGTTTGGACGTACGGAGTTGAGCTTTGGGGCTCCACTAAACCATCCAATTATCGCGTATTCAATCCTTACAATCCAAAATCCTTCGTAAAATCCTCAATGCTCCTTACTTTGTCACCAATAAACTTATCCATAAAGACCTTAATGTGCCATATGTTGCTGATTTAGCCCACACCAGATACCTATCCTTTCATAGTAAGCTCCATAATCACTCAAATCCGTTAGTTTGCTTGCTGCTACTTGCTTCCCACTTCATTCCTGATAATCCTCCGAGGCGTCTGAAACGAAGATGGCCTAGAGACCTTCTAGTGTAGAAGTTTTAATAAAGTGCTACTGATGAGTAGTTCTTTCCAAGTTTTAACATGCTATTATAATCGTTGTCAATACATTTACTTGATGTATATATTCTGTACAGTTGTAAATTTCAATAAATGCATATTAAAAAAAAAAAAAAAAAAAAAAAAAAAAAAAAAAAAAAAAAAAAAAAAAAAAAAAAAAAAAAAAAAAAAAAAAATAAAAATTCGGGACACCCTGTATAATATCAAAATAGTAGAAAAATATGGGCTTGAGTCATATCCCAAGCTCGCAAAATCATGTTAATTTCTGCGTGCTTGGGATAAGATATTGTTGCATTAGTTGAAAAACAAAATAGCAGAGTCAAAGAAACATATTGCATTACCATTACGTTTTTTACTCGAGAAAGACGTTCTAATTATACTTTTCTTCACAACATACCTCGGCAGTTTATTTGTTGACACAGTACTTGTTTAACTGTCGGTGTTATTGGATACAATGAAAGAGTGTGGATATGGCTTCTATAATTAGAGAATACCTCTCCTAAACATGTGACTAAGAAGCTAAGCATTTTAAATTTGACAGGTTGAGGCTTAAGCCAAACTAAAAATATGAAGATTGTGTTTCTGTCTTCTTCTATTAATTTTTAAAATATCAGTAAAACAAAAAAAAATCAAGTGGATCCTAGATAAACAGTGCCTGAACGTAAGTACCATGTTCTACATTATATATCAGGCTAAAAGAATGCCTTATATGATTATTTAAAATACCACAATATATCAATGAGTGACTCAACGAATAACTATGTAGATGTGTAGATGTTCCGCACTGTTTCTTTTCTGATCACTGCATTAGGGAAACTTGCAATCCATCATCGTTGATTCACAAGGCATTGATGGATTGGAAGAGCTTCTGAATCGAGCATTAGACTTATCATTCAATATGAATGTCGTATCTTGTCATCCTGTAACAGTCTATCATATGAATCTCGAGGAATATTCTCGTGATAATGGTTGTAGTTGCTGTTTATACGCTGTCCTACCCATCATTTTGGAGTTGTGAATCACCGACATGATGTTTCCCTTATGAATATTTCATCAATTTCGTAAGGCATCTACAAGTATTTTGTAAATTATCTATGGTATTTATATGGTTGTATATGGAGTCAGAGCAGCGCAGGGTATTTTGGAGCACTCATTGACAAATAGTGATAATTAGAGGAAGTGTTTTCGGGTTATAAATGGAAGGAGTGTTAAAGTTGCTTGATATTGACGCTGAGGATGTCTTGTTTATTGGATTTAGTTGGGACGAGCCCCTCAATTACTATTATTGTTTAGATGTCATTGATATATTTTAAAAATTATTTCTATGCTTTGCATTCAACTGTGTTCCTTGTTAAACATTATTTTATCCTTCTTTTCCATCCATATTTCACCTTCATTGCCGTTTGTCTCTAGAAGGGAGTCTTCTGGCTGAAGAACCTGAGGTATCAAAAAGTGACTCCCATTCCATTCATAATTAGGAATGTTCTAGAAGGGAGTCTTCCTACCACTGTTATTTCTGTCTGGTTAAGCACTGTTCCGCCTGATGTATTTTATTTCATTGACACTCTATTTTTATTTTTAACTACCATCGATTTTCAAAGTTTAGATTGGAGAAATTAAACATTGTTTACGTTCTAGTTAGCTGAAGTGCTGATGAGATGCACTTATGAAGGATGACAAAGTAAAGGTTAGCAACCATTGGTTCCTTACAAATATTCTTCCACAATACAGCGTTCCTCGGCTTTGGGCTTCCAAATTCTAAAAGAATGTTTACTTTGAGCCCTACCCATTACTCTTTTAAATAATTATAGTTAGCCTCTCTCTTTCAACTGAAGAGGTAAATATCCCTCTGAAATATTCAGCATTGGGTGAGACACTATTCTTACAGGCTTAAGCGATCTGCTTCTGAGAGCGATTTCGAATACTTAAATACCCATGGCTGAAGAACCTGAGGTCTCAAAAAGTGACTCTTATTCCATTCATAATTAGGAATGCTCTAGAAGGGTGTCGTCCTACCACTGTTATTTCTGTCCGGTTAAGCACTGTTCCGCCTGATTTATTTTATTTCATTGTCACTCTGTTTTTATTTTTAGCTACCATCGATTTTCAAAGTTTAGATTGGAGAAATTAAACATTGTTTACGTTCTAGTTAGCTGAAGTGCTGATGAGATGCACTTATGAAGGATGACAAAGTAAAGGTTAGCAACCATTGGTTCCTTACAAATATTATTCCACAATACAGTGTTCCTTGGCTTTGGGCTTCCAAATTCTAAAAGAATGTTTACTTTGAGCCCTACCCATTACTCTTTTAAATAATTATAGTTAGCCTCTCTCTTTCAACTGAAGAGGTAAATATCCCTCTGAAATATTCAGCATTGGGTGAGACACTATTCTTACAGGCTTAAGCGATCTGCTTCTGAGAGCGATTTCGAATACTTAAATACCCATGGCTGAAGAACCTGAGGTCTCAAAAAGTGACTCTTATTCCATTCATAATTAGGAATGCTCTAGAAGGGTGTCGTCCTACCACTGTTATTTCTGTCTGGTTAAGCACTGTTCCGCCTGATTTATTTTATTTCATTGTCACTCTGTTTTTATTTTTAGCTACCAGCGATTTTCAAAGTTTAGATTGGAGAAATCAAACTTTATTTACGTTCTAGTTAGCTGAAATGCTGATGAGATGCACTTATGGAGGATGGCAAAGTAAAGGAACTTTTGAAGACATGGAATGTGAATCATCAAAAATTGCAAGTCACCTTTTGAGGGATCAATAACATTTACTCGTACATCATGATGAAAACAATTATATGGTTCAACCAATATGATGGGTTAAAAGAATATGCTAAATATAGTCACAATAATCTTATACCTCATCTTGAGTTTTATCCCAAAATTTTGATTATAATTCACTAAATATTTGAAACAGCAGTGACATTGTCCATTTCGTAAAAAGATTCTGGCAATGGCTAGTTCTCTTCTTTAAGTATTTTTTTTTTTCATAAGAAATCTAATAGTATCGTAAGATTCATTTTGGAGCAATACGTGGAGAAGAACATTCTTTGTGTACTCATAACCATCACAATCATTCCATGGCTTTGAGCTTCCAAGTTCTGAAAGAATATTAACTTTAAGCCCTACCTATTTTACATAATTATATTTAGGAGAGGTGAATAGCCCCCTCAAATATATAGCACTGCGTGAGACATTATTGCATCATAAATGTTAGTAATAAGTGGTTCCTTACAAATGTTCTTCCACAATACCACGTTCCATGGCTTTGAGCTTCCAAGTTCTGAAAGAATATTAACTTTAAGCCCTACCTATTTTACATAATTATATTTAGGAGAGGTGAATAGCCCCCTCAAATATATAGCACTGCGTGAGACATTATTGCAGTCTTTTTGGGCTTTGGCGATCCGCCTCTGCGAGCGATTTCGAATACTTATAATACCCATCTATCATCATGGTGGCTGAAGAACCTGAGGTCTCGAGGTGTTGAAGACCACCAGAACGGTTAAATTGTCACATGGATTAGTTAAGAGACCGCTCAACTGCAAACTCTATGTATACGTCAAAACAATCTCACTGAAGGTTGTCCCTCATTCAAATTCGGGGGCCATCCTTTCTATACACTTTCATTTTGTGATAGTTTCCTCTTACTTGAGGCACTTATATTATGGAGCTATATTTTATTCGATTTAATATATTGTTCAGGGCATCATAACGTTGCAGGTATTGGATTACATAGAGCCACCATACTCTCGCTTTCGGTTGAGCCATATTTTTGTGGATGGCTTAGTATGGTATGTATTGTACATAAAGAGCATGGTTCATAGGATTCATAGTATGGTTGCGCGAAAATAATATATAATATACCTTATGCATGAAAGAGTTAAAAAATTACGTAAGAAGATGCAGCTAGAAAATAGTTGGAACGGTCTTCCGATCTAGCATATACCAGTTACAGGCATCTATGACTTAACTTAGCCCGAATTAAACATATAACGAGAATGAGATTAAAACTGCAAATATCTGGATTTGTAAAATTATCTGTCATCTATTATTTTAAATGAAAAGGATCTGCCTCAAAAAGTAATGCATTTGATATCTACGATTTTTGGGTCATCACTGTTCTCCAAAGGGTCGTCCATTTTCAAAAAATCCCGAAGGCCATCTATATTACTGCATTGCCACTTTTGGTGCCTTCTATAAGTAAGGTTGACCCTTCTTGTTTTGGCATTTTTTTTCTGTTTTCATTTTAGTTGTACTGTTTCTTGAGATATGCTATTTAAGGGCATTTACGTATGATATAGTAAAATTATTATTAATGTTGTTTAAGGAGATTTTTGGATAGTATTATTCCTATCCTATCCTATCCTAGCTTCTGGGCCTGAGTTCAAACTCGGCTGTAAGCAGAAAAATTATTTTTATTTCAGCCACGAATCGATTGTGGGGTTTGAAAACCCACCTTGGGAATACCCAGACTCTATAATCTTTGGAAACCTTTGGTAGAGGGAAACCATGGTGGTGAAACATGCATGCTGACCATATCATCTACTAATACTTAAAATCACCTAATGTTTCCTTAACAAGTATTGAACCAAAGAACCATTATGGATTGTAAGTAGAAATAGGTTTATTATTATTATTCTCATCAAATCACTGATTGACATTTTCACATCAAATGGACAGTCCAAAGATAGCACATAGTCTAGAACCCGTTCTCACTTTATAATCTTGTTATAATATTATTTGAGATTATTATATTATATTATAGTCTACACTAATATTATTTGATAATAAATAATACTGCTCGAGGAACTTGATCCCTTCTTGACGATATAGCTGTGGAACGGTTCCTGCAAATCTCCTCTGGTCAGTTCCGTTAAGGTCGTTTGAACGAGATTGGTTTCATGATATCCCCACAACGATTTCTTCTAACCCCTGGAGGAAAGATTTTATTTATAATAACACTCCTTGAATATAGGTGTTCGGTATCTTTCTTACTAACGGTTTCTCCATATCTCTAAAATTATTGTTATGGCTACATTCGTTGATCAGATTTGATTTCGTGTTGTATTAAACAAGCGTTCTATTTAAAGCTATGGATAAAATAATTGGTGATACACTTACGTATTGACTTTCCTTCTGAATGGAAATAAATTTTAAATATTTATTTTTGTCAATCAAACTAGAATCTTGATTGGATTCAATGTATAAAAAGAACTATATAACCTTGAGGAGTGGACCGAGAAATAAATGGTAAAGGATTTATCTTCTGGATTTGGGTTGAGCGGGCTGTAGATGGAGACCTGCGATCAGAGATTATAGATAGTTTCTGTATCGAGCATTCGTTCACTTAACACTTTATGAAATATGGATACCAATAAAATTCAAACATTCAAGCCCAAAACTTTAGTCCTACAACTCGAATATATCCGCCCAAATTTTCCATTCTCCCTTGAAAGTTTACCAATGAGGATCTGATGGAATAGATAAAATATTTGACCTGTAATATATTATTCATTGGCAGGTATTATGAATCTCAGGGACTGTACCGAATGCCAACGGGTAGTACAGTCATGAAAATTAGTAAGGTGTTGACAACTCTGGTAAATTCTGACAGCTCGGTTCAAGAATGGTTTTGGTTGGATCTAGAATGGATGATTTTGCAGTGAGCTAGGCGGACCAACGATCCTTTAATGTTAAATTCGACATCTATTATAAATGTGACATTTTTGGGTTTCAAAAGTTATACTGAGACCTGCCAATAAAAGTGTCATCAACCTGGAGAGGGATAGAGATCTATAACTATCAAAAAGTAATATAATATAAGATGATAAAATGAACTTTCGATAATACATTGTATTAGTGATCAGGAATTGCATCAAATTCTACTGATGTAGTGTTTATTTGAAAACTATTTTCTTCGAATCTAAAGAAATACAACGTTTAATCTAATATTTGAAATATTTTGGAGATTCATTAAATTAATATACATACTTTTCACCTTTTGACACTAGTGAAGCGGCTGATTGAGGAGCGGTGGGATTACTTTGGGCCTGACTTACCCTCTGAGGGCACCACTTCCATAAGTGTGGACAAGCTTGATTCGGGAGTACTTGTATATATTTGTATATATAATGTGATTATAATTAATTATTATTTTTTCTATCTCTATTTCTGTTGTTATTGATTCTATTTTGCACAGTTGGAGCTCTTTTTCTTTTTAAATTATATATTTTTATTGTACATATTGTTTTAATAGATTACTATATATATATATATATATATATATATATATATATATATATATATATATATATATATATATATATTTTTTTATTTTTTTTTTCCTTTCAAAGTAACCCTTTGAAAGGACCGTTTATTTAGGTTGTACGTTCCATACAAATGTATACTACGTACCTTAATTATCATAATAACATTTACATTGAAACTTTTACAATAATATTAAAATAATTAAGATCATTGAACATATAACAATTTTTTTAGAATATAAAAGAAACAAATAAAACATTACAAATTTATTACGAAAATTATAAAATAAAAAATATGGTCCATGGCTGATTTTAGCACATAATTTTAAATATTTAAAGGAGTTTTCACAAAATGTTCTTCCACCTTCTCCTTGGGCAGTTGGTCAAAGACCAAGCTAAAGATAAATTTTGTAAATTCAGCTATATATATATATATATATATATATATATATATATATATATATATATATATATATATATATTTATATTTAATAATAATACAGCAATTAAAAATATATATAAAAAAAAATTTAAAAACTCAGTTTCTCCCTGATTGGGATAAACAATAGATCATGTATATATCTACATATAATCTATTGCCTCTCCCGATTTACATTTTAGAATTAAAAGGATCAAATTACTTAAATTAATAATTAAATTAAATTAACAATCAATGATTATTCGAAATAAACAATGTCGAGAGAAAACAGCGGTTTCAAATGCAACTTCTGTCATTCACACCAATTCCTAAACGATAGGTCCTAGTGAAATATGTTATATAACAATAAATTTTTTCAAAGTAATTTCTGACCAGAAAGCTATGAATAAATTTTTGATCCGAGCAATACTAACAGAGCTAGAGCGTGTGATAATGTTACATTTTTTAGAGTGACAAAAAACGTTACGTTTACTTTTTTCATTCGAATCAATATAGCTCCTAAACGGCAGGTCCTGGCGCCAAATGTTATTTAACAAAACGTTTTATCGATTATATTCTGACAAACGAAATGTCAAATTTTGGATCAGTGCATCACCAACAGAGCTAGAGAGGGTGTGAAAAAAGCCCCAATATTTAAAAAAATGTAGGCAAAAGAGAGTTTTTTCATTGAAAGCAATATAGCTCCTAAATAGTAGGTCCTAGCGACAATTTTTATATGACAAAAATGTTTTCTATTACATTTTTGACAAGTAGGATGTCAAATTTTTGTTCAGAGCAAAACTAACAGAGCTAAAGATGTCACATTTTTAAATGTGAAAAAAAAGTTACACAAAAAAAGTATAGAATAGAAATAGAATAGAATAGAAAATAAACTTTATTCTGGGACGATGTCCCCTAAGAATAATATAATGTACATAAATAAATACAATGAGTCTAGCTTTCATAAGATGAAGTAAAATAAATTAACAATCTGGTTAACTATTTACAATTTTACAAATAAAGAACAAAAAAAAAATAAAAATTACAAAAATCCAATAATTGCAAGAGAAAAAAAAAAAAACCTATTTACATCTACTGAAAGCACTTCTTTTTTTTTTTTTTTTTTAGTGAAGTTTTCCTAGTCAGTATCATTCTGGAGGGAAAGGAGGTATTGAAAGAGAAGGGATTTAAATGTGGACAGAGATGTAGCATTACGGATATTACAGGGTAGTGAATTCCACAAGGAAGTAGCACGGGAAATGAAGGAGTGGTCAAATGATGTACTCTTATGAGAAGAAGTATACAGCTCAGAGGAGCGAGATCTTGTAGTGCGGGAGGAGACCGAGGATCTGAACTGGAAGATGTTATAGATGTAGGAGGGATTCCGAGAATTGATGGTTTGATAGAGGAAGGAGGATAGGATGTAATTTATGCGGGATGAAGGATAAAGCCATTTTAACTCTGTATATAGATGTGATGTGTGGGAGGCTTTTGGAACCCTAAAGATAAACCTAACGAAACAGTTCATTAGTCTCCTTAGTTTACTCTCGAGTTCCGCCGTCAAGCCACCATATGCAACACAGCTGTAGTCAAAATGGGGTAGGATAAGGGAAGAAACCAAGAGTTGACGAGTAGGTTTCGGAAGGGAGGAGTCCTGGGAAGAATGGAATAGTTTAAGGATGGATATAACCCCCCCTCAAAAGAAATATCCATGTCAAACAAAATTCCCTGCTGATATTTCTTTCATATAAAATAGATATTTTATGTGTTCTAAATTAATTCTAATTTAAATTTCTTACTATAAAATTTTTTGAATTTTTGACAATGCGAAGAAATTAAAATGTTTGTTCATTCATCAATTTTTTTATGGATTGGAGGTTTTACAAACATTACTAAATGAATATAAATATTTAAGGGTAAATAATAATAAAATAAAACATATAAAGAAAGTAGAATCAGTTTTCTATTTTGAGAACATAATCATAAACAAATAACAAAAAGATGGAAGATGTATGGAACAGAAAGAAGATTCTACAATAAGAAAAAAAAATTAACGTAAATGTCTAACAAAAATAACCCAACGACTAAGAACAGTTGTTATAGTAATGGAAAGATGACTAGGATTTTAAAAAAAGCGACCGCAAAACCAAAAAATGGATCAGGGTTATACTAATTATTCAAATTCTGTTGAATGGGTTCATTTAAAGAATTTGAAATATTTGGATATTTATCAAGAGGATATGGCCTGGACCGAACAAATAATGGATGGGATTTTTAGAGGCCAAGTAAGGAAATAGGACATATATATATTTAGAATATCTTATATAAAAAAAAATCTCTTAGTTGTAGCATCGAATTCATGACCTCAACCATATGTTCATCTTGTTAATAAATGTCAATATTAGAATGTATATAGAATTAAAAATATAGAGTAGAACAAACAAAGGGTATTGTTATCCATAAACACAACTAAAAATAGGTTTCTAATCAATGAGGAATGAGAAATATAAATACACACAGTTGTATTTGTTTACTAACAACTTTCAAAAATTAACAAAGAAATAATGGTTTTGATTAATCTCTGGAATTATCATCCCATTTTTCACATTAAACCTTTATTATTGTATCTTATTTTGAAATAATGAATGGAGATAAAAATATATGAAAACAAGAAGAGAGGACTTGATAGTGGTAAGAATGTAGGGAGAAGACAACAAAGAGCTCGGCCCCGAGGCCGTTGACCTGCCGATACCGTTAGCTCTAAACCTTTACTAGTCATTTTCTCTCTTTCTATCCCCACTCCTTTCTCTTTTATCCTCTCTTCTCTTTCAAATCCTCTTAGGGTGGCCCTATCTACCTGCTGGCCCTTTAGTACCACCCATCCTCTCATCTTCAGGAATCCAGGAAACCACTAAAGTGGCTAGACAAACACACAGATAAGTCTCTTCCTTAAACATCTTGGAAAAAAGTTTAACTAAATGCCATAAGCTGTAAAATATTTTTTTCCGTGAAAAAATATTAAAAAATTTTATAGGTACTAATAAGTATCGATTTAAAAAAAAAACAACTATTTAATTACAATTTATATAGAAGGAGATTTGGTTATTAATATAATTTTTTAACTTTTATCTTACTAATTTGGCTTGTTTCACTACATGTTTCGGGACTTGAGTCCCATCTTTGGGTTTCTTAAATTGTACAAGCCCATAATTATTTCATAATTATTTATTTATTTATTTATTTTACAAGCATCTACCCTAGAGGGTCATTAGCAACAACAAATATATGTGTTTTTTAACATTCAGTTAATTCAAACATTATTGGTATTAAAAGTAAGCATAATTATACAAAGTTATAAACATTGGATATTTTCAAAAATTTAAATAAACTTTGCACAGACGTTTCACTGTCACCAAGAGCGATGTCCATCCGGTTGGCCATTCCGCAATCTTTCCTTACATCCTTGTATTCCTCGCAGTCCATTAAGATGTGCTCCACGGTCATGGGTACATTGCAGATCCTGCAGGTCGGTGGATAGAGTCCCTTTAGAAGATACGTGTGCGTTATGGCTGTGTGTCCCATTCGTATCCTTGCCAAGACAGCTTCTTCGCGGCGATTTCTCCTTTCTGATGTTCTCCATACGTCAGGACTACTTTTAATTTTGCCTAATTTTTCAGCTGTTTTGTTCCACTTTGTAATCCATGATTCATATATTCTTTTTTTTATATGAATACGCCAATCCGATGCAGTCGTTTTATTGATGTATATGACGTCTGAATTGGGTTTCAATCTTGCAGCATTTGCAGCTTGGTCTGCTTCTTCGTTTCTTCCGATGCCCAGATGAGAAGGAACCCAAAGAAATCTTACCACTTTGCCTGAACGTAGACATTCCTTCTCAAGAAGTTGGATTTTCATCACCAAAACGTCTTTTGAGTTTCTGTTTTCCAGTGATTTCAGTGAGCTTAATGAATCGGATACAATCAGATGATATTTGCATTGACTATTCATTATGAATGTCAACGATTTCCAGATTGAATAGAGCTCACCGGTGTATGCACTATTCGATTCTGGTAGAAGAAATTTGTAACAAACAGAGCCCATAATAATGGCACATCCAACTTCAGAGCTGGATTTTGAAGCATCGGTAAACCAAAAACAGTAGTTGAAGTACACTTCTTTTCGTTCATTAAACATTTTTTGGTAAATGTGATGAGGAGTCGTGGGTTTTGAAAAAAATGATAGACTGTAATCAATCGTACTTTCTGTTTGTATCCAGTTAGGTATTGGATTGCCTGGGAATTTAAAATATTTAGGGAAAGATAATTGTAAATCATTTGCCCATATTTTGCATCTACAATGGAAACATTTGCAGGATCGTCTATGCTCTTCATTCAAAATCGTATGTGTTGTAGGATCGTAAGCGAGGAGGTGTTTTTTTTTTTGACATAATTTGGCCGAAGTATGCTAAACTCAAATGTTTTCTCCTTAATTCTAAAGATGGCTCACCACTCTCTATGTACAAACTTTGGGCAGGTGTGGTTCTGAATGCACCAATACAAAGACGAAGTCCCTGATTAGTAATAGTATCTAGTGATTTCAGTGTTGAAACACTAGCAGAACTGTAGGCAACAGCTTCATAGTCAATGATAGGCCTGATCAGAGTACGGTACATCATTAATAAAGTTCGTCGATCTGATCCCCACTGAGTGCTGGACAGAACTTTTAATAAATTTAGCCCTTTCTGGCATTTTGCTTTTATTTGACGAATATGTTCAGACCATGTTAGCTTTTTATCGAAGTAGATTCCTAGGAATTTGAAAACTTCTTCAAACATAATAGGTTGTTGAAACAAACTTAATGACGGGTGCGTTTGGCATTTTCTCCTTTTACAAAAATGGATGGCCACCGTTTTGGAACTTGAAAAGTTGAAACCAGTATTTTTAGACCATGATTCGAGATTCCCTAGAGTTGTTCTTAATTTCCACTCGATATATTCTATTGACTTGCTTCTTATATAAATAGCAAAGTCGTCAGCAAACAAAGAACAATTTACTTCTGCAGGCGTTGTATTTACAATGCTATTTATGGCTATTAAAAATAATGTTACGCTTAGCGGAGATCCTTGGGGCGTTCCATTTTCCTGATGGAATGATTGAGAAAGGTTAGATCCAACCTTAACTTGAAACGACCTATCTTTAAGAAAATTGTTAATAAATGTCAATAGCTGCCCTGAGAGACCGAGTTTGGATAGTGTACTGACAACATTATAGCGCCACATCATGTCATATGCTTTTGTGATATCTATGAAGACAGCTACCAGGTGTTCTTTGTTTGAAAAAGCCCTTTGAATTTCGTTTTCAAGCTTCGTAATTTGGTCGATAGCAGAGCGGTGTTTTCTGAATCCACACTGGGAAGTTGAAATGAATTTTTTTGAGTCCAAGAAATAAATTAGTCTATTATTAACCATCTTTTCGAGAAGTTTAGAAACACAAGAAAGTAGTGAAATAGGCCTATAGTTATCGATGTTTATATCTTTTGTAGTTTTCCTGATTGGAATAACGATGGCCTTCCTCCAGGCTTCGGGAAACATCCCTGTCGTCCAGATTTCATTATAAATTGAAAGGAGAAATGAATGTGCAATTGACGGTAGTTTCTTCAAAAAAATATATGGGATCTGATCGGGGCCTGCAGTAGATTTATCTTTGCATTTGTTTAAGATAAAATTCATTTCAGCTAGAGTAAATGGCTGATTAAAAATTTCTGAGCCATGTGTATGAAATTCAATCGAGCTTTTTTCTTGTTCGCATTTATGCTGCAGAAAATCGATGTTATAATTATCAGTTTTCGACATAGTAGAAAAGTGATTTCCAAAATGCTCAACTATTTTACCAGGGTCAGTTATGATTTGATTATCTACTGAAACCGAAGAAACAAAGTCAAGTTTTTTGGATCCTTGGATGGCATTAACTTTTTTCCATACTTCTGTTATGGTAGTATTATTGTTGATAGAATTGACGTAAGTCATCCATGAATTTTTTTTGCTGGCCCTCAATATCTTGTTAGCAATTGATCTCATTTTTTTTAAATTCAATTAAATCTTCCAGCGATCTTGTTTTTTTGTATCGGTTCAGTGTTTTTTTTTTTTTTTATTCATAATTGCGATCCGGCAGTCTTCATTCCACCAAGGAACTAGACGTCTGTCATTATAAATTACTTTGTGTGGAATATTCATTTTTGCTGACTCTATGACACTTTGGTTAAAGAAAGTAATTTTGTTCTCCAGATTGACATATGATTCTTTTTTCATTACCATTTCTGATTCTATCAACAATGAAAACTTTTCCCAATTCGCTCTTTTAATTGACCATCTCGGAACTCTATGTAATGTAGCATTTGAAATATCATAAAATTTAACAGTCACAGGAAAATGATCACTTCCATACAAGGTGTCCTTTACGCTCCACTGAACTTTATGTAAAAGTTTAACGTCTATGAATGATAAGTCGATTGCGGAAAAGGTCCATTGGCACAAAAATGAGTAGGGGAACCGTCATTAAGTAGAATTAAAAAACTATTGAGATCTAAAAATTTCTCTATTTCTCTTCCTCTATTCTTGTAGTCTGATAAAGTTGAACCCCACAATTTATTGTGACCATTCATATCTCCGACCAGATTAGAGGTCTTGGGAGTTGGTCAACTAAAGTTTGGAGATCATTGGCAGTGAAGTCTCGGTTTGGAGGTATATAGATATTGCAGACTGTGATAGGTTCAGGTTTGTATAATTTTATAGCAACAACTTCTAAGGATGAGTCAATATTAATCCGTTCAGAATATACTTCTTTTTTTACCATAATCGCTACTCCTCCCCAGGCAGATCTGCAATCATTTCTGTCTTTTCGGTAGATGTTAAATTTTTTTAAATTAACAGCTTGTGATTTTAAAAAATGTGTCTCTTGTAAACAGCAGCATATGGGATTTTCTTCAGCTAAAAGTAATTTGAAGTGCTCGTAATGTTTGTAAAATCCGTTACAATTCCACTGTAATATGATTGGGTTTTTTGTTGTAGTCATTTTATTAAAGTAATGAAAAGTTGTTAGTCAGTTCCTAGTTGTCGGTGCTGTCGTCTGTATTTAATGTATTTTCTGTAGAGTCCCACTTTCTTTTTAATATCTTGGATATCCTTAATTTGGATCGTCTGTCAGTTGTGTGTTTCTTTGCTTCGGCAAGCATGTCTTTTAAGCCCTCTTTGTTGTTCGTGAACTCGTGAACTAGTTCGCTGAAGTTTTTAGTTTCAGACGACATTTGAATGAATTTCACCATTTCATCAAAAGAAATGGGATATTTATGTAAATTATCTTCTATTAACTGTCTAGCATTTTCGAAGTTGGTTTCAGTATTGATATTGGTCTTTTTCAGTTTTTTTGACTTATTCCGAGAAGGTTGAGGTGCTGGTATTGGTGGGAAATCTTGTAAATTAATGGTATTTTCAAACTCATCCGGAGAATCTAGAGATAAACTTAATTCTATATTGGATAAAGTAGAAGCAGGAGGACTTGAGTAACATCGTTTAGTGCCAGAAACCGCCACGGGTAACGCTGCTAAATTATTGCTCGAATTAACAGCTGATTCGGCACCGGAACTATCTACAGTGATATTGTTTGACTCATCACCATGGCTACGTGATACTTGGTTTAAAGGCTCTATTCCGTTACTGTCTTCTAGTGACTCTATTTTCAAAGGGTCTCCATGACAACCTCCTATGGTCGTTGGAGCCTTATTAACCATATGATTTGGTGTGTCTAATATTGAAGAATTTGTTATTGTTTCACAATTATTTTTAACATCTTGATCAAAATGTATTAATAGGTTTTCTTTCCCGTTAGATGCCTCCTGAATATTGTTATCATTATCGCACTCAGGGCAATCTGTAGATATATGACCCGGTTGTTTACAAATAAAACAAGTGACAATGTCTTCACTGAAAAAAAATTCGATATGATACATTGTCATGTTTTATAAGTAAAGACGTTGGAAGTTTATTCAAATCTTCGGGTGGAATATACACTTGCCGTCTAAAACTTAGAACGTGCGCCAGCCTTGGGTCTTGGTAACCAGCTCTTAGAAAATGCATGGGAGAGACTAATTTAATACCTAGGCTTCTGAGTTCATTTTCTATTGCTTCGTGTGGAATTGAAGGGCAAGCATTAGAAATTATTATACGTTTGGCTGGGTTAATTAGACGTTTTATAATTATTTGTTTGTTGTCGATGGTTATCGATTGATGTTTTTTTTTTTTAGGAGGTTATCGATTGCTTCCTTATTGCTAAAATGGATACAAAATCTTGAATTGGATATTCTAGAGGTGTATCTTATGAATTTTGGGTCTATTAATTCTGCGATTTTGAGAACATATTCTTTTTGTTTTATGCCTGGTAATGTATGTAAAATGATAGTAATGAGCATTTTAAATCGTTTTGAAAAACGGTCTGAAGCGGTGGCTTTAGCATATGTGGTTTCAGTTGCGTTGAGGTTAGACTGGGTTTTCGAGTAATTACTGCTTTGGATTAGTTCCATTTCTTTCTGTTTTTGATTTGTTGGTTTCAAAACATTCTGAGACATTTTTGAGGTATTAAGAACTGTTGCCATATTGTTCCAGAGCCAAAGCTCTGTACGCCTGTAAAAGGCGTTAAATAAATTGACTGACTATATATATCACTTTTTTTTTTTAATAATGGTACACGCGCACTAATATTGTTCAATGTGCACAAAAAGTCAATAAATGCATAAATAGCAAAATAAATGCATAAACATAGCACTCGAAATATATAAGTTAATCTTTGATAGATAATGTGCATAAACCATGAAATGAGGTAAACAATAAATTGTAGAATTAATTAAGTGTTAAATATGTTCTTGTACACATGGAGCCCAATGTAGTGAAACAAGCCAAATAAATAAATAAGGAGTTATTCCAAAAAAATGTTTTATAAAATGAAGTGTGAAGCGAATTGGGAGACTAGTGGATTCGGAGTTTAATATGAAAGGATAGGTATCTCGTTTGGCCCAAATTAGCATGATATGGAACATTAAAATCTTTTTGGGTAAGTTTGTTGGTGACACAATAAGGAGCATTGAGGATTTTAAGAAGGATTTAATGGGAAATTTATACGTAATTTATGGAGACCTTTGAACGCTTGTCTTGAAAATGTTGGAGTAGTCATAAACGACGAGCAGTTTCTTGTCTTTTAAATCTGGTACGTGGAAGTATCGATTTAAAAACTTAGAATCTTCAAATCCTTAATGCTCCTAACTTAATCACAAACAAACCTTCATTCCATATGGTGTTGATTTAGCCCAAACCAAATCTATCCTCTCATTTTTGACGACAGTAACGGTTAGATCTTTCTTTACAGCTTAAATCACAATAAATAGTCCAGTCAATAGGGAATCACTCCCATGTTAAATTTACTAAAAATAAGGGCTGGTAGCAACCCGCACAGAGTTGTTGAGGGCGATTAAAGAAGTATTTCTGTCAAAAATGCCCCGAAGATTTGGTGAGTTTTTTAGAGTTAGGGGCACGAGAACATGGCCTAAAGCAGTGTTTTCAATTTATAAGCAAATATAACGCGGCTTTTCATAAAATGTTGTATATAAAAGTTGTAGATAATAAAAATATCTACAATTTAAGCCATTGATCGTTCGATTCTGATGATTGGTTGTCGTAAAAAGTGCAAAAAAAACCCTCTAAAATATCCCTTTTTTGCATTAGAATTATTATAAACAAAAAGGGCCTTTTCAATACTTTTTATTGATGAAAAAGGAAGCTCTTTAAACCCAAAGAAAAATAGGATTCACCCCGTCCTCCTATCTTTATTATTTACTGAGATATACCTTTTGTTTATCTCGATATCGATATTTTCAATGCAAAACGGGCCGTTCGTGATTCACATTTTGAACTTCGGATGACCGGGATATTATTCTTAAGGGCATATATTTTCATTATGAATTGCTAAAAAATCTATTTCTTTGAAAAAACATGCAATAAAATCGACTTGAAAAAGCGCCCGTTTTACAGCTATACACAATTGAAGCTGGAGCGTCCGGTATTGAACCGATTTTGTTATAAATATAATAAATTAAAAGCTTACCTCTCAACGATTGATTTGAGCTATTCAAAGTGTAGCTACCATAAATAACAGCCGAGTTACGATTTTTTTTTAAAAAAATCACTACGTCATTTATTTTTGCAATCTCCAGATCTCTCCGCGTGATAGAAATTTAAGACAATGAAAATGCAATGTAGATACTGGAGAAACAACTGAGCAGTTGTCTATTCGATTTTAATGTTGTAAACTGACTTTGAAATTTAGAAGAAATTTAGAAGAAATTAACATCGTTACTGATATCTTCTTCATTGAATTCATCGGAGTTCATCAAATTATCCAGATAACTTTGTTCATCGTCGGTAAAAGAACATTTTTTTCTAATATTCGTTTGCATATAGCAACAAAATTTAAAATATGTCCTCGAATCGCACGTGAAAATGCATGGCCAGAAAGAATTTTTTCGACAGAGTTTGCTGCAAATATAGTTGTGAAAGCTTCTGTTAAGCCACTGCCATCCATCAAATATGAAATACTAGAAAGAAATGACATCAAAGTGTGAAATCCTCCTAACCGTACAATTACAGATTGAAGCCCGTGTGGATCATTCAATGGATCAATCGACGCTATCAATTCAAGTGCTTTCCAGTAAAGAGGCTGATCAAAGGTCACGAAAGCAGTAGATTGTTTAAGAGCTCGGGCTCGTGCTGACGCTTTAATCAACACTGTGAAAATTGTATCGTACTGGCTAGGAGGATTATTCGCAAATTTTAAAGGAATAATTTTGGACACATGATACTGAAAACTTGTCGAGTAAGTTTCCCGAAAGCCCATCCACCCTTACGTACTATTTGGAGATTGATTTTTTTTAATTAGCCATAACAATGACGTAGTGATTTAAAAAAAAAAAATCGTAACTCGGCTGTTATTTATGGTAGCTACACTTTGAATAGCTCAAATCAATCGTTGAGAGGTAAGCTTTTAATTTATTATATATTTATAACAAAATCGGTTCAATACCGGACGCTCCAGCTTCAATTGTGTATAGCTGTAAAACGGGCGCTTTTTCAAGTCGATTTTATTGCATGTTTTTTCAAAGAAATCGATTTTTTAGCAATTCATAATGAAAATATAAGCCCTTAAGAATAATATCCCGGTCATCCGAAGTTCAAAATGTGAATCACGAACGGCCCGTTTTGCATTGAAAATATCGATATCGAGATAAACAAAAGGTATATCTCAGTAAATAATAAAGATAGGAGGACGGGGTAAATCCTATTTTTCTTTGGGTTTAAAGAGCTTCCTTTTTCATCAATAAAAAGTATTGAAAAGGCCCTTTTTGTTTATAATAATTCTTATGCAAAAAAGAGACATTTTAGAGGGTTTTTTTGCACTTTTTACGACAACCAATCATCAGAATCGAACGATCAATGGCTTAAATTGTAGATATTTTTATTATCTACAACTTTTATATACAACATTTTATGAAAAGCCGCGTTATATTTGCTTATAAATTGAAAAAAAAACTGCTTTTGGCCATGTTCTCGTGCCCCTAACTCTAAAAAACTCACCAAATCTTCGGGGCATTTTTGACAGAAATACTTCTTTAATCGCCCTCAACAACTCTGTGCGGGTTGCTACCAGCCCTTATTTTTAGGAGAGAATTTTCCCTATTGACTGGACTAAAATGCTAGAATTTAAATTGATGTGCATATGAACTTGAAATGGATATAAAATATGGTATTGTTCATTATTAGATTATTAAAAAATCTATAAATTTCAAAAGGACAAAAACTTCTTTTTCTGGAAGGAGAGTGGCCGAAGGACATCCTTGACCGCTCCATCCCGAAAAATTAGTTTTCGTCCTTTTGAAAATTGATGATGTTTTAATTTTTTATAAGGACACTCTTCCAGGATCTATCGATTTTTAACGGTCGTAGGATACTCCACCATTTTTGTTATTTTGACCACCATTGTTGTCCTTTTTGAAAATTGAATTGATTATTATGTTTTTTAGAAATGACACTCTCTTCCCGTTTAATCCTTTGGATTTTGGTTCTTTTGGTCCTTGTGCAATACCGGTACCAAAAGTTTGATTCTTGATACCGATACCTCGATTTAAAAATAATTTCCTATTACATAAAATAATCTATGTGAGATTCAAAAAACCAAACCAAATCTCTTTAGAAAACAATAACTTTTCAAGATATATATTAATAAACAACAAATTGCATATTGTCGAAAGTAGAGTTAAATAAAATTTAATCATAGCTAAAATATAATCAAAATTTAATCAATACTATTGGATAACTAATTTCCTGGAATCACTCACCTAATTTAATCATGATTAATTCATATTAAGTCATTTTTTAGTGAACTAATGATGATTTGACTGAAAAATTAATCATTATTAAGTTAGGTGATTGATTCCAGGAAATTAGTTGTCCAATAGTATTGATTAAACTTTGATTATTTTTTAGCTGTGATTAAATTTTGCCCAACTCTGTTCGAAAGCACATAATAAAAAAATTCAGTTACATTCCAGATAATGTACAAACATAATTAGTTTTACAAATTAAGGAAATAATTATTCCACAGGCTCTTGATTTTATTAATTACTTAAGGAAGTGGAAGTTTTACTAAAACCTTTCACTGAGCATTGTAGCAGGGAATATTCGCTTATACATCTGGATATTATTTTAATAATATATTAGGACGCGAAGACCAGTTTGAAAATGTAATGAAATGAAAAATTATCTTTACACTAGGACACATAATTCCAATAAGTATGGAACAAGTGTGACAATTGTCTGGTTGCATTTGTTGGTGCTTCAGCTTCGGTTGTTTGAAATTTTGATCCTATTTCTTCATTTTCTAACTGCGATTACATATCTCTGGTTTTTTAAGAGAATTGTTTTATATTGAATATCAAGCAGTATTGATCTAGTACACGCAAATTCGCTGTCATTAGAGAAAAGAAAATATCTTTTATAACACTTTTTTTTTTCTCATAAAGGAAAACATTCGATGTATAATACTTACATAATTAGGTATCACAAAACTATCGTCAACCACAGAGGTACCGTTAAGCGCCTAGCTTCGGATCTTCGATTCTCGATACAATTCTTTTCTGAAATACCGATCGATGAAATCGAGAATCGATCTATTAACCATTCGAATCCACTAGTATCTCAACTTATTTGCCATTTTACCCTCGAAAACCCTCCGAGGCGTCTGAAAAGAAGATGTATTGGTATCTTCTCATTTGGAACTTATATTCAAGTGCTACTAGTGGATAGTTGCTTCATAAAATTGACACATTATTATGAACTTTATAATCACACTTCCTGGATGTATTTTTTATTTAATTTTTGCAGTTGTAAATTTTAATAAATAGATAAATTAAAAAAAATATCCTCATTGAGCTGTTCCGGAAATTCTTACGTTTCAAAATAGGAATCGGGTGTTGATATGATCTGCCTAGTAAAATTATTTTCCATCAAATTGGGTAATTCTGTTTGTATGCTATATTTGGGTCGGCTAATAATGAGCCCATGTTTTCGACTCTGGCAAACATCCGATTCGTTTTTGAATTTTTTTTACTTTGATTTGCTGATTGTGTCAGAGACACTGAAGGATATTTATTCCTTTAAAATCTGCCCGATTTCACAAAATATTTTCGACTAATACTTCTTCGTTTAAAAGCTTAGTATATTGATTCATTTTTTTTTTTCAGGCACACACTCTTACGATTACTGAATCTCTATCTAGAACCTATATGTAAGAAGAAATAGACTGCGATGTACTTATCTAAAAAATAAAAAAACGTTCAAAAAAAAAAAAAAAAAAAAAAAAAAAAAAAAAAAAAAAAAAAAAAAAAAAAAAAAAAAAAAAAAAAAAAAAAAAAAATTTCTGAAAAAAAAAAAAAAAAAAAAAAAAAAAAAAAAAAAATCTAAAAAAAAAAAAAAAAAAAAAACACGTTCAAGTTAAAACAACTTTTTATGGAGTTCCCACGTTTCGACCTGCCCTGCAGTTCTTCAGGGTTAAAATTTAAAAGCTAGAAGTTACCAAATCATAACAAAAACTGACAGATATACTAAATTACAAATGGATATATAAATAGATAATAGCATTAAAGCTAATAAAGTATGACATAGATATCGTTTTATAGCTACAAAATACAATAATAGTGGCATAATGCCTATTATATTCAAAGCAATTACTTTCAGAATTAAAAATATCCATAGTTGAATTAATAATGTATGCAAATTTTAGAAGTAGAGTTGTTACGGTTTTATCAATTTCATACATTTATTTCAGAAAATCTTGGTTTAATTATTATTTTTAGTACAAATAGAGAACTATTCCAGAAAGTTAGACACTCTGTTAGGGAGTTATCTTTTGTACCAAAGATCAAGAAAACTGGGATTAAAGATGGTCAAATTACTTAACTGAAAGTCTTTTCAAAAGATATTTTACAAAAAAAAAAAAAATTCAAGATTATTTTCTCAGGTAAGCAAGTTAAGAACAAACTATCAGGATGGCATTAATTTCTCTGACAGGCTCGGTGAATTAATTTTAAAGACATAAGAAAGGTCATTTATGATAAAAGAGGTTTGTTTGTCGAACAAGTAAGTTCTTTTTTTTTTTATATTGGATTAGGTAGGCATTTTGGCATAAAATACGTTAAGACTGAATAAAATAAATTACATATATTTTACTTGCGTGTTAGTGAATATCATAATAAGCTGATCCTTGTTTAATTAATATGTCTATGTATTTATTTTTTTGTTTTCAAGAAAATGACGTTGAAATTTCTAAAACTCTGCTCGTTGTCTCCTTGGTCTTGGCAGAGGAAAAATGCCTATTTTTATAAGATTAATTTGAACAATGAAATAAAAATCGAGTAAAAATTTAAATGTAATTATAGGGTTCTTGATAGAAGTACAAGTATCTCGATAAGTTCATTTGATAGTGCACAATATTGGGTTTGAGTAATTGATATTTGATGTGTACTTAACTGTTTCTTCAATATTTTATATTAAAATGTTTTTTATTTTGTATAGGTTTTATAGAAGTAAATGACCTTTTGCCATTATACATTTCTCGTTTAATTAATTTTATGTTTCTAAAGTTCAAAAACTAGAAATCTGAATATTGCTAAGTTTCTTTCTTAGTTAAAAGGGTTGTAATTCTAAAATTCCTTCATTTACAGACTGGGTTAGTCGTAAAATACCTGTTCTTCTAAAGTAAGTAAGCTCCTGTACGTACACAACCCCTTGGGTTCAGAACTTCCTTCAGGTAGCTAGGCTACCTGTCCCGAAGCTGCCACAAAGCCTCTCTGCAATAAGTTTTGCAGTATATAAACTATTTATTTTTAATTTTTTTACGTTCTTATCTATTTATTTTTCCTACTTTATCAGCTATTTATGCTTCGGGTCTGAATTAGATGTTACATTCCTGAAACATTCGGAACTACCTAATTCAATGTACAATTTTTTGGTTTAATTAGTGTGAACTATCAGTACATCTGGTGCCTATACCATAGTCCTTGATCTATCTGTTCTTATAGCGGTAGACTTCAGCTTTCGAGTCTCAGCATTTGGTCCAAACCAATATTCTTAAATAAAACCTCAGGACTGCATCTAATATTTACACAAGAACATAATGTACACCGCCTCATACATGAATGCTTACTACTCACTGACTACAGAACTTTACTACTGACAAAAACAGTACAGAAACTAGGAAATTGGACCGTGAATGGGCAACACGTTTGAAGAACTGAAAATATTTTTTTTTTTTAAATGCTTCTCCAAAAATTCAAGATTTTAAATTGAAATACCTTAAAGATTTCTAAAATTCAGATATTTCATAAATTATTCTCTATTAAATATTATTGAAGTATTTATGACGATACAATAACTTTTTTGCTCGATTTTTCTTGCATTTTAATATTGTATAACATCTTATTTTGTATAATTTTATTTTATTTCTTGTTATGTTCTTTATATTTAACATAAAACACATGTACTACATATATGTATATATGAAATAATTAAGTATGGTGTGGACAGGAATAAATAAAATCCCTTTCTAAAGGGTTACTGCATGAAGGAAAACACTACATCTAATATTATCTGATGTCAAAGGATGTGACAATTTAACTGCTCTAAGATCAACACCATCTTCTTATTTGAACGAACCTTTCCTCCTATCTCTCCTTGTTAAATGATTTTTTTTCTTTCTAATTTGACCAATTCATTCAGTAAACATTATTATGATAGTGATTAACAACATTATAATGATTACTACAACTTTATCATTTAATCTGCACATCTCCATAAAGCTAATAATTGTACGTTACTTATCCGCAGCAAAGTAATTTGCTGTAATATAAACTTTCACGAGATTCCTGTTCTACGGGGTTTTGTTTGTTGTAATATGGATATCATGAAATGCTGCCTAATGAATTATATAGTTTGGTGGATTATATTGCAGCTATGATATGCTATATTTTGAAAAGTTGTATTATAACAAAGATAAAAATGTTCTATATAATAACAATATATTTTTTGCATACCTAATTTTGCATTGTTTCGCATTGTCAAGTCTTCAACCAAACAATCATCCTGAAGAATTTCCATTTTTGAGAAAATTATTTGGCGTTGAGGTAGGATTCATGTCTCAAATTAAGGCTTACTAACTTTCCTTCAGATACTATATTTCAGTTTGGTACCTACCATTGGCAAACAAAATTCAAATTTTGCGATAAATCAACATTTTTTGGAGAGCGTTTATCTCCGCATCCAATTGGCCTACGTTTATGCGATTGGGCTTAGACTGTCGCAAATTTGTAATCTTTAACAGTGTGAATATACTCTGAAAACGAAAATCACATAGTTTAACAAATATAAGCTAAAAACTGAAAATAATGCCAAAATTTCGCTGTTTCTCGAATAATTCAAAATTCGCTCCAGGTTTTGAGGGTTACAAACTTGGATATCTAGGTTTTTGCGATCTTAGCCTTTTTTATCGTATTTTTTTTTATAAATCGACTGAGATAATGTTATAAATATTTATCAAACAGAAATTTCAAGGTGGGGTTTACACAAAGCCCTCCTGGAGCGAACACTGATCCCTGTGTGCCATCGTAGGGCAGATTATATATCTGAGGGTTGTCACTGGCAGATATCCCACCCGTCAACTGTTTCCTTTACGAGGGATATCAAGTGTAGATAGCCTCTCAGTGATTCGACCCTATCTGTTAGTAACCACTATGTGTATTATTATGTTTATAGTTCAATTTTATAATATTTTTTCGGTTTCAAATGGTTTTCTTAAATATTACGAAAAATATACTGTAATGATGTCCTATCTAATTGCAATGCTGTTTTTAATTTATTTGAAGTCATTTAATATATTGCAAGAGGTTTCATTTAATTTTTATTTTAAAAAAATTGATTCTAATATTATCCGAACGGATTTATTACCACACATATTATTTGTTCCTCTTATGAAAGACAAATTGTAATATTTACTCATAAAAAGATTACTTACAACTAAAAATTATAAATAACACTGAATAAATAATATATATCCCACAGAACTACTGCATGCAACGCTTCTTCCTCTTTCGCTCTACCATCCTCTGGAATTCTATTCCTCCTCATATCAGACATTATCATTTCTTCTATATATTTTTTTTTCATTTTATGTAACTAGTTCTATTTATTTATGTACTTGGTCCCAGAATAAATTTCTTTTCTATTCTGTCCTATTGTATTCTTTATAGAAATATTACCGAGCAATTTTAAATGTATAAGGCTTAATAGAGATGGGCTGACTATGATTTTAGCAAAAAAAAATCTCAACGTTGAAAATGTTTATTCAAGAAAATTTATTTAGAACTTCTCAAAGATCTAAAGAAGACCAGTTGCGTGAAGCTGAAGGCATTAATGTTTTTAGATTTGTGCTCACTTAATTATGTCATATTAGAAAATTTTTATCCATTTTTGTTTTGTGTGTTTATAATGTTATTTATTGTATATAATCAAAATTTATTATCTTAAAAAATTAAATGTAAATTACCTCTAAATTTTCAATATTATCTAAAATAATGAACATGTTAGATATATGTAATATACCTAGATGCATGGTGCATGTACAAATATTTCAATCTACGCCCATCTTTCAGGGAAACTGTAAGATAAATAAAAATTTCTTCTGATTTTTACAGAATCTTTTTTTTTTTTTCTGAAAAATAATGCAAAATTCAGTTATTTACTTAGTTTAGATGGTTAATTGTGAAATTTGGAATTGAATTATGATATTTGTGGACTTTCTTTGACGAATCTGTAATATCTTATAGTAATACGTATATGAATAGCTGAAATAGCAATTCATATATCTGCCTCTATATTAAATTTCAATTAAGAATTAATGTTATTTAATTATGACACAAATACAAAACTGTGATATATATAAAAAAAAAAAAAATAGTGAGTTAAGTTCATTATTCAGAATTTTAAATTTTATCGAATTTATTTTTTGTTAATATCATAATCTTATCTGAAGTTCAATAATCAATTAAAAAAAAAAAAATCTATTTCTACAATAAATAACAAACTTTAAAGATGAATCTAAAGTAAAAATTATAATAAATTAGCATCCCCCTTCTCGGCTTCGCTCGCTGTCATAACTAAACAACTTAAATAATTTCAACTAACTATTGAAGTTTTATTTTTTTTATCAATTAAAATCCTGTGTTGTGGTATGCGATTGAGCATTATTTATTTAATGATTTTTTTCACTCTTAGGAATAATTTTTAACCAGGTACCATTGCACAGATTAAATTTATGAAGATAATGTAAAAGCATAATTATACATCTAATTATGTATGAGTTGGTACATATACAAGCATTATCAAATAGATCAATATTTTGATTTGATAATAATTTTTATTCCGCAAAAATGATTTTATTGATTTTATCTAGTAGAATTTCAATTTCTAACCATAAAATTATATGACAGTATGGCCTCATATTTTTTTTTCCACTCAACAGTGTACATTTAATGTTTTTAAATGTATAATAATAGAATTTATTATCGCTAAACCTTCCTATAACTATGAAGGTTATTCTTTTAGGTTTGGTACAGATGACATTAGTAGTTTTACATTTGTAAATTCTATTGCAGAATACTACCTACCATATATTGATCGATTTTCAAACTTCACTGGGATCCACATTTTAAGAATGTGATTAAACATAAGTAAATTTTATTATCAATCTCAAGTTCTATAAAACAGTGTATACTTGTGAGCTCTCATGCAGAATGGAGCTCTTCACCTATCGGTCATTTTTCAAACTTCACTTTTATCTACGTATTATCGCTTGTTTAATAACAATTTGATTTAAAATCAGCGAATTTAATTGTTGCTGAAGCTTCCTTGAACTATAAAGATGGTATGCTTAAAATTTGGTACAAATTGGATCAGTAGTTTTCATGGTTAGTGATCACAAACGAAAAATGGCTTTTCCTTTTATATAATAGTATAGATAAAGGCATTTCAATCAACCTATGGTTAAACCGTAGAAATATAATTTAATAATAATGTTGCTAGAGAAACGATCAAAGCTTCCAATTAATTACAAATGACTCATTTACATAACTGTGATAAGACCTATTTGGACGTACGGAGTTAAGCTTTGGGCTCCACTAAACCATCCAATCCATCTCATATTCAATCCTCGCAATCCAAAATCCTTCGAAAAATACTCAATGCTCTTACTTTGTGACCAATAAACTTATCCATAAAGACCTTAATGTTCCTTATGTTGCTGCTTTAGCCCAGAACAGATACCAATCCTTCCAAAGTAAGCTCCATAACCACTCCAATCCACTAGTCTCTCAACTTGCATCCATTCCCGATAATTCTCCGAGGCGTCTGAAAAGAAGATGGCCTAGAGACCTTTTAGTGTAGATTTTTATTGAAGTGCTACTATTGAATAGTTCTTCACAAGTTATTTACAAGCCATCGTATTCACTATTAACACATTTACTTGATGTATATGTTTTTGTACAGTTGTAAATATCAATAAATGAAAAAAAATAAAATGTCCGACTTTTTGTCGATTTTTGCTAACCCCCGACCACAGAAATAACAGATTAGTCGGCTTTACCGACTAGTCCCCGACTACAGAAGCTGCCGATTAGTTGGCTCACCCATTTAAGCAATCAGCAATAATGATTTCCAAAATATATTCAAATGCAACAGCAGATAAAAGGAATAAACGAATCCCTACATACATATAACGATAGACGGCTCCAAGAGCTTGGCGTCATTGACTTGTGAACTGATTCACTTGCTATTTATAATTACTTTCCCCGGAGCGGTAATGATCATAGAAAGTAATTCGGCCGCTAGGAGCAAGTTCGTTCCACCCTAGGAGCGCTATAATACTTAGAGTGCAATAACACCCGTGTTTTCGGGAACAGGCTTCTGCATTGGTTCATTCCTTGAAAGGATAATGTTTATATTTTATGACTTAAAAAAATAAAATAAATTATCACAGAATGTAGTGATAGAAATGAATATATGAAGTAAAATAATAATAAATTGTTAAGTAACAGCCCATTGATAAACTACCCACTCTCTAAAAAAAATATTAAAACTGTCTTTGTGTCTATTTTCCCAATATAAATATATATAAAGAAATAAAGAAACATACAAGGAGGATTTAAAATGTCTTAAAAGGATCGGTTGTCAGTCTTATAATCTGATATCTTCCTATTAGCTGAGGTGCCGAATTTAATCATGAATTAATTAGGTGATTGATTCCAGGAAATTAGTTTTCAAATATTTAATCATGATTAAATTTAGTAACTCTGCTTATAGGAAGGTATAGGCTAAGACTGACAAGCCCTTGGAAGGAACTAACACAGTCTTTTCCACTTTGCTTATTGACTTCCTTTTATTTTTATATGTTTTCTTTATTTTGTATAGTTTACCTAATTTTCTATTATTTTTATTTTGAGTTAGTTAATCTTCTATTGTAAATAATTTAATTAGTGTATTTTTTTATTGTATATAAACTGCTCACAAATTGAAGTTAGCAGTTTGTAAACTCATCAAAAGTTAGGTAACATTCTTTTTTAACCATACTTTTGTTTTTTTGGGTGTTTTCTTTTGTGTATATAATAACTTACTTATGCATTGATAATGGTATTTGTTTAACAAAAAAAAATTCAACAAACAAAATTTGAGAAAAATGCATTTTTTAAAATTAAATAATTAAACTTTTTAATTTTTACAAAATTTAAAAGATATTGTATTTTTTCACATTAGCTTTCTTCGGTAGGGTGTTGAGCACCCTCTACTTTGAATTAATTTTTTTTTTATATTCCTTATTAAGCTCAATATGTAATTTTGAGGTAAAAAAGTATATCCTCAATTAATGCGTCAGCAAGTTCATCCTAATTATCTGGACTAGGCGAACACATGTGTAATTAGCGTTGGAGTTAGTCCGAAATATGTTCAATTGGATTCGTGTTATCAATCAAGTAAACGAAATTATAAAATATCTTAAATTCCTTAAGTGGTCCACTTCAATTTGTGAGTTTATTTAATTATTGATTTTTTTCTTATACCTTATTATTATTGAGTTAGTGCAAACATAATTCAGGTTTTGAATATTAATTTTGTTTTGGCAAGTGCTTACCAATTAAACAAAGATTATCCTTCAGTCCAGTTAATGGAATATAAAAAATTGTTTTTACGAAATCAAACATAGCCAAAGTGCGGTCGGAATCACGCGTAAATTCAATGTAGTTTGGGGTGAAGGAATGATCCATGATTATATATTGCAGCGATGGTTCCAAAAATTTGGTCTAGGAGATTATGATCTTGGAGACAAGTAAAATCGCAGTAGGCCTTCTGTTGTTGATCATGACCATCTGAGAACTTTGGAAAAAGAAAACCCTCACAAAAATACTCAGAACATTGCGAGAGTTAGTCTTGATCAGTCAACATTATGGAACTTTATAATACAACTTTTTTTCACATATTAAAACTTGCATTATTTTTGCAGATAGCAATATTTTATCAAGCCAAAATTATATGTATATAGATATCTTACAGCCACATAAAAGTTTATAAAATACTAAATTATTATATTGTTATAATATTCTGTATTCTATCATATGCATCATATCATCATTAATATGTAATGTAATGTAACATATACCGTAGTATATGTATAGTATCCATGTAAGGGCACGGAAAATGTATTGCTCCTGAAATTAACGGCCTTTTTATATTATTACCATACAAGGAAATATACATTCATATAGAATGGAATAGAGAAAAATATAAAGAAAACTTTATTCTGAGGCAAAGTCCCTTAAGATAACATTACATGAAACAAAGTAAAATTATATATGGCCTAGAGGTTTTTAAAATGAAAACAATATATACATACATACCATGCTCAACCGCCAGGTTTACTTCATATTAAGGGTGCCCACTTTAAAGAGCTTGGAGCACCCCAGGAGTATCTTTCTACCTCAAAGTTGATCCAGGGCTGAATTAATAAAAAATAAAATTTCGGCCATAAACCCCAATAAAGAAACAAACAAACCTCCTAATGATGTTATAAAAGTATTCGAATCATTTGAGATTTTAAAGTTCCCTCTGCAATGTTTATATAAGTTGTTTCGTTCCTGAAAACATATACGAACACTGACATATTCTGTACACACTGAGTGCGAAAAAAGGGGAATGATATTAATTAAAATTAATAATTATAATACTTTAACCTTCTAATTACAGGGCCGTGGGAAAGAAAGACAATCACATTCTTCGGTCGGAACGAAATTGCATTTTGTTAAAACCAAACTGCCAATTTAAATCGGGATTTTAAATTAAGCTAAAGTGACTTTGTCACGGATAAATAAATATTTTTTAATTTTTTTTCTCATTTTTATTCTTCAAAAACCTCGATTTTTTTTAATACACCGATCGATCTGTATCAACCTCGGCTGATACCCTTTATATTTTTCACTTAGTAACTATGTGACTATTTTGATTCTGGCCAGAATGTTATAAATTTTCTTTTACCATTGCAATCTCATATCAACTAATATTTATAATTATTCTTTGTATATTTGTTTTTTGCGAGCAATTTCCTTATAGGATAATCAACCTATTCTAGCCAGTGTGGGAAGGACGAGTTTCATTCCTTGGCTATGCCACGAAATAAATTCAACAGGCCTAGACCGGATTCGAACTAGTGGTTACGAGAATGCTAATGTTCGTGACATTTGGCCACCACATTCTATTTTTTATTAAGTTAATAAGTGCGTAATGCCCCAGATGTTCTTTCTCCAGCAATGCTGTTTACAACGCTTAGGTATTTTAAATCAAAGTTTTATGCTTTGAAACAAATTATAAGAAAAATTAGTTCAATTTGTTTTCTTCTGTGAATTGAATACGAAATCATCTTCCGATAAATTTGATTTCTTAACTCCTTTGATTGTTTCTAGAAATTTCTAACTACAGCAGAAGTAGCTTACAGGCCAGCCCGATCAGATGAATTACCCATGACGTACAAATCATATAGTTGGTATATTAAACTGTTTAGGAACAACTAAGGATCTTATCACATTATTATTATCATTAGATCAGTCTTTGTAGTAGAAGACTGAATTGTATCCATTGATACAATACTCTGTAACTCATATATAACTGATATATTCACCCAATTATATACTTTGACAACTTTACCGCTGCCTGTCGACATCCAATGCTATGTTAAGATCGTTACATTAACCGGCCAAACTAAATGTCTCAGTTTTTAATTTTCTATACTGGTAGGAAATGTTTCACACATGAGGAATCAGGGGCGTGTGGAATGAAAATCCTATGACATGAGTCAGAAATACAATTCAAATTGCGTTCTGAAGAAGCAAACCAGAAGATTACTAATGTTTGCCGATATGGAGTGAAAATATACTTGTGTCAGGAGGGATTAATGGTTCTCTGCATGGGACAGGATACATCTTCGTTCAGTCACTCTGTCATAATATTCCAGGATATGCATAGTGTATCTATTATAAGATATGCAACACTGCATTCTATAATTCCAAGAATTAATGTATTGTTAAACCACACCTTAAATGTAAAAAATAACTTTTTAATCTTAAAGATTGTAAAATTTCTATTATTCTATTGTTTAAGTAATTTTTAATAGGCCAACAACTATAAATTGGAACTATTATAAATTGTAAATATAATTAAAATTTCAAACTCCATTGTAAAGCTGAAGAACTAACATACGCAACCAGACAAAGGCAACATTTTATTACACTTGTTCCATTCTCAGTGGTTTTTTGTGTCCCAGTGTTGAGAGACTAGTGGATTTGAACGGTTATGGAGTTTACTATGAAAGAGCAGGTATTAGGTTTGGGCTAAATCAGCAACATTTGAATATTAAGGTCTTTATGGATAAGTTTATTTGTAATATCAAGGATTATGGATATAAGAAATGATTAGCTGGTTTATTGGAGCCTCAGATTTCAACTCCATATGTGCTATTAGGTGTAATTACTGTCATATATATTAGTCATTTATAATTAATCGGAATCTTAGAGCGTTAGTATAGTAAAGAACGGAGAAGTCAAAAACGATTCCTAGTTAAACGTTTTAGTCTAGTCAATAAACACATTGAAGAGTACATGAAATATACGATGATTTTTGACTTTATAGCTTCGTTAGGAGTAGTTAGAAGGTAAACATACTAATAGTCCCCGCCCCTGTGGGGTGTGCTAACAGGGAAAGGGAGGAAGTTCGATTTTTATGTTTTTTTTATTATATTTCGAAAACGGCGGACTCTAGAAAAATATGATACAAATCAAAATTAAAGCTAATTAATTTTCCTATAAAATTGATTCCAATTTTATGTGACGAAATTCTAACGGTGTTTGAGATATACGACATGGAAAATCAGTGATTTTCGGGAAAAAAACAAATATTACCTAACATTTTGTCAAACACTTCTAGTACCATCCACGACCGATTCTCAGAAAAAATGGCTGAATCAAAATTGATATTTCTAAAATTATCAATTTTTAATAACTTATAACTCGAAAACCGTTGTAATTTAGACAATTATGTATAGAATAAATTTTATAGGAAATTTAATTAGCTTTAATTTTTCTAGAATCCAGCGTTTTCTGGATATAATCGAAAAAAAAACAAATTGGGACAAAATGGGATTTACCTTCTAACTAGTCCTAACAAAGCTGTGAAGTAAAAAATTATCGCATATTTTATGTACATTACACCACTTATTTCAGCACTCCTACCACTTATTTCGCACTTCTCAGCGAAAACACGTTTGTCGGTACTCTTTTGGCTATAGCTCCGAAACTAATTGGTTGATCCAAAATTTCTTTTTTTCATCTGAATGCTCGTTAAATTTATTATAAGAGCCTATATATTGCGTTTTGATTAAGTTCCTTTAAATACCCGTACCAGCACGCTCAAAGCCGCTTATTGTTTTGAAATACAAGTTTTTCTGCCATATTTTACACTATAACTCCAAAACTATTTGTCCGATCTCAAATTTCTTTTTTTCGACTAAAATCTGTTTAAATTTACTATTAGGCCTTATGTATGAAATATTGATTATGTCCCGAAAAAAAACCCAAGCCTGAACGTTAATATGTATGTTTTGGCAAAGTATGACGATATTCACAAATTCTTTGGGCTGGTTTCAGTGTATAACGTGACTTAATAAAAAATCCATATATAGGGCCCTTTGCACTTCTTTACAATTGGCACCATATACATTCTGTTTGTTTTGGTGGTACCGACTCCAAAAATAACTGATCATAAATTGTGAATTGGTAAATAAGTATCGATAATTTCGTTGATTGTTATTTAATGCTCTCTGTTTTGAAGTAATTAAATATTATTTTTATTTTTTAGTTCAAGTTTGTACATGTAGATTTAATCTTGAAGTATTACCTAGCCATAAAAACAAAAGAATCATCAACATTGAGATTCATAATTGACTGAATAATCACCTAACAAACATAAACAAAAAAATAAAAAAAAAATAAAAAAAATGAAGTCGAATTGAGGAACTCCTTTTTGAAGTCGATTGAAACACCCAACATGATAATAATCTCCTAAAAGTAAAATGCTTAGTGAATAGACAGAGTGTAAAGAGACGAAGGGGGAGTTGGGTAGTTAGGTGAATAAATTTTCATTTCTACATTTATTAATAAATGAGCAGTCCCTTAGGATTTACCTATGACTGATCTATTTCTCTGTTCTGGGACTATTAAAATATTTTCAGAAAAGCTATGAATATGAAAAATCCGAAACATTTTGATTTTTTACTTCAGTTTGAAACCAGATAAGAAGGTGAAACCAGAGTCCTTTTTTACCACCCTATATTTTGGGTAAAAATATGAAATTGAATGAACCGTAATTCAGATTTTTGTAAAATTAAAAAAAAAAAAATTGGTTACCATTTGGCCAGGCAAATTTTGAAGGTTATGATTTTTTTTTTTTTTTTTTTTTTTTTTTTTTTTTTTTTTAAGAAATTTCGTATTTAAGGGTTCTCTTCTGATATTTGAATTAGATTCAGGCGACATTTTTTGTATAAAAATTTATAAATATAATTTGCTTAAAGATCTAATAATTTCTTTATAATTAAATTAACCTAAACAGAAATCTATGAAGCGGCTGTAAAATCTGCACTAAAAAAAAATTGTTTGTCGCAAAAATCATGTCGATATCATTTTTATTCAAAATAATTTATTTTATATCTGAGAGGCAGAATGTGTCCTCCCCTTGTTGGTACATAAAAGTTTATTACAAACTAGTTTAAGTTACCATTGGGTATAATATTGCAATTAACTGATAGTCATTCTTAGATAAATGTATTGATCTTTTTATTACACCTATAAAATGTCTCATTTATCACTTTAATGAATGAATGTGAAATGTCTAATTTCAATGTCCATAAAAAAAAAATCAATTAGCGTTGTATGATTCTGTTATAATTTTTAAAATTAGAAAGCCATAATTTTAAAACTTAATAATTTCATCTTGATTATACTTAATGTCATATCTTTTTTAAAAAAGTTTTTATTGACTAATTATCGCCACCTGCTACAATCAAGGATAATCAGTAATAGAGATAATAACTCTATGTTCCTTATATAGGTTAAATTCCAGCTTCATGAATAAAATAATGCTATAAATGAATAAAATAATCAGATTTTACATACCTTGCAAAACAAAAAGGCTACAAAAAATGTATTAAATCCCTTTGAAGGGGTTTAAGTGTATTTTTTTTTTCCAGAATGTCCAAATAGGTCTTATCACTGTTAGGTAAATGATTCTGGTAAAATTAAACGGTAGGTTTCAACGTTTGCCTAGTTAGTGTTGAAAAATTCTACAAGAAAACGACGGTTAGTTTCTTGTCGTTTTAGTCTCGTAAGTAACTCTAAATTAAAACTAAAGATATTCTAAATATAATTTAATTTAATTAGTATCTAGAAAAAACATATATTAAAAAAAAATAATAATAAAAATGTTTATTGTACCAAAGGTAGGATTAAACTGCCCTTCTTGGCTGGCATTGACTCCAAGAATATCTGATCATAAATTGTGAATAGGTATATAACTATCGATAATCTCGTTGATTGTACTTTAATGATCTCTATTTTGAAGAAATTCAAATATTATATTTTACTTTTTAGTTTGTACATTATAGGCTTAATCTTGAAGTTGGTTTTTGGTTATTTTCTAAAAACTATCTTGTATGTTTTTCGAATTGAAGAAGAGTGTTTAACATTCGAAACTAGATTTTGAAAAAAAAAAAAAAATCCGAATGGAGTGGCAAATATTTCCTAATTATTAAAGATGGGAGGCGCAGTAGCTCAGTGGGTAAGGCATTCGACTACCATGCTCCCGGGCCCGTGTTCGAGTCCAACTGAAGGAAGAAAATTTATTTTCTGTGATTTTGTTTGTGGTTCGACTTCGAGACCCTTGGAAGACCGTCCTAGGGCACACCCAAGCTCCACAAAGTGGGTACTATTAATTGGGGAAAATACCTGGCGGTTGAGCGTGATTTAGGCAGAATCTCCTCCTTTCACAACTGCTGGCCTCGTAACAGTACATCCTCACCGAAGTACTGAGCCCAAGACCTTGTTAGTGGTACAGGTTTATTTATTTATTTTTAATTATTATAGGTAATGTATGTAAACATTTTTTCATCACATTTTTTTTAATTTAATTGATAATTTTAAGTTCTACATCATAAGACAATTAAACATTTTGAATAAGCCAATACCAGAACAAGAGTAAGCCGGTCGCCCAGGAGAGGTCGATGAACTGCCTCCTAGAGCCGCTAACTGTTCCCGCAATTTTCTCTTTCTCCCGCCCGCGGTGAAACTGACTCCCGCCAAACCGTTAGCCCTGCTAGTAGCACAGCCTACATGTAACAGTCTGCCCCAGGGGGGTTCCGGTCGCAAAAAATATTGGAAAAAAAAACAATTATTGGAAAAAGCCAGGGGCAGATCTCTTCACATAAATATAGAACTTATTGAGGTACGCATGATGGTATAGAAGGATCAATACAATTAGGATTGATGAATGATTTTCCACTTCTATTGGAGTTTTTTATTTGAAAACTAGTTTCGAATGTTAAACATTTATTATTAGTTTTAAAACATACGGAATTTTTGGCCGGATTCCATATTACGGCCAAATATCCACCAAAGTCGGAATTGCGAATCCAGGAGCTTCACTGAAGACAACATAAACTGTAAACAATTAAAAATTATAAAATAAATAATAATGATAATAATATAAAATAAAAATATAATTTATGATTAACTAGACCTAAAGATTTTAAATGTATGTATTAAATAAGTAAAAATAATGATTTGAAGTTAATTTGAATAATGTAACCAAGTAAAGTTTATTTAGAGCAAACAAAACTATCAATATTCATTTTTAAATCGTTTTATTTATAGAACACATGCAACTAGTAAATGTGTGGGGAAATTAATACAATACCATGACAATAAGTTGTGAAGTAACAACCCATTGGTGGCACTTTAATAAAAGTTCTATAGTAAAGTTCTCGAGCCATCTTATCTATATTTAAAAAAATAAAATTAATAAACACTCTTTAGTATTGGTCCATTTTAAAGCACATTTCAAATACTCTAGAGTAGTACATGTCTTCTGTTGCAATGGAATTAGTTTAAATATATTGATCTTGGGTTTTTAATCTTCAATAATTCATTCCTTTATTATTGAATTATATTATATATGTAATACTTATATAAAATATGAATGATTGTTTACTCCTAATGTTCAGCTAACTAATATCGCTAGAAAAACTTGTGAACCTTACCAAGACTATCGACAGTAAACAATTAATTTGATTAATTTTTTTTATAAATACTATAATAAAATATATATATTTTTTTTTTTTTTACATGGGTATACCTTTTGGCTGGAGGTTATACTTTTTTGGTTTAACTTTTACCCTTAAAAATGTAACATTTTGACCCTAGCTCTGTTGGTGTTGCTTGTATCGAAAATTTATCGACAATTTCGTGATCAGAAATTTAATGGAGAATATTTTTTGTTATTTAACATTTGTCGTAAGAACCTACCGTTTAGGAGCCATATTGATTCGAATTTAAAAAAATCATGTTTTGCCTACATTTCTTAAGTGTTGGGGCTTTTTTGACACCCACTAGCTCTGTCAGCGTTGCTCGGATCTAAAATTTGCCTAATGTTTCCTGATCTGAAATTTAATGGAAAATATTTAGGACCTACTGTTTAGGATCTATATTGGTTTGAATTTTTGAAGTTATTCCATACTCAAAATGTTTTATTCAAACGTTTTATCCACTCTCAAAAAAATAACATTTTGACACGTCTAACTCTGTTGGTGTTGCTCGGGTCAGATATTTTCCGACAGTTTAAATGAAAAAAAGTCAAATTTGAATACTCTATATTCTTTCAACTTTGTTTATTTCGAATAATCATTGATTTTTAGTTTAATTTAAGTAATTTGATCCTTTTAATTATAAAATGTAAATTGGTAAGAACAGTATATTATAGATGAACACATTGTTATTCCCAATCAAGATGAAATTATGTAGTTTTTTCTAATAAAATAATTAAATCAATTATTTTTGTTTTATCAGTTTTTTTTTTTCAGTTTAATATTAAATAAACAGTTTTTGTTATAAATTTAGTCTTTAATTTTTCCTAAATTGCTTTTACTGTTTTAGCCCTTTGCTGATTTCGTTTATCTGCTTGACTTTATCTATCGACCTGTTGCCTGACTTTATATGTAGGTACCTATTTGTAACAATTTATGATATTTAATTGTTCTTTTCGTTCATGGAGCAATGAAATAAGGGTTCGCAATGTTGGATTTCTTTTATTAAGTAAACAAAACTTAATTTTATTTCCTACGGTACTAAATAGACTAGAATCTCATTTGTAGAATTTATCAATTTTATTTCACCTATAATTTGATTTGAATTCAGTTTTAATCAATTCGAAAAATTCCTTTACTTATTCTGGTATTCTTACTTTTTTAAAAAATATGAAATACACAATGCTCTTAACAAATTAAAAATGGGACGCTTCATTAAAATTAACAAATAAATTCTACTACTTAAGACACTTCACTGGAAGCGGTATATTTAGCCTTAAAGTAAAGATATAATTTATAGAAGTAACGTTAATGTTTTTTTTAAAAGTCTTTTTTAAAGTTAGACGTTTTTAATCATGTCATTATATAACGATGGTGTGAGATAGCGAATTCACCAGATCAACAAAAAGAGGTTAAAAATGTACTCATTAGAGAAATAATAACGCAAAATGCCTACTATTTTACTTTATAAACTGGTTTTTGCTCCTCCTTTAAAATTGGTATTTTGCAAATACGAGGTATCACATATTAGCCTACGAATGTATAATTAATTTTTTTGTGTCATAAGTCGAAATATTTACTGATTAAAATGACATAATCTGATATATTTATTTATTTCACATATTCAGACTTGCCTCTGCATTTAGTGAATGGGAAAATTTTTCATTATTTTGCTAATTTCTAAGTCCTATGTATACATTTAAATGTGATTGTCAAGTAAATGTGTTAATAATATGTAGTATGGTATATTAAGATCTTGCCGCTTGAGTTTCGTATGTATATTCCAAGTTATTCAGCGGTCTATGTATAATTCCAGACATTCAATAACGTCTTATTGCGCAATAAAATCTTAGAGTTGTTGTTCCCCCTTGGATAGAACGTTATGTGGTTTGGTTTATCAAGGTTCGGTTTGATTTTTTACTTTTCGAACCATTTCACTAAGATGTAAAGGTGATCTTTACCTACAGAACATCAGTGCCATCGGCAAAAGCAGAAATAAATTGTATAAAATAATCGCAAATAAAAATAATGATTATTTCGAAAATTGATGTTCCTTTTAAGCCTTTTCTAGAGTTAACTGTACACCTGGGATACAGTGTAAGAGAGGAAATGGGTTTGACAGGGACACCCTTCCTGGAACTAACGGGGTCCTAAGGTGCGTAAACACAACATTCACCTTCCTACCCGTTCCTTCCCAGTTCAAGGGTTGTACTGTTTCTGGGGGAGGGTACTTGTCATTGCCAAGTAACGGGACGAAGGGTTATTTATGAACTATAGTTAACGGGTTTCGAAGTGTTGACAAGTTCAAAGACCTCAAGTATATAGGTCGAAGTCAACTAATATTTCAGATATGGGTTCCCACGAAAATTAGTTAAGGGTTGTAGGAAAAGTGTACTTGGCTATTAGTATATTTTGAAGAAAAGATATTTTAGAAGAAAAAAAAGAATATTAGAAGTAATATTATTATAACAGATTTTTATATTCTTCTAATTATCTATTCACAAACAAGAATAAAACAGCTTGTCGTTACAGACTATTCTAAAATTTCCTAAACAAACCTTCAAAGCGTCCAATTAATTACGAAAGATTCATTTACATGACGGTAATTAGACCTATTTGAAATGTAGTTAACCTTTAGGGATCAAAAAAACCTTCCAATTCTTCTCGTATACAATCCTTACAATCTAAAATCCTTCTTAAAATTCTCAATGCTCCTTATCATAATAATGATTGTTTGTATCATAACAAAAATATTATCTTTAATGATCTAATAATTCCATATGTTGTTGAAATAACAGCTCTATACCTACTTGAATCCACTAGTCACCCAACTTACTTCCAACTCCATTTCCGATCACACTCTGAGGCGTCTAAAAAAGAAGCCTTCTTATGTAGGACTTTTATTTAATAGTGGGTAGTTTTTTCACCAGTAATTGGTTATTGTAATACTTTTTCCACTCATTTACTAGATACATATACCCAGGTCAATATCAATAAATAAATAAAAATAATATTTATAATATCTTTTATTTTATATAGATCAAAATAGATATAAACCTGAATGTGTACGTTTTTACCCTTTGGGCTGTTACTTATTGCCTTTAAATATGTTAATTTTTATTATTTGTTTTTGTTTTAAAAATCCTTTGATTTCATCTTCAGTTTATATGACATTATTTTAACATGCCTTTGCTAATGTTTTAAGAATTAATATAGTTATTTAAATGTATTTCACTAACATAAATATTACTTATAAACACTTGAATGAAATTCGTTATTTAATTGTTCGACTCACCTTTGATTTAAATTTTGTTTTTCCCCAATTTTTCTTTTTTTATTTTGTTTCAAGTAGATCAGTAGAAATCCAATTATCTTAATAATTGTGAGAATCTTTTGATTTGGGTCATCTTGGAGATTATTTTGCTATTCGATTTGTTCTTTACTCCAATCATCCTTAAAATTAGACCAAAAATTTAAATGAACTAATCAACATTTAGTGACTAACAGTTTTTATAGAGAATAAATTAAATGTAAGTTTTCAACAATCACTTCGAAGGTACCTGGGACGTTCTTGCTTCTTTCTTGACGTCCTTACATCTCTGTAATTTAATACAAATAGAGATATACTGGAATATTAATATAGCAATGGACGTTTCCCAGACAAAATAGTCTTTTGACATTGATATGTTTTTGGCTGGAGATCTATAGATTTCTTGTTTAACGTATAGCGTCATCATGGAAACCTAGGGTGTAACGTTTTTTCACCCTCAAATTTCATGGAGAATATTTTTTGTTATTCGACATCTGTCGCTATAACCTAACCTTTAGGAGCTGTATTGGTTTCAACGAAAACAGTCACATTTTGGCTACATTTATTAAGTTTTGGGGATTTTTTGACGTTCTAGCTCTATTGGAACAAAATGTGCCCATTATTTCCTTATCAGATAGATATATCTATGACCTATTGTTTTTCCCAGTTAGAAAGGAAATGATTATTGTTTTGTTTTACATGTTTCACAATAAAATATATTAGCTTGGACAAAAAAAAGGCAAAAAAATTAAAGAATATATTTTTATATGAATAGAATGAAATAGACTTTTTATAATACAAAAAATATTTGAACATTATAAATATTAATATGAATAGGAATAGGATAAAATAAAAATATTGACTTTTGTTCAATAAGTATTTGTAATATATATTTTAATAAGTTACTATATACATTTTCTTAAACATATTACAGATTTACAGATTAATTATTTAAATACATTAAACTGTTTTACAGATCTGCCAGGATCTGACGATTTTTAGAGGCCTAAGGACACTCTTGGCCACTCTCTCCATCCACAATTAGAATTAGCTTTTTCGTCCTTAAGGATTGCTGTTTATTTATTTATCTGTTTATTGCTGTTTATAACTTCTAAGTTTTTCTTTTGCTTTGTTGGTAAACATTCTGTTACATGTTACATTGAAAATAGAATTCACTTGGATTCTCCCTAGTCACGAGTGAGTCTTGTGTGAACTCTCACATAAGATTACTTACCAATCAGTCGATTAAGATTATTTAGTTTCTTCAGAAGAATTGGATGCTTCTTTTATAGATTGAACGAAGGGTTCCTATACTCATAAATCCCTTGTTCCACTGTATCTACCCCTTTATTTTCAAGCGATATTATGAAGTCCCCTATGTATACAGTAACATATTTAACATATTACTATAAACATTTTGTGATTTTTCATCGATTTCCTTCATTATTTCATGCATAGACCTTCCCTTTCGGGAGTAAAAGTCAGCACTTCCCGGGGATATTTTTTTTTTTTTCTAATTAGGGAATATATTTTTATATAATAAAATAATAATAACAAATATTGTTTAGGAGTCCTATCCCTAAAAGTATAAGTAATATTTATTAGTGACAATGCAACGAAAATTAAATAAGTAACAATTACTAATTCTTATAACTGATTATTTATATGGCAGATATATTAATGCATAATTCAAGGAATATAATATATTTCCCCTCCTGATAAAACTCTATTAAAAAGTTTCTGGAAATCAAATTCCTGCATGCTTTTATTTTTATTTTTATTTAGACAAAGACTAGTCCAATCATCCTATTATATAATCAATTTATTTACCCAATATAGTGTTGATTAACTATTCTGTCTGATTGCCTTTTAAAATATTGCTTGAGTAGAGAAATAAATGGTGTGAGTGAGGAATCTTCAGGGTTTTCAATACTTGGCTGCACAATTAATAAAGCATTTAGCATGAGCAGAGGGGATATACAAATATGTAAATGACTTAGTTATTATTTGCGTATTGATCGATAGAGTACGTTATGTTCTCATTGGCATATTTATTAAAATATTTTAACAACTCTAACAGTTCCATTTAAGTTGGTCCCTAAACAACCCATGAAATCTGACATTCGAAACAGAAGCGAACTTATTGGAAATTTCCAGTGTCAGTGAACTCTGGAGACAGGGACAACCATAAATAAGAAGAGTTGCCATGATTTAGTGTGGTTATGTAAAGCTAACTGTCCCTAGGGGGCCGTTACCTTGGGCAGGTGCTTCCCGACCAAGGGCACCCACCTCCGGTACCGTTATTCCAACGGGTTAGGAAAAAATCAGGGGGTCCCGCAAAAAGGGCTACTCATTAGACCCTTCCAGCTGTCCCTTTCCAACTGTTTTCTCCACCTCCTCCATCTAGGAGATACACAATCACGTAGAGGATATCATGTGCTGTATGGAACATGTGATTCATACTTCTGTGTAATTAAGATCGGAAAACAGATGCGGCTTATCCATTCGGCCCGTGGGATTCTCAACAGTCGGTGTATCACAGTCTTTAAACCGTGAATAATACGAAATAATAATGGAGTATCTAACAAATGCTAACTGTTTATTAGGTTGCAACATATGCAGCATTGAGGTCTGGTAAATTCCTTCACGAAATCAGGTGTCCGTTTAATTAGGTGAACTGCTCCAGAAACATGCTTGAATTCTTCCACGGCTTGAGTTTTCTGCGCAGTTATCGAGTGAATGCCATCCAGTATTATTAAAAGACTTAAAAAAATATTAAGCTATATACCATTACAGTTTCAAGTACCGTGTACATCTCAGCCTAACTAACACAGGTCTTAAAATACTACAATGTACAAAGGTTAGGTTAAATTTCTTATGGACATTCAACATCGAGGGTCTTAAGTATCCGTCCTTCATTCTACTTTATATTCTTTTGTTCCGCTCTTCAATTATTTTCCATATATTTTTTTAAATTTCATTATAAAGTTATATTTTTTGAGTGATCTGAGAGTTATATCTATAATATTACTATTATCACCAAGAATAGTTGGGAGGCATCTTTGTGATCATTCTTCTTGAAAATAATCGTCTCATCAAAGGCAGTCTTCACGAATGTGTATAATCCTTTGTTATAAGATAACCATGGGTAAGTCCTATGTATATGGCCGATTCCAAATCTCGTTGTAACAACTTCTTTCTTTCTATTGAAGAGATTAGAGCTTTTCCACACACAAAATGTTGTTTTTTAACAGTTTCTAATTTGATTTGATCCTCTACGTCTTCTCAAAGCTGGGCCCAAGTCATTTTGAATCGATGTTTTAATCTATGAGAAATGTCTGCTGAGTTGTATATATTTGGGATATCTATAATTGATAATGCTGCTTCATTCGCCCTTGATTCCCACGTGAGATGGAATCTAAACAAGCAATAAATTCTCATGCAGATTTTTCACCATTGAATTATAAATTTGGGCTTTCTTTAAAAAGGTTTTTAGTATAAATATTGTTTAGTGCCATAGATCAGATAGGGAGTCCTCGTACATTGCCAAATTTTCTTCTTCACACTGCATAATATAATATATCACCGCACAAATAGCATAACATTTGGTAGTGGATAGGGATGGAAGTTGATACTTGACAATTATGAAATCTTAAGTAAATAAAATATAAATTAATCATAATAATAACCAACAGTATAAAGTAACAAGTATAAAAATATGCCTTACTAATACAATAGAACTAATAAATGCAACTAATTAATACAAGCAATAGTAATAATAAATACATCAATACACTTCTAATCGATCGATGGTATTTTTTCAATTTTAGTTTCTAAATGAATGAAACCATCATGGCTAAGAATGCGGGTTTGAATAAGAATACAAATTACAACAATTTATTAATATATAACATAGAATGCAATATTAAATAACTTATGAAAAGTTAGTAATAAAATCACTAATGAAATATTGAATTTGATTAAACATTTTATTTTTTTTCCGTTTTAACGCCTGGCGGCCGGCATCCCTGGAAGCAAAAACGCGTAAAGAAATACGAACTAGTTTTCAAAATATAAAAAGGTTCACCGAAAGATAATAATTATCTATTTTCCCTCATTATTTTAAAACGAGAGAGTACTATTTCTAAAAAATATTTGATTTTCGTCTGAATTTATGAAATGATGGAGTATCCTATTATGAGCTAACGGATTTTTGAATTACTGCTAAATTAACTCTCTCCTACTAATAATTAGTTTTTGTTTATTTTATTCTCAATTAGATTATTCACGGCTGTCACAATTAACACAATATGGCATTTTAGAGGTTGGGAAGGACACTTCAGAACCATCTCTTCCTGTATTTGATCGCAATTTATTATTATTTATCGCAACTTTACGGTAGAAAAATAGCTACAAACATTTCAACCACTGCTCAAATATTTATCTATTAATGCATTTATATAGATCCGGTTTATTACAGTTTTATACATACTTTTTTCAACATCAAATGGCTTCACAAGAAGATAATTATAATCACTTAAGAAAGATTTTGTTGGAAACCTATAGCTATATATAGCTATAGCTAGCTATATATTAACTATTTTTTAACACATTCTGCTTAGATTGGTAGTTGGAAAGAAAATATGTTTGTTTTTCAAATATGCAAGCCGATTATGGACAGTAAAATTTGTAAATAAAAGTTTAATAAATAAAGTTGCAAAAATAAATATGGAATAACGAAAATAAAGGATCGGAATACACATGCACATACATATAATAAGTTAGTAAACGTGTGTATAGGAATTATAAAATTATTTTTCTTATAAAGGAAGTCTATCCACTATAGCCAGGTATAACGGATACAGTAAAATCACGATAGACAGTGTTTTAAAAATCAAATCCAATAATAACCTAAAGTCAAAAAAGGATTAAGAAAATTTTAAATCCTTTATTTTTTTAAAAAACTTTTATTGAGTAATTATTACAATCTGCCACAAATAGGGGCAATAAGTAATATAGATGGCATATGATTACATTCACACATTATGTACAAAGAGAGAGAAAAAGAAAAAAAAAATATATATATAAAATAAAATAAATTAAAAGATAACAGAAAGAATTTCCTATACATAAACAATATATAAATAAAATGAAATACTAAGATAATAAAATAAAACATTGAGTGAGCAAAAATAAATAAATAATAAAAATAAAGATAAATTAAATTAAAAGTTAAAACTACATTCATACTTATTTACAATACACACTCATCTTAGGGATCTCCCAACCACTGTTTTATTATATTCATCTTTGGGATCCCCAAGCGATCACACGTTACTTGACGATATTCTGAGCTTGGGTGGCACAACCGAAAAGTCACTGTTTTGACAGTACTTTCTAGGGCTTACATATTCCAATCTCTTAAACCCCCGAAAAATTCCTTAATTATTGATCTAACAACTCAGCGTTCTTCTATTCACCACCTAAACACAAGGTTTCAACCTTTTAACCTGTATATAACCCCCAATATAACTGCTTCCTTAGAAAAATCCAATATCATTTGTGCTACCTCCTTCTGGAATTTCCTACCCACCCCCATTCGTAAAGCTGCTTCCCTTACTTCTTTTGAGGGCACTTTTGCCGTTATTACTAAGCAGGTATCAGGGCTATCCCTGATTTATTATAGAAATAACTGCATCATAGTGTGCTGCCCACCTTTCAGATTTCCGTCTAAAATAATTATAAATATAATTTCTTAATTGTGCCCCAGTAATACACAGCAGCATATGTTTTTTCGCTGTTATTTATCAGGTAGAGGCTTGCAAGAGACTTCTCTCATGTCTAAAAAGCCACTATTATAGCGTTGAGGTTTCATCCTGCGAGATCCAAATTATCTTCGAGTCCTAAAATCGGCCCTGTTCTGTTAAGGATTTCGGTAAATATTGAACAAGACAGGCCAAGCCATCGCCCTGCCTTACATCTGCATCCCGTTGAGAATCCTCTTGATAACTTCCACTCATGGAAGGACAGGCCCGGTACAGAGATTTCCCAGCTCTTCTCTCTCAGCTGCGTCACTGGTGTTAAAGAAAGCTCAGTGGAGGCTGAGTTAGAGCGCAATGTACAGTCATTCAGGGCGTGAGTGGAGAAGCTGGCCAGTGCCAGAACTCCAACATAAATACATTTTTACAATAGATCTCGGGGCCACTGCCGTTTTAATCTGCGAGGGGAGTTATCAGGGTTTGTTGAACTGGATAGTGATTGGGCCAGAGGCTTAGGATGGAAAGAAAGGTTGTGATGGACTTTTAAAAATTTAAGAGGTATGAGGTCGAGGAAGTATGGTATGTTGAGATCATTGTTGAGGTTTTTATTGGATACGTAGTAATGAGCATTAACGAAGGACTTTGGACTGGAAGGATTGAATGCGTTTGATATTCGACTTTTTAGCTGTTCCCCACAGTTCAAGTCCATAAGTCCAAATAGGTTTGATAATGGTTTTGTATATGAGAAGCTTGTTTTCAAGGGAAAGATGAGATGTCCTGTTTAATAGTCTATACAGTTGGCTGAAGCGTCTGTTGAGTTCTAGCCTTTTGAGTCGAGTATGAGGGTTCCACGTAAGTCTTTTGTCTAGGTAGAAACCAAGATACCGAAATGTGTCAGCTTTTGGTAGTGGAATACCATTTAATTTGATAGGAGGACAGGATTTTCGGCGGAGGGTAAAGGTTACGTTGGTGCATTTAGTTTCATTTACTTAGATCCGCCAATTATCGCACCAGTCTTCAATCAAGGATAAGAGGTTTTGGAGATAATAGGAAGCTATTAAAGGATCTGAATGGGGCGAAAGGATAGCAGTGTCATCAGCTAATGTTGCAAGGAAAGTATCAGAAGTGGTAGGAATATCTGCAGCATAGAGGATATATAGGACCGGACCAAGAACGCTACCTTGTGGAACACAATCCTTTATTTAAAATAGATAAACCGATGTCATTTTGTTTCCCTTCCCTTAAAGACCAAATATACCCTTTTCAAAAAAGCGTTGTATGAACTAAACTGTTCTGAAGCAAAGTAAATGCACTGGATTAACTGGACGATCAGTAAATAAAATATTAAAAGAAGAGCATACAATAATACGATACAAAATTCCAACTTCGCTATCCATCTAAATTAAAATAACCAGAAATCCAATAAAGACACGAGACTGAAAATGATACATCCATTTGAAAATAGTCTAAAGTTAAATATTTTTGAATCGTTAGAAATAATGAAAGCGTTCAAAAACAATTCACATTTTTGTTTAAACGATCGAATTAATAAAAAAATAAATACAATGTATGTATCAAAGTGCTGATGTTTTGAAAATTGTATATGTTTTAGAACTGATGATGAATGTTTAACATTCTAAACTAGTTTTCTAATGAAATAATTCCAATAGAAGTGGCAATTAATTCACCAATCCTAATAGTATTGATCCTTCCACACTATTATGCGCGCCTCAAGTTATTATGTATCGATATGCACAAGCGGTACATGTCGGAGGCTGAGCCCCTGGTTCGATAAGAAGGATCAAAACTGTTAGCCTGAACGGTAGCCATCAGCTTCCGCTATTTCATTATCTAATGCTACTGTAACCCGTTAGTTGTGTCTAGTTTAAACATGTTTGTCCAAACACTAGTAGAACTTTGAATCTCTAATAATATATAAAGTATAGAAGTTAATGAAACTATATCTACTTTATGTTAAAGTTAAATCATATCTTATCCTTTCTTTGCAAGGGAACATTCTATTGGGTGCAAGAATGATGCATGTTTTGAATATTCATTTTGTTTAGAGAGGTACTTGCAAAGTAAACAGAGATAATCCTCCAGCCTAGTTAATAAATTATAGACAGTGGTTATTAATGTTGTTTTTCCTCAAAGATTAGTTCAGTTTGTGTTACATTTGCTATGAGTAAGGACCTCTGTAATTCACCATGCCAAAAGAAAATGTTTGTCAAATTTATTTTGACGAGTTCAGACTTGGTAGAAGTGCAAAAATCAATGTTGTTTTGGTTAAAGGCATTATCCATGAATGTACAAAATTTTGTCTTGGAGATTTTGATGTTGAAGACCAGGAAGGTTGCGGTAAGCCTTCTGATGTTTGTCCCGACCATCTGAGGGATTTGGTACAAGAAAACTCTAGCAAAACTACACAGGATATTGTGAGAGAAGTTAATGTTGACCAAACAACATTATAAACGTCTCAAAATTATAATAATTTTATAAGTAAAATCAGCAATAATATCTCCCAACATTAATTTTATTATTCAAAAATTATTTTTATAATAATGGGGGGATGTTTCATGACTTTGCAATATTTTCAAGCCTTAAAAAAAAAAAAAAAAAAAAAAAAAACATACACACAGATAATAATATAATAAAACTGTATTATGACAATCATAATTATAAATATAATTTTTGAATAATAAAATTAATGTTGGGAGATATTATTGCTTATTTTCCTTATATAATACTTAATATCTTTATATAATAATACATATAATAATTTTTTTTTGTTATATATAAGGACCTGCATTATTTTTGCACCAACCCAGCATAATAAAGATTATAGTAAGATTTTTCGAACGATATTTTTTTGAAATATTGAAAAAGAAACCAAGGAAGGATTCGAAAATCAGGATAAAACCACTTGGAATACCTAGAAGAGATGCGACAGTGTCTTGAGGCCACTCGCCCCTCAATAAGCTCACCAAATCAATAATTTAAATAATTCCAATAATAATCAAAACTTATTCTGTTAACCGTTAATTGGACTGATTTCGAAAATATGAGTCAGTAAGTAGCAAGATCATTAGTACACTCCAATGACACAGTGAACCAGCCTACCCACGCTAATCCCAATATCTCGTATGACGTCTCATCTTGTACGATGCTAATAGATTCTGATTAGATTTGCAAATCCGTTATTTGTCACACTTCATTTCCAATCTAACATTCGCAGTTCCATTTTCAGGGACCCCGTTGGAAATATATCAAGATCTTTTTCCAATATTTTCACTGTTAAATTATTTTTTGCAAACTTTCTGTGAAGTTCAATACATTTCTTATATACATTTTATGTATTTCATTTGGTTGTGTTTAGTATAAAATTAATTACATCCAGATATAAGTTTTCAAAACTGATAAAAAGAAGTAATCAAGGCCAACGTGTGGATATTCAGCAGCTTCAGAGATCACAATAAAAAGAAACAAAAAAACATTCCTTGGAATCATCCGCGACCCTGCATGAGCTCAGGAAGCAGCAAGGTTAACTAGTTGCGCAATAATAGCAACTCCTGGAGATTCCTTGAAAATCATGTATATTGTTTCAATGGCGAATTTATAAAGCTGTTTATTAAATACTATGTATGCTTTAAGTGATAACAATCTGTTGTTCCAACAATTTGGGACAATTAGGGATTTCATAAATCCTAAGTTATGTTCAGGAAATCCTAATTACTAAAATTAAATTAAAACTGTTCGTTTTAAATATTGGTAACGCTAAATAAGTTTTTTTTTATTAAAAGTTACCCACAATGAAGTTGCTTCTCAAATTTTCCCACCAATTGAAACTCCTATGGTGATTTCCCTGCAGATGTTCTGGTTAGAAATAAGGGTTCATCAACATCCGTTTTGCTCAATTATTTAAACACGTTTATGTTATCAGACGTAGTTGTTATATCACACATTAATGTTATGAATTTTTAACTTCCGTGCTAAGCAAAATGGATAACTCTCATTTTCGATAGGAATGAGTTTTATATTCATTGTTGTTATAAAACCACAGTAACTGCACGGACAGTACCTTAACTGCAAATTTCATACTTTTAATTTACGGAACATAACACTCACTAAAACCAATCTAAAATTTCAGTAAGCTCCTTTTAGTTCAGTATGCCAAACCATTGCCGTTTACATTGTCAAATCGTTCCCGAAAAATAAATAATACATAAGGTTTTTGGGCTGAAGGTGATTAACACAAAACGCGACATGTTTCTATGTTTCTCCGGTAAATATAATTTTTTTTATAAATAATCAAGATTTTAGTATCATGAATTAAAAATATACTATCGAAAAGAGCGTGTACAGATTAGAATTAGATGAAGTACAAGTCATCAAGGGTTGGTGTAGTCCAGTTTCTACTCTAGGAGTTAAATATGCAAGTTATATTTTAAAAGTACATTGCCAATTTTCCGTTTAGAATTGAAATATGCTCGTCCCGTTTTAGTTTGATTATATTTTATATTCGTCAATAGTAGAAAAAATACGTGTATCCAGGAAAATAATATAGAATATTTCTAACCTCAGAACCAGAAGAGCGTAACTCACACTTGGATAACTTTTCAGGTATTTTAAAGAAAATACTACTTTAAAGAAAACAAAGTTAAAGTTCAAACAAATTTAGCTATATGTATATATATATATATATATATATATATATATATATATATATATATATATGTATATATATATATATATGTTCATTATTCAATGTTTTGCTTTCAAATGTAAATAATAGCATTTCATTAAACAAAAAAAAATATATATTAAAGGTTTTCTTATTATTTATTTGAGAAAATTCCTTCTATATTCATCCTTCTTCGACTGCCAGGTTACTGCACCATAAGTGGTGATATAGGATCTATATAGTTGATTTGGCAAAAACAAAAAAAAAAATACCTGATTAAATTTGTTGGAAATTCAGTGTAGTTTGTTTTAGTATAAAGTTTTTTCGAAACTTTTTTTTCCCAACAAAATAATTTGTTACTGGACTATAACCTAATTTCTAAGCAAACAATTTGCTATAAAATGGTATTAATTACTAAATGGAAATATAACGATATTTAGATTGGGGGTTATGCTAAATCGTATCTTGCGCAAGAAATTGTATGTAAACAGCTATTTCTAGGTGGAATCATCATCGGACCTCCGGGTCAGAAAGAAACAAAATTGATTTAATTGTTATCATTACTTAAATTCATTAGATCACCTATCCCAATGATGTTATTAGTCGTCAAAAATAATTTATTGTAAACACTACCCTTCCTTCCTGGACGATCAATCATGTTAAAACCCCTATCAAATTGTAATTTAGATCTAGGTGATTGAAAATATGTTAATTTAACCAACCAGAAAAGCATAATATTTAGATCACTCTGACTGGAAATATCTCATTTTAGTAAAGCAGTTAATAATTTCCAAAGCCGGGATAATTGGAGGCACGAGATCTAATTGCATGGAATGAGACCCCTAACCGAAGCAACCGGTTGGTTAGGTCCGAGGACTGAAGCGGAGGGAGCAAGTCGGTGAGGGTATCTAGATTAAGGTTGGCTAACCTGTAATTTGTGGCTGTATGAAGGCTACATGTAGGCGAGGGAGTTGTCTTTTTATTTCCATTCTTGGGCTTGTTCTATCTTCTTCGGCTTTTATTAGTTCTTCTCGATGAGTCGACAGGATTATTTAAGATAGTTCTAACCTCCGGGCGTGGAAGTGGAGAGCACTTGAGGTTCGGAGTGAAGGAAATATGACCTGTCAGCAGTGTCTCATGAATAAATTCAAATGAGGAAAATAAGTCTGTACATTTTAAAGCGGTTTTCATAATTTAAAGACCATAATTGTAGAGTTCTACGCTACAATTGTAAACAGTGTCCATACAACATCTATATTATTAGTTGCGAATTATTCTTAGTGATAAGATAATTGCACGATGTTTAAAAAAATGAGATCATGATGCTCAACTTTGGCCACTTCTAAGCGGCACCAGGAGAGAACAAGTGGTGATGACTACGCTGCGGATCTGACACACCAACCTCACCCATAAAAATATAATCCAAGGCACATCACAGCCAATTATCAAGATGCCACTGCACTCTATCAAAGGAGCTCATATTCAACATTTGTGGCCTATACTCCACAGCAGGAACTAAAAACATTACTCCTATAGAAAGCTATCTAAAAGCTATATATATCAAAAGATATCCACAATATGGTGCCTCTGACCATGATGGTACATCATGACAGTACCTTGACAAGGTACCTAAAGATAACTAAACAGAAAACAATAAATATTTAATGAAATTTACACACTGTTATGTTTAAATATTTTTCATAATTTATAGAAAAGAAATCAATCATTGTTACAAATAATTATTTGTCTTTAGGATTTCTAGAGCTTTTCAAGGCGTTTTCTGGAAGAGGTTGACAAGTCAAGTCCAGTAGCTCCAGTAAGTTCTTGTTGGTTTAGTAACTTTTGCTGGGACGAAGGAAGAAGCAGGTGACTAGAAATATATTCAACTTTTAATTATAATTTAATTTTTTTAGTTAATTTAAGAACAAAAAATAAGTTACTGGAGAGCTCTTGGACTTCACTTGTGAATCTCTTACATAAAACGTCTTGAAAAGTTCTAGGATTCCTAATGACAACGCGATTATAGCTTTAGAAAAATTCACATATTACTGTGATTAAGCAAGCAACAAATGATATTTTCGTGGACCTATCAACTTGCTTCCTATCTGCTCTACATTTTTTGGAAATTTACTTTATGAAAGACTTTCTAGTATACGAAGGATCATCCACTCATAAAAGTCAATGATAAAGAGTAATGTATTACATATCCAGTAGAGATCAAATTAAATGAAATATCTGCCCGTAAATCGGAATGTTACTTCAGCGTTCGACTGAAACTTTTCTTTAAAAAACGATTCTCTCACCTACCTTCAACAGGAGTACCTCAGAGCTTAGGACTCACTCCAAAGCTCAATATGACATATACACATGAAATTTAAACCAATTTGACATTCTAACAGCGAATAAGTAAATGACACAGCCATTACAACTATGTACTTGCATTAATCCACCAACTCATGCCTAACTGTCATAACAGCATTACTTGTCAAAATTAAAAGACTGGTATTATCTCTGTAAAACACGAATTATGATAAATCACTGCACTCTCTGTTTACCTTACATTACATTACATTTTTACATTACATTACACCATTTACGTTACATTACACTCACTTAAAAAAAACTGATTCCACAGACAAAATATAAAATTAAATTTGCTAACATAAGTACATTGTGGCTCATTCATCACGGTCTTACATTTAAGTTTTACATGGTAACAAATTGCAATAATTTAAAGCAAAAATATTCAGAACCATATAAGCACTTTGGTAGGTTAGCAATCAAAGTACCAAATATTCTAGGAACCCAGAATAAAGTGTAATGAAAAAATTACATAAAATCAATAAACCTCTATATCTAAGATAGGTTACCTCAGTTGCTGTACAACTATCCAATGTACACCAAAATATCAGATTTCTTATTTGACTTAAAACTACCATCAATTAAACAGTACACTCACTTATAGACACACAAGTTTTTTTTCTCTTACAACAATTTCCGTGAACCCTATCAAACACAAAATAGGAGGCTACGAAAAGCCATCACTGAAAAGTTACACTCACAATTGTACTAAACATATTAATTTACATAACCTAAAGTGCCTATTGAATTATATAAAAAAATATAAAAAATTATTATGATTATATTTTATTTGATCTAAATATTCATGTATTTTAATCTTGTTTATTTTAATTTATGTATTTTATTGTATTTACACTTTTATTTCTTTTTTACTTTTCATTCTTTGTAATTATGTAAAGATTTTTTCTATTGCAAATAACTTCAAATAGGTAAAAGACCAAAAAAAAAAAACATTAACTAATGCTTCTGCAACATACATAAGGGAATATATATCACTTATAAATATATGTATACAATAGTCTTTTGGCAATATTTGTAAAATATTATCAATAAATGTTTTTGTTTTTTTAAAAGATAGCTCCAGTAATTGTGAAAAGTAATCATAAAAATGCCTGCTTCGATCCCTTTTATTTTATTTTCAGTATGAGAAGTATCATCCTTTATATTATTATTTTGTTATTTTTTTTCTATTAAGTTATAAACTTTCTCATAAAAATTTACAATCAAAGCAGAAAAAGGATTGAGCGGTGCTCGGCCCTGACACCTTGGTAGGAAAGCTCCTTGGCAAGTAGGCCGATGACCTCTTGTTTACTTTTCTTTCTCTTTCCCGTTCCTCCCACGACGTCCTCTTCAAGACTTCTTGTTGTGGTCTGTCGCTTATGTAATGCAGGTCCTTGGGGGTGTCCTAACGGGGCACTTCATCTCTCTTGCATACCTTGTGTACTCTACAATATTTTCTACATCGTACTGACTGTATAAGGTAAAATAGAACCTGCTGAACCAGAAAATCATTCAAATGCTACTTCGATTTACTTGCCTCATCCAAGACTTTTGTCGAGTTATTTATGACTGCCGTTATTAACTAAAATCAACTTTAAATAATTAAAAGATGTCGTGAGCTATTAGTTAAAATGTATAAGGACAGCAGATGAAAAGAAGAAGAAATTTCAGCACTTGAAGCCCTAATAAATGATACTTACTACTATGGTATTCCCCGGTAGGCTTGTAAATATTAAATGTAATAAAATAAGTAAAGTTATGAAATCGAGGGGTCTTAGTTATGTGTCTGTTAAGAACCTGGGCCACTTTTGAAACGATTAAAAACTTATTGATAAAAAATCAATAGAAATCAGAAATTACAGATTGATAATTAGTAATCGAAATTCTATTTAGAAATGTATGGAGGAAATATAGTATGATTTTATTTAAGTTTTTTTTTTCTTTTTCATTCTCTATTTTAATTCTGTTTACAATTATTACCCTAATTTATTTTATATTACCATTTGTTACATATTATTTTATTTATTGTATAGTTGAGGCTGTTTATTTTTATATGTATTACTTTCATTGTACATTTTGTATGGATGGATGATTCATTGTCATCCATATTACTCGTTGAATGAGGCAGTTAATAATATTTATTCAATTAAAAAAAAATAATAAATACAAATTTATTTATGTATTATGTATTAATATTATTTAGCTATTAATTTGTGTCATTTTTAAAATACAACGTAAATCAATATAATTTTTTAAATACCTTCCTAACAATGAGTCTTACAAACCTAAAAATAACATTTTCTCCTAGTTAGTAGTCCAAAAAATATGAATTAGGTGTAAAGTTATTATAAAACTAGAGTCTAATAGTTAAATAGTTGTTTTTCATTCATATCATTATTACCAAAATGCCTATTATAACTATTTTAATGAGGTTTATTGATAAAAAATAATTAATTGCTTGAACGTATTTATATGTGCTCCCCTTATGTTTAAAAAAAATATTTCTTAATACATACACAAATTTATAGTAGATTTATTTTTTAAAAAAATTATTGTATGGCTTGAGTCAATTACAAAATTACCCAATCATTAATTAGTTACATATACAAATATTTAAGAATGTTTTTGTATTTGTAATGAATTTGACTGTTGTAAAGTAGAAATGAATAATATGATATTTACTTTTAAATAATGAGAAATATAGTAAGAAGTAAATTTAAAAAAAAAAAAAAAAAAAAAAAAAAAAAAAGGAAATATATATAAAGCCGACTAATTGGCTGCTTCTGTAGTCGGTCATTTATATTCATTTATAAATCCACATTTAAAAATAGGTTGATAATAATGAAAACATGGCATTTATTGATTAGAATTTTTATTTTGGATTCATTTTTACTGTTTGTTATTTAATCCAGGAATAAGAACCCTTTTTTTTTTTTTTTTTTTTTGTATTAAATTATCGAAATTTAAAGAAGATAATAATGATATTAAACAAAATAAAGTCGATAACCTCTACGATTTTGAATAAAGAATTTACTTCATTGAAATGATATATAATAATTATATTATAAGAAATGTAATGTAATAATTATGTAATTTAATAAGGTAGAAACAAGAAATTTAAACTGCTATTTTAGCAATTCTTATACATCTTTATTTAAAATTATATATTTCTTATATAGTACAGATTCATCAGAATGTCTATAAACACGATATCTTGCATTAAGTTAATTAAGTGAAGTAATAGGCTTACTTTTACTTAATTGTTCTTAAAATGGCAATGAGCGAAGTGCCACGAACATTGCCGATCTCACCCGAATTCCTACAAAGCAATGGTCGGCTTGGTCGACCAGTTGGCCATCGTCATGGTCTTAAAGAAATAATAGCAAAAAAATAAATAAATAAATAAATTAGAAGAATAATTTATTTCGGTATAAATATTTGTTACTTAAATATTGTTGAATGTTTTTGTTATTTATAATATTTTGAAGATCTGAAAACAGTCATCAGGATTAGGAGACTGAGGCTCTATGGACACATGTTAGAATGAACAATGAGAGATTAAACAAGAATATTTTTAACAGTGCCTGCAGCTATAAAGGTATGGGGGATATGTAAAACAAATAAATGAGGAATTGGTCAGGCTAAAAATCATGTATAATGTATTACTTAGATAGAGAACTTTTTGAGGAAAAACTAAGAAATTAGAGTTCTTGTGGGAAAGAGGGAGAGACGATGGAGAAAATGGACTAAGGAAGATCGAGAGGAACAGTCCAAGAGGATGAGAGATTATTGGAGTTAAAGGAAGGTGGAAAGTGTGAATTTGTGTCAAAAAAAAAAATTAAATATTTGGATATTTTTATAGATCTATTACGATGACATATAAGTACAGTCAATAACTTTCAAATTTACATATACTTGAATAATTTACGTTAAATAATCAATCTATTTATTTCAAGTGGTATCACAAGCTATTGAAACTAGGTTTAATTCAATGTTTATTTAAATTTAGTGACTTGAAACCTGTTTCGATGGCCGCTTCAGTTTCAGCCTCAATCTGAGGGCTTTGCAGAGCAGGGTCAACGCATCAATTAAATCTCAAGTTAAACTTTCTTGCAAGAAGTCGATGAACGCTGGAAGGCTATAATTATCACTAGTCCTCAGCGTAGATCCTCTCCTGTAATTGGAGAAGGCTAATATGGGAAGATATGATCCAACTAAAGATTATTTAAGCTACAGCCGTTATTTACATAACGAAGCAATCATGTTAGTTACTTATTATTATTATTATTTTTACTTATTCCAGTATAAAAATACTTTAATTTTGTTTAAATTATTTTCACTAAGTAAAAACACGAGCCAATATCGCATACATTATACATAATATAAATCATTTACCCATTTATTACACAGAATAAATACGGAAATCCCTCCTACCTGTACCTTGGGTAACAAATTGCTGATGTTTTGAAATGCTTTAAAACAAATATATATATGACTGATGATTAATGAATAACATTTAAAACTAATTTTCAAATAAAATAATTCCAACAAAAGTCGCAATTAGTTTATAAATCCTAATTGTATTGATCCTTCTATACCTTCATATGTACCAGAAGTGAATCATTTGGAGGATTTCTTAAAATTAAAAGTGTGTGAATAAATATGTACTGAACTTTTGCTAATCTGGCATTCTTAGGAGAATTATTCTTTCCAGATGAAGGACAAAATCTTTAGAAAAAAATTTGTCTAAGAAAATAAATAGCTTCTAGTACTAGTAGTTGATGAAGAAGCCTTGCATTTCTTATATTATTAGTTTAAAGACATAAGAAACAATGAGAATATTGGTTAGTGTACAAGAAGTGGCCGCTAGGTAGCTGAAGAAGTCGAAGGAGGCGAAGAAACAGGAGTAGAAGGCGCCGGCGACCTGGATCTTGGACCGGGGTCGATGAACCTTCGGAATTCCTTGTCCTTTTCTCTTCCTCATATGCCACTCTATCAATTCCTTCCTTCTACATCTTTATATGGTTTGGGACAAAAATTTAAGTTCTGTAACCAGTAATTCGAAAAATTTATATGGAGCACAGTCGCATCAATAGCAAGGGAATGATAGTTTCGAATCACTTTAATAACGTTTCATAAATTCTTATTTGATTGATCATAATTTTCCGTTACTATTAATGTTTTAATATTGTCTTTAACATTCTGTTAGGCTTACTGTGTTTTATCTTTCTTTTTATTAAATTAATATTAATCAGTATTTTGTTGAATTATTTCTCTATTATATATCTGTCTAGATATGAATATATATATATATATCCATAACCGAATACATTTTCATAGATTTTTTTTTATTTTTTATATATGACAATCAGTGAAGCGACAACTATCAGTGAAATTATCTGCCGGGAATTTCAGAAATTACTTTTAATAACTACTCTTATGGTTTATAATAACTCTAATGTTTAGCTGTTTGATAAAGTATATTAATAAAGTTCTAGTAATATATTCGTGATCAGAAATGTAGTAATATTATTTTTGAAAAATATTGAACATAAACAATTAAAGAAAATTTTAATCCAATTAAAAAATATTTCACTTGAGGTACGCATGATGGAATAGAAGGATCAATAAAATTGGGATTGATCAATTAATTGCTACTTCTATTGGAATTATAGGTTTTGAATTACATAAAAATTTTTAATAAAACCAAAATTGTTTTTAATGTCGGAAATTAAACAAAGGTGAGTAAACTCAAGATCAGTATATTTTTTTGAAAAATTTCATTGCTTTCCCTAGGAATCTTGTATAATTGCAATAATCTGAAAAAAAATTTCGCACTACATTAGAATTACTAAACACATTGCAGTAAGGATTTCTGTGAGTTATATAAAGATTTATCTAAATATAGCTTTATCGATCTTTGAATAATGCTATTCGAATGCTAAAAATTCATCTTCATTTTAAATTTATTTCCAATAGGAACGGAAAAAACCAATGAGTACTTGGGGAAATCCAAAGGTCAACCCCAAAAATTTAACCCACCTGACTGTTAGATCTCCTCAGGTGAGTACCAATATTTGAGTTCTTGTCTTACATTTTTGAAAACTTTAGTATATATAATTCATGTAACATAGTGCAGATGTGTTGAAAATGTTGTGTTTGAGTACGGAAGATGAATGTTGAGCATTCGAAACTTGTTTTCTAATAAAATAATTCCAATAGAAGTGGCAATTCATTCATCAATCCTAATCCAAAAATTCTGAATTCCCCCTTCGTATGTTAAGGGGGAATCCATGTCCTCAAGAGATCCTAGTCACTTGATCATGACACAGTAGGAGAGACCCAATGCTGCTACGAAAATCAAACTCACCGTACTTGAGATGAAAATATTTTTCCTTTTTATGATAGGCTTCAAAATAACTGCCTTTTTAATCTGCTAGAATAGATGTAGTAATGCATGGATCTTGAATGATCGAGCCAGAGGTTGGGATTGTAGGATGGAACTTTTGATGGAACAGCGAAAATTTAAATCGCATAATTTCGAGGACGAAAGTTATATAGAAATACTTATAAATGGATGTAATATGGATTATTTATAATTATTCGGAAAACTTTGGATTGGATATGTTAGAAGTTTCCCACATTTTAAGTTCATAATTCCAAATAGTTTAGAGAAGATTGCTATCAATGGAAGGTTGAGATACCTTATTCCTTACGATTGAGGAAAGTTTACAAGAATGGGTGGAACAGGGTAAGGATTGAGGACTTGAATTGCTTGAAAGGTTCTAATTAAATTTTTAAAATGTTCATGTTAGGATGTCAAGGATCTGTGGCATATTAAGGATGCAAGATTTTGTTAAAAGATATATATGATCTATTACCTAATATCCGTGACACTAGTGAATAGTCGCTAGGATCGAAGTGCTAGGATCGAATTATATGAAAAACACATTTTCTTCCGAAATGTTTCATAAATTATTATTCATCTCTGTAATAGCCTCATAACTAACTTTACTAGATTTAATGGAAGAGAAAATAAATTAGCTTCCTTGTGATACCCATAGCCCAAAATCCAAAAAAAGCAGTTAACTAGTGCCACAGATATTTCAATAGCCCTTTTGTGCTATGACTCTGTGTTATGCTTATTGTTAATAAACACTTCAGTAAAAATTATTAATGAATATTTTATAATCATATTTAAATTACGTTGCTTTTTTATGTATTGAGTCTATATTTACGACAGTTGGTCAGCAGCCGTGATCGTCTAGTGGTTAGGACATTGCGTTGTGGCCGCAATAACCCAGGTTCGAATCCTGGTCACGGCACAAGATTTTTTTATGTTAAATTTATTATAAAATTCATTTAATAGATTTTAATGCTTCTTGCAAAAATAATATTATTAACAAAATCTGTATTTAATAAGTTCATTTCAAATTTTATTTAATTATACTGACAATGGCTAATGTATGATCTAACCAAATGGGATGTACATAGTTTGTTTCAGAAACAAATAATTTCCTGTATAATGATAAGAACGAACTTGAAAAATTTGAAAATTAAACAGTCCGGCGTTAAGGAGACAGCTAAATGTTAACATAAATAAAAATGAAAACACAATCAATATATTTTTTGAAACTTGCATGTGTACCAACTTGAAGATATTAGGTTGAAGCAAAAATAATGCAGGATTTTATTTCCGTTTCATTATTAATTCCAATTGTGTAAACAAAACTAATCCACAGTGCTAAGTTATACACATCATTTTAAAGCCTACTTATCTCGCTTACTTTCCTATATAATCCTATTTTTTTTACCATTTAATTCAGTCTATTTAGTGCCTCCAGACAAAATGACGTCTAGGAGCGATTTTCGGCAAATTTACTTGTATGAGTTCAAACTCGGTCGAAGTGCTGCGCAAACGACTCGAAATATTAATGAAGTTTGGGGGCCCGGTACCATTAATGAATCTACAGTGCAGTGATAGTTTCAAAAATTCTGTTGTGGAAATTTTGACCTTTCAAACAAAGACGGTGGTGGCCGTCCCTCTGCTATTGACAACGACCAGTTAAAGGTAATAGTTGAAGCTGAACCCACCAAAACTACTCGGGAAATAGCGGAAGAGCTCGATGTGGATCAGTCAGCAATCCTACGCTATCTCAAGGCAATTGGAAAAACAATCGATGTTTTTACTTAATACCAAAAACATGCATTATTTTTGCATCAAACATAACCCACTTTAAAAATAAAAAAATGTTCATTTTTTATTTTTTTATTGGGGCTTAACTTCCTTATGCACTCCAACAAGGGCAGGAAGGACGGGTTATTCTACAGGTTACCAACCTATTCTAGTCAGGATGGGAAGGTCAAGATTTGTTTCCTAGGTTCGCCACGAAATAAATTTTAGCCAACCTAGGTGAGATTAGAACTCACGACTTTGAGACCCTCGCCCCAACTCCCTCGGCCATCGAGCCCCATATCTTACAAACAATATTCATATCTAATTAATTAAGTTAGCTATAAGAAAAATAAATAAAATATATTAATTTTTAATTAAGGTACCTATTATAAATCAAGATGAGTAATAATATTATTATGTAATAAACTAAATTAATTCAGTAACATGGAGATATGTTGGTAATGTGAGGATAATATTTTATTAAATAAAAATAAGAAAGGTCGGAATAAATTTATGTGCATCGTACATGTATATATATTATAATAACAACTAAATAATATGAAATATCATTTGTATTAAATATCAGATATATGATAAATAAAAGCATTAAACAATTATTGGCAATTATAGTTGGAATAGATGAAAGAAGATAAAATTAATTATCATTTTTATTACTAGCCCTGTGGTCCCGAAAATATAAAAAAGGAAAAATGATCAACAAAGTTAAAGTACATAACATCCTATTATAATATAACCTTCACCTTATTGAACAATATAATTGTAAGCAAAATTATTTTTTACCTAAACTAATCTGTTTTATGTGTATCTATTTCTTTTATGTTTATTATTATTATTATGTTTATTTATGTTTAATTTATGTTTATTTATTTCTTATATACTTACAACAATGCACAGAGTTAAAATATAATAATATTATAGAATATAATAATTCATCATACTATCTTTTTTTAATTAAATACAAGAATATAAAATACATGTAAAATGTTTGTGCCTATTATCGGAATAATATAGTATTAATTAAATATTAATCTTACATACTTTCAACTTTAAATATTTATCTATTTTACTTAATATTCATCGTTGAAAGTGATAAAAAGGAATTGGTATGCAAGAAGCCATCGCTAGAAAGGCCATCCGAAAAGTCCTGTTATCATCCATTCACCTCGGCTTAATCGTTCACAGATAGTGAGAGGAAAGGTCAGCTTCGGCCATTGTTTCATATTTCTTACTTACTCGGGCGTTGAAGTCTCCAGTTCAACATTTGAGCATTCAAGTCTCCAGGTTTAATTATTTTACAAATATTACAAATAATTTACCTTCTATTTATTTCTTAAAGTAATATTTGAAATCGATCTAATTGTGAATATTTAGTCTGATACGGGTTCCTGATCACTTTTAACACATATCAAAATTTAACGATTTAAGTGAAATAAAATAGGGTCTTGACAAATCTTCTTGATGATTCTTAGTCTTCCTCTGCCAAAAACAATTTAATCTTATTTTTTAGTATGATTAAGAGACTAAAACTACAAGTTTTCGACTTTTTCAATATTTCTCGACAAACGTTCAAAACTTCCGATAATTACAAGAGATTCATTTAAATGACAGTAATGAGACCTATTTGGATCTAAATCAGCCAATTATTTAAAAAAAAAAACAAAACAAAAAAAAAACACATATTTTTTCAATTAGGCGGGGCTTTATTTATTAAATTCGTAGCAAAGTTTAAAGAATAACATTTTCGTAGTAGTCAAAAATATAACTTGATTGTTACCCTTGTTCTCTTGTACTTGTACAACCAAATATAACCAGATACAAATCCAAAATGCAAGTCGGTAGTGAAGGATAAAAACATGGCTGACCACTCGGCAAGATTGTGTTCTGACCCGAGAGTTGATTGCCTGGCCCACATTCAGAAACAAGAACCCAATCAGACTTTGGTATTTATGGCTTCATTCCATTCGCCGATAAGCTGAGCCTTTGCTGGGTTCTCGTTATGGAAGGGGGGGGGGCAAAGGGTATAAATTATTTATTGTCCTATTACTTTTAACGTTAGAGTATCATAAATTAATTATTTATGGGTTTCAATAAATCTGGTTACAGTTGGTGAAGTAATGATGAAAATTTAAACAATGAATTTTGTAAGTCATTTTATTTTTAATATAGTGATTAGTTTGGTTTTAGTTGTATATAATATGTATTTATATAAAATATTTAAATAAATGAGTCGTCTATGAATTGGTTATCGACTAGTCGAGCCTTGAAGCATTCAAGAGAAATCAGGAGCGAATTATAATTACACACTTGACTTGCCATAATAGTTCTGAAATAAAATTAAAAATAAATAAAACTAGTTTATTCCGTGGCTAAACAATATTTTAGACTAATTTCCACACAAATCTCTAGCCCAATCATTCTATTCGAAAACATTTAAGAAATGGAAGCAGGTATAATTGGCCAACTACTGAATTTATATTTATCAATTTACTAATTTAATTTTAAACAAAATTAAAACAATCTTTTCTTCATAAGCTAACTGTCATGAAATATTTCTCTTATCATAGAAAAATATTAGAAAACAAATTAGTAAAATTAAAATAAATGTTAATTACTATTTTAAAATATATACCTACATTTCTATAGCACCCAAAAACATCATTATCCTCAGATAGATATGAAATATAGGATTGAAAAAATCAAGAGACTTCAATGTAGATATTTTTTTTTTTTTAAATCTTTTTATTTGATTAATTACATGCTGCCTCACTCAAGGGCAATGAGTAATATTGATGACAGTGACTCATTCATTCAATATGTACACTGATATAAAATAAATAAAGTAAGAAAATAAACAACTTTTAAGTAAACAACTTAAAGATACAAGAAATCAAATAATATATACAAGAAGTAAGATAAAATGTACAAGAAGTAGAAAATAATAAATAAAATAAGAATAAAGAAGAAAAGAAAGAGTCATAACTGCATTCATACTCTATATACAATAATCACAAACACTCCGAGGTACACCCCGATCCAAGCCTGCCCCCCAGTTTGAAAGGCAAGCCGGGCTCAGAGAGTTCCCTGCGCTGTTCTATCAGCTGCATCACTGATATAATCCAGTGGAGGCTGAGAGAGAGCGCTATGGCGCAGTCGCACATGACTTGAGTGGAGAAGCTGGCCATTGCCAGCACTCCAATAATAACTATTTACAATAAATCTCGGGGCCATTGCCGTTTTAATCTACGAGGTGGATTATAAGGATGCGTGGAACTGGATAGTGAATGAGCAAGTGGATTGGGATGGTTGGAAAGGTTTTGATGGAATTTGGAAAATTTAAGGGGTATCAGGTCAAGAACAAAAGGTATATTGAGATCATTATGTAGGGTTTTGTTGGAGACATAATATGGAGCATTTACAATAGTACGAAGGACTTTAGATTGGAAGGATTGAATGCGTTTGATATTCGATTGTTTTGCTGTCCCCCACAGTTCAAGTCCATAGGTCCAAATAGGTTTAATGATGGTTTTGTATATGAGGAGTTTGTTTTGTATGGAGAGTTGGGATGTCCTATTTAGTAGTCTGTACAATTGGCTGAAGCGTCTGTTAAGTTCTTGCCTTTTAAGTCTAGTGTGAGGGTTCCAAGTAAGTCTTTTGTCTAGGTAAAAGCCAAGATACCTTACTGTGTCAGCTATGGGTAGCGGAATATTATTGATATAAACAGGAGGGCAGGATGTGCGGCGGAGGGTAAAAAGTTACATGGGTACATTTTGTTTCATTAATTTTGATCCTCCAGTTGTTGCACCAATCTTCAATCAGGGATAAGTGGATTTGGAGATTACAGGAAGCTATTGAGGGATCTGAATGCGATGAAAGGATAACAGTGTCATCAGCAAAAGTTCCTAGGAAGGTATCAGTGGTAGTAGGGATATCTGCAGCATAGAGGATATATAGAACAGGACCAAGAACGCTACCTTGTGGAACACCTGCCTCTATTGTGTAGCAGTTGGAATATTCCATTCCGCAGCGAACTCGAAAGGAACGGTTAGAGAGGTAGGATTGAAGGACTAGGAATAGCGATTGAGGTAAAAGGGTTTTGAGTTTGAAAAGCAAACCGGCATGCCAAACCCGGTCAAAAGCTTGCGCTATATCCAGAAATGCGCCGGAGCAATACTGTTTGCTTTCAAGTGCTGAGGATATATGGTCTACAACTCTAAGGCCTTGTTGGACAGTGGAGTGCCTAGAGCGGAATCCAAACTGGTGTGAGGGAATATTTCGGGATTCAAGGATGGGTAGAATGCGTTTAAGAAGGAGTTTTTCAAAGATTTTTGACAGGATTGGAAGAAGGCTGATCGGTCTGTATGATGATGGATTGTTGGAAGGTTTGCCCGGTTTCAGGAAAAGGATAATAATAGAATGTTTCCATTGCAAGGGGAAATAGGTTGTTCTGAGGATGCAATTAAATAAATATGTAAGGAATATGACAGCTTTTTGAGGAAGTTGCCTGAGAATCTGTGAGGTGAGGAGATCATATCCGGGGGATTTAGTTTTTAGTTTTCTCAGGAGGAATTTGACCTCAGAGGGGTTAATTGCCTTAGGAGGTAAGGATAAAGGAATCGGTGAATCAAGGAATTCATGGACCGTTGTTGTGTGGGTGGGATTAGGATCAGGATGGGGAACAAATATAGTGGAGAGGTGCTGGGCAAATTCTTCAGCTCTGTTCTCATCAGAAGCTGCCCATGAACCATCTTCTCGCCGGAGGGGATGGGAGATGGGTTGATATTTGAGGATTTTTTTAGCGGTAATCCATAGGGAATTATCTGAGCAGAGAGTGAGGAAAGATAGGAGTTGTAGGATTGGGATTTGAAGGTAGCCATGTTTTTTTTAAGGAGTTTTGTAAGATAGTTGTAGGATTTCCGATCGTCAGGATGCCTGGTTCTTTGCCAAATGGCTCTGGCTTGGCGTCTGGATCGGATAAGGTCACTTAGGTCTTGGGGTAAAGGATTTTTCTTTCTAACTTTGGAAGGGGAACGAGGGAAGGATGCAGCCCAGGCTGCCTGCTGGATTATGTTTGTAAAGGAATTAGTTGCATTGTCAAGGTCTTGGGAGGTTTTTTAAGGATACTCTGAGGTCTATATTGTCGGAGATTATTTGGCGGAAGTGATTCCAGTCTATTGGCCCTCTTATAAATGATGGGGGAGGAGATTTTGGGATGGGAGTAACGGAGAGGGTTAGAATTAATGGACTATGATCTGAGGAAAGTTCATCCAGGCGTTCTATGGAGTAATGGAGAGGTCCTAAGCCTGAATGTATGAAGAAATCCAGAAGGTCAGGGTTTCTGTTAGGATCTGTGGGCCAATAAGTAGGAGTACCGGGAGAAATGAAATGAAATCTTCGGGAATTAAGTGCTGACTGCAATGCCCGCCCACGGGAGTTGGTGGTTCTTGAACCCCATTGCTGGTGCTTAGCATTGAAGTCAGCACCCAAAAGAAAGCGGTGGTCTAAGGAATTGAAGAATGAATTGAACTGGGATGTGGAAATTGGTTTATTTGGGGGGCAGTAGGCCGCTGCAATCGTGACGGGAAAGGAGAAGGTTTTAATGACAACTGCTGTGGGTTGCAGGAATTCATTTGCAGGTAAAGGGGATACGTGGTGAGAGAGGGAATTATGGATGATAATAGCAGTTCCGGCATGGGCTCTACCGTCGGGGTGGTCTGTTCGATATGTTTGGTATTGTGGTATGTTGATGTGTTGTTTACAGGTCAGTCTTGTTTCTGTAATTAAAGCTGCATCAATTTCTTTTTCATGAAGCAATGATGTCAGTTCATTAGTATGATTTCGAATACCATTCGCATTCCAAAGGAGGATGGATAAGGGTTTTGTGGGAGGCATTTAAGGATTTTTTTGGAGAGAGAGTAGGAGAGGGATAACATTCGTAAGAAGAGATATAAGTGGGGTGATAAGAGTTTTCATTTCTGATAGGAAGGAGGTAAATAAGGATGAAAGATCTGAGGTAGTTGGGGGTGGAGGGATATGGGGAATCTGATGGATGGTAGGTGGATTAGATTGGATAGGTAATGGAGTAGGTTGAATAGCCATTGGGTATTGAGATTGAGGCAGTGGTGGCTGAGGTTGAGGGTGATGAAGTTGGGGTTGTTGAGGAGGAGGTGGCATGGCCCCATTTTCTTTTTGATTTCTGTTTCCTCCCACCATTTGAGCGAAGGAGACCGATGAGTTCGCTATTTTGGAGGGCTGTCTTCCTTTCAATGTAGATATAGGAGACAATTTTGATTGGTAATAACATATTTTTTTAATATCGAGAGATTGTAACAATCTGCCTCAAAGAGATGGCTTTATGAATCCATTCACACAATATATAAAATGAGAATAAATAAAATGAAAGGGAAAAAAAAAAAACAAGGATGAATAATTGCTACTTATATTGGAATTATTTTATTAGAAAACTAGTTTCATATGCTATACATTCATCTTCAGGGTAAACCCATAAAATTAACCAACCTGCCCCTTTCCCCCTTCCACTAAGGATATGCTTCAGATATCTGTTTGGATCTCCTCAGGTGAGCACCAATATTTGATTTCTTGCCTTATATTCTTAAAACTTTGGTACAGATAATCCAAGTGCTGATGTGTTGAAAAGTTTGTATGTTTTAGAAGTGAAGATGAATGTTTAACATTTGAAATTAGTTTTCTAATAAAATAATTCCAATAGAAGTGGCAATTAATTCCTCAATCCTAACTGAACATCATTTCAAAAAATAATCCGTATAAACTACTTATGTCTCGATTTTCAATTGTCTAATCGTTTGTATAACATTCTGAGTGTGCTCTCAGTATTTCCTAAAATGCAGATGTATCTTTCTGGTTTTTGGTAATTAATAAGTTTTTTTTTTTTAGTAGTACACGTTCCTATAATAATATTTTTGAAAACAATTTGAAAAAATTGAATTAAAAACCTACTACTTTTTTTTTTTTTTTACCACAAAGCTGTATATCTTAAAGTATAAATAGTTTCTTTTGAAGTGGAAATAATTTTATATTAAAGTAAATTTAATTTTCTTTCTAAAGAGCTTATTGAAATAGCTCTAGGTTTAGAAGTTCGGGAAATATGATGCAGAACACCCTATATGTATATATTTTTACATACGATACCATTCTATTACTCGCGCCAGTAGTATATAGTCTATATTCAGATTACTTTTTAAATTACCGCGAAACACAAACAGTTCATGGATGAGTCACGGAAGAAACCCCGAGGCGAGAAAGGATACCGATCCCCTGATCCCCGGCGGGAAGCCCCCTAGCCCCCTAGGGCTGGTGGGAGAAATTTTGGGCACCCCCCCCCACAGAATGACAATGAGGCCACTCTGCTCCAGACAATGGCCAGATTAATTAGCGCCTATTTTAGTAAACACAACTTTCGTTCGCTCGCTACCGTTTCTCCATCCAGCTCCAAAGGGCTTAATGGAATTTCACTGGAGCATTCTTCATTATCTATATTATAAATATTATAACGTCTTAATGAAGAAAATTTAATTTTAAACTGATACAAGGCCGGGGACATGGGACACCAAATAAAAAGCTAGAGAAATCTCGGAAAAGAGTATCGATAAAGCGGTTTAATTAATTATTATATAATTGTTAAAAGTTTATGAAACTATTAACCCAAATGATTGGATGAAGGTGTAATTATGGAACAGTAATACATTTTCGGAAATTATGTTTTTTTTTTTAATAATGGAGATATTGATATCCGTGTTGAAATATTTTATATTTTTTTATAAAGTTTTTGACAATACGAATTCTGGAATATATTGTGAGGAGATAAGATATTTTATTTTGAGTTAAAAAAAAAAGAAAAAAAAAAGTATCGTTTTACCTCTGTAACTTAACACCTTCTTCAACTTTTATCTTCAATTGTTCTTAAATATCGAAGTTTTTAATAATTTATCTTTATTATATTTTATTTATAGTAAAAATATGACGTGGAGCATGACCTCCGTCAGGCGGGGGTGAGAAGATGAAGAGCAAGGCCGCGGACCGAGATGGATGGATGGAGAAAACTTATTGAAGAGATTTTAATTTTAACCACATCATCCTTATAGTTCTAGAAAGGTTTAGCAATAATAAAATCTATTGTTAGTAAAGATATTTATAAAAATGCTATAATATGTGGATAGCAGTGAGGTTTGAAAATTGACTGATAGGTGGCGAGCACTTTTCATGTAAAATATGATTCATAGGTCTTTAATTGTAAACACTTATAATTCAGAACATTATCCGCAAGAGTTTCTTAATAGTCTCTGTCAATCTGGATAAAATACTCATTCATTACTTTTATCAATCAAGTTATTTCGAGCTTATTGGTACTTAATACTATCGATTATAAAAATTTCTATTTTTTTCTTCCTATCTTCTTGAATATTAAGTTGACATTGTCAAAAACTGATGGTCCACTAAAATGTGGAGTAATCCCAATGTTATATACATGTATAAAAAGCAGAATGTATGCTGATTCTATTGATGCTATTACTATTGTAATCGGTTGAACGCAGCAGATGTTATGGCCGTTAGAAATTGTTGATGAAATCTCAACTTCAAAATTTTAACCTACTCGAAAGGGGTAGGAAATCAATATTTTTTGATTTTGGTAAAATTTCACATATAATGGCTTTATGTTGCGTTAAATCAATATTTGAGGACAGTTGTTCATGAAAAAAAGTTTCCACTGATTTACAGCGGATTTCCTTGGAATTTTGTCATTTTTTTAGAGTTTTTGAACACCCTAAAGCCGGGTGGTGTCTTGAGCATAACGGAAGTATTTTTATATCAAATAACATACATAACTGCAATAAAACGTGAAAGAATCATTTCTCTATCTTGATTGAGAGCTGAGAAAAAAAATAAAACGTGATTTTCAAATTTTTTTTTTCGGATCCTAATGCTCATTGGCGGCTATAACTCTAGTTTTGCACTATTATAGGTCCCAACTACCTACACACAAATTGGCATTAAAATCTGTGAGTTACAACTCCAAACGTCCCCTTGTCAGATTTTTCATATTTTAATCGATATATATATATATATATATATATATATATATATATATATATATATATATATATATATATATATATATATATATATATATATATATATATATATATATATACATAAAATATTTTAAATGCATTTTTTTTTGTCGTTTTTTATTTAATTCACAAGTACCACCTACCATTTACAAACATAGCACCTCAGCACTGCATCTGAATCGTTTGTCAGTGGCAAAAGTTTTTTTATCACGTTTGGTAAAAAAAATAGTGATCGAATCATTAACTATTGCAGAAAAGGAAGACAAGAAATATCCTTCATTAAATTTCTGATAAGGAAACTGTCGTCAAATTCTCGATCCGAGTAACACCAAGATAGCTTGGGTATGTCAAAATGTTACATTTTCGAGGATGAAAAAAACCTTACATAAGAAAACTATAGACCCCAGCCAAAAGAAATATCCATGTCGAAAAAAGTTATCATTTGAAGAATAGTTTCCTAAACATGTGATTATGTGAAATGTTAATTTACCTACATGAAAATTAACCCTCGATTTAATTAATTTTTAATAATTTTTTTTTATTGGTTTCAACGTCTTTATGTATTCCAACTACTCAAAAAATTGTTCAAACTTCCAACAACCTACATATTTAATTAAAATAAACATTTTATTATTTTTAATTTACACAATTTATAATTTTTCCAATCCTAAACCCAAAGGCCTTTAGTTATGGTATCTTTTTTTCCAATTTTCTAATATCGTTGTTCTGTAGTATGCCTGATTATTTGAGTAGAAAAATCATCTTTTCAAGTTGCACTGAGGTACACCTACAGCTATTTCATCAGTAGCCTGCTTGGATCGAAGAAAGTAGGGCTGATTCAATTTCACTTCCGACGTCTCCACCAGTTGTGCACGGCATTAATTGGACCGGGATGCACCTAATTGCATTCCAGGCTGTCATTTTCTTCCTACGTAGCGACATAGCTCTCCAATCGAGGTTTGATCTGAGTTATACCTTCGTGCAACTAAGGTCGACTCCAAGGTATGTTATATAATCCCGAACACGTTTATGAAACAAGATAAGATTTTTTCAGTTTGCAGGTAAAAATGATTTAGCTGGCTATCTATACCTAAAGATGGGATCAAATTTACTGAAAGATAAAAATTATAGTTTAAAAAAACAAGAAAAACACGATTTTATAGCAAATCTAACCAAAAAGCTAAATGTGGCGAACATTTTGCAGCAATCAGACTTTTTAATTCTTTGAGTTCAAGCTTCATATCTAATTTCCCCGTACTATTCGTGATTTGTTTGCTGTTTTAACACAGTTTATCCAAAATCAACCAACAATTTTTGTTTTTTTGACATATCTCAGAGTAGGAATGGGCAAATTTTTACATTAAAAATCCTATCGTGCACAAAATGTAATGATCTACAACTTTTAGTATAAAACATATTTGATTGAATTAACCACTTCTGCGTTATAGACTCTTAAACATTACCAAAACTAACTTTTTTAAGTTCGCAAAATTCTTCAATGTTTGACAATCAATTGTGGCTAAACGCCTAAATCAAATTTAGCTTAAGCGATGTCTTTAGACGCACAATTTAATAACCTTTAATTTGTAAATAAAGTATTGATCGTTGGGAGTAACAAACTGATATCTTTGGGTTTATTAACATGATATTGTTTGAATAATGTTTTCAATAAAAACTTTTAATCCAGTCCAACAAGAATGCTAACTACTTGAAATAGACTGGTCAGGTCAATGTTTTGTTTTGATTTTTGTTACTGATGAATCAGCATTAAGGTTGGCGCACACTACCGGCGGATCGGAGCGGAGATTATCCCAGCGGATGCTGGGAACCGTTAAATAAAGTATTGTTTTAGATTTGAATAATCTATTAGTATTTTTTTTTTTTTTTACTTCAAATCTCAACTCACACCTGCCAATCAAAGAGATTAAAAATTAGTGAATTTCATGAAATATTGAATTTCCAGGGTTAAAAGGCATGAGGGGGAGAAGAACCTCCTCATAACTTGATTTTATTTTCTAACATAGCTCAGGAAATCCCTCATCTAACTCCTCTTCAACCTTCTCTGGATGTTATCAGGAATATGAGTTGTGGGATGCCATTGTTACTTTTTTAAGATATTTACTTTTGTAATGAGTCCGTTTTTTCTCAGTAACAGCTGGCATGCGAAAGTCAGTAAATTTATGTTGTTTACCTTCAAAGGTGCTATTTTGGTATTGCTGAATGTATTTGCCTGAAAAAAAGTTTGCTTATATGTGTCTTTATAGTTGTTTTGTGAAGCGTAAGTCCAAATTTGTTTCAGTAATTCATAGTAAACTAAATTCTTAGCCAATGTTTTATTTTTATCAATATTATTCCCCTTTAATGATCTTTACTAGATCACATTAATCTACTACATCAGGTTTTCGATGTGACCACCCTCCACTGCCTGAGTTATCAACTTAAAAGCTGTAAACAAATGGTGTATAAACCTGGAAATTATATTCTTAAGAGGACAGAGATTAAAAAAATAAAACAAAGTACAACACGAAGATGACGTATTAATCCATCATAGTCATCATGGATCAGATAGAATCCCTTCCAGCCATTACCCAAAGATTGGCCCCCTCACGATCTTCCAGACAAGGGACGACCTCCTTAGGCTTCCAATACATCACATTATGCTCTCTTATCTTTTGTAGTGTTAGATCTTCATTTCATCTCAATTAGGGTATTATTGCTATAGGAACATTGTTATTTATAACACTGATATTTTACCAGAATCATGGCTAAATTTATGATTCCCTCTATCTTATCACGAGACCACTGTTGTGACGTGAAATATTTTGTATATTCTAGAAACATTTTATCACATATTTATGCTTATTCGGTAGGACGTGCGTATAGTCCACGATAAAACGTTTTTTCTACCAAATAGTCGCACGTACGCACGAGGCTCTTAAGGATATACCATCTTCACCGTTAGAGATAGCATATGCGGTTAGCTGAGTTCAGAGAACGTGTGTACACAATCATTATCGGTTTAGTTCCTGCTTTACAAAGATTTCCTTTATTCACACGATGAAGAAGAAATTGCAACGCTTCGTTCGTCTTTATGTCTTCACTGTGATAAAAAAATATCTTCTAATTTATTTTTGTTTTACTTGTATATATATATATATATATATATATATATATATATATATATATATATATATATATATATATACACATTTACAATATGTTGATATGAGTTAGATACAAAGCCTCTATCTTTTCATACCCCTTAGTAGATCGGAAAATATTACAATAGATGTAAGGAACGTCACAAATGGGCCAGAATGTCTTTCCTCATTTCTATCAATTCATGAGGAAACTGTAGGTGTCAAGAACCTATGGTCCAAGAACGATTCATGGATACAGATGGGCGGATATTACAGGAGTGAACGATAAATTAGTTTGCTTCACGATATATGATAACTTTGTGATACCTTATAATGAAATTATTATACTGCACAAATATTGAAAGAGACACAAACATTTTTTTTTTTTAATATCAACACGTTAGAAAACTTCTTAACTGAGTATAGATTACAGTTTGCTTCACTCAAGAGGAATAAGTAATATGAATGTAAATGGATCCTATCGAATAAAATCTGTAAAAGGATAAACAAATAACTTTTAGCTATACATATAGTAAAAATAAAACATATCATAATAAAGAAATAATATATAAGTATATGATATAAAATAATTAGTGATGTGCCTGTACAATTATTGTACGATTCTCGATTCCACCAATGGAACCGAAAAATGAAATGAAACGAAAATAAAATAAATTTTATTATTTGGCCAATGCCCCTTAAGAATAACTGTGAAGAACAATATAATAGAGGCTTAGCTGCTGAATTTAAAATTAAGGACATAATACTATGGAAGATTACAATAATAAAATTACATATGGTATAAAATTAATATAACGTACGCAGAGATATTACATGAAAATTACAATAAATGTTTAGGTAAATAAATTTCAAACGAAGTATAAAGAAGGAATGAAGAAAAAATATAAATAAAATAAAATATAAAGTAAATAGGGTTAAAAATATATCTTAGCAGGAGATGATATATGAGATCTGAGATAATGATAGCAGTTACAACAAAATAAATCCAAAAAAAAATAATAAAATTACATTGTAAGCATTCATACTTCATTGTAATAAATATTTCCTACTATATGACTGTTGGATTGAATACCAAATTAGTAAAGGAAGAATTTTATTAAAAGGATTTAAAGCTATTGATTAATTTAGCCCGCACCAGATACTTATCCTTTCATAGTATGCTCCATAATCATTCAAATCCGTTGGTTTCTCAACTTGCTTCCCACTCCATTCCTGATGATCCTCCGAGGCGTCTGAAACGGAGATGGCCTAGAAACCTTCTGGTGTAGAAGTTTTAATAAAGTGATACTGATGAGTAGTTCTTTTCTAGTTTTAGCATGCTATTATAATCGTTGTCAATACATTTACTTGATTTATATATTTTGTACAGTTGTAAATTTCAATAAATGTATATAAAAAAAAAAAAAAAAGCTATTGATAGTGGAGGACTGGCTAATGTTGGATGGGAGGGAGTTCCAGCAATTAGATGCTCTGGCAATTAAAGAGCGTTTGATTGTTGCTGTGTTGAAGGGAGTTAGGAAACACAAAGGGAGAGGATCTGGTTTTGCGGGAACTTACTGATGACTTTAAAGTTACTGATTGAAGTTAAGAACCAAGGAAGTTGTGGATGATCCAAAAGGTTGTGGACCGGAGGGAAAATAACATTATTTTGGTGTTGTCTTGAGGAATAAAAATCCATGGTATACTTTAGAAGCCCTTCCATTTCGCCCACTTAGGTGAGCATGAGCATTTGGTTTCTTGTCTTATAGTTAAAAAAATAATTAATTTTTTGAATTTTTGGTATGTTTACAGAGCTGATGATAAATGTTTGACATTCGAAACTAGTTTCGAATAAAAAAATTCCTATTGAAGTGGCAATCAATTCTTCAATCCTCATTTTATCGGTCCTTCTAAGCCTTCATGTATACCTCAAGTTCATTTTAAGATCTGTATGTACGGATTTATTTCTGTATAAATTTTGTTTTGCAAAAAGGAGAATTGAATAATTAAGCAACGGTTTTAAATTTTAAGAATTAGCATTGGAATACCTAAATACTTAGTTCTGTTGGCTCAAATAAAATCAGTACAGGAGCTTTTTGTATGAAATTGGATCTTCAACGAGAACACAGCAGCACACGGGTGCAAGTTTTCATTTCAGTTAGTGGATTTATTCTATAGGAAAAAGTAGAACATTAATAAAGGATAGAGAAGGAAGGCGTGGCGGATGTGCGACAAAAGGTTAAGATGGTTGGATGCGGTTTACTTAATTTCATTAGTTTTAACACCTTTCTTTGATATTTCTCTTATTGGTTATGCCTCTGTAAGGGTTGGGTTACTCTGTTGTCTTCTGATATCTAGAATTTCAAATCGCAGATATACTGATTGTTTATTTGAAATATCTTTTCGATTTTCGAAACTAAAAAATATAATTTATAAATACAAATGATAGTTTAGAGAAATATTTCGTTAAATTGTAATTATTTTAATTTTTCATCAAATTAAATAGAAAATTTTGTGACTCCAAAAAAAGCTAACGTAATTGAAGGTTTTGTTACTTTAAAAAAAAAAAAAAATACAATCTAGTAGGTTGGATAAAGCTTTTATGTGCGGAAGTGTTAGTTATCAGAATCTGAAAATCTGAATATTTCAAAAGAACTAGAAAAAGATATATGAAAAAGATGCATGGGCTACGGAACGTTTTCCAGCATTAGGAAAAATCTTTAAACATAAATTACTCAAAATTATATTTTATTACATAACCCCTTCACCTACCTTTATACCCTTCACCTACCCCTTCACCTTTCGATAATAAAGACCCAATTTGGGGGTAATTGCTGTTCAAGTCATTTTATTCGTCATCATTCATATTCCTTGATTTATTTATTCGTATATTTTAGTTATAATATATGGGGAGGTATTGTAAATAAATTTGAAGATTAGTTTTTAATTTTAATTCTATATTTATAAGTATCTAGTAGATAATGAGAAAATTATAGTTTACTGTTAAGTATGATAAAAGAAGAAGATGATCAGAGATGCAATCCCCTCTCTTATTCATATATTTCTTATTAACAAGAGGAGGAATTGTTAATCAATTAAATTATCATGTATGGGCTCTTGAAAATCCCAGAGATATTAGAATAGGTTTCAGCATGAATTTGCTATTAACGTTTGGCTTGGAATTTGGAACGGATTACTGGTGGGACCATATTTTTTACCTGGATGATTGAATGGTATCACATTTACACATTTTTTGGAGAACGACTTTTCTAATTATTTAGATGGCATTCCCTTACAGCAGCGGATTGAAATGTGGTTCCAACTCGATGGATGTCCAGCTCATCATAGCAGAGTTGCTCGAGCTTGGCTGGATATAAATTACCCACAAAGATGGATTGGAAGTGGAGGAGTAGTACCTTGGCTACCCAGATCACCTGATATGACACCTATGGATTTCTTCGTATGGGGAACCTTGAAGCAAAAAGTTTATTCGGTGTCAATCAACTCAAGAGAGCAAATAAGAGACCGAATCATAGATGCAGTGCACCAAATATCATCAGAACAATGTTTAGCTGCAATTTATCAAGTGAGTGCTAGATGTAATGCTTGCATTGGTGCAAGAGGACAACATTCTGAGCAATATTTACATTAAAAAGAACATAACATAAATATAAATGTAAATAAATAAGTATAAAAATGAAAACTTGTTTTGTTTCTATTTTTTTTGCGATTTCCTCTAAAACTAAGCAAAAACGAGCAAATCTCTAAAGGACTTTTTGTCTTAGTTTTTCGGTCCCCTATAAGTTCCTGAAGTTTTGCCATTTTAATTCGGGACACCCTGTATATAATTTTTTTTCTTTCCTTATCTTTTCCTTGCTTCTTTGTATTATCGCTGATGTATGTATCTATTCATTCCTATAGGCTTTATTGTATTTTTCTACATATTTGTCATTCTTTATTATCTTTTAACTCTTTTAATTACCCATTTGTCTTTAGTTTATCTATCTGCTATTTTTTGTCCTATATAGTTTTTTTTTTGTCTAATTTAGCCCTGAAGAAGAAAACCAAGGCAGGTCGGAATGTAGGCACACAATTATAGTATTTTTACTTGGACGTGTTGTTTCTTTGGCTACATCCCTGATCATCTTCTTGTATCTAATTTATAATACACTGAGATTACTGTCTGAAATGTATGCAGCCAGACAATAATATTTTTTAATAAACTTTCATGTTATTCAAAGGGCACAACGCGTCGCAGAATTAAGATTGTTTTTTCATTTCATTTTCCTTTTATTTTATTACATTTCAAAAACCAAAGAGATAAAGAAAAATGTATAATGCCATAGAATGGTGAGTTCGTTTTAAGTCTTAGTATTTATTTTTATTATTTTATTTATTTGTAAGCAGGGCCACGCCCTGTACAAAGGATTTCGGTTACCTAAACAGGGTGAGTATCTCTTGGCTAAAAAAAAAAATGGGTGAAACTAGATCAAAAATGTAGCAAAATGCCGCAGACCTTACCTTTCTATTCCAATCCGTTGCAGATGTACGATAAATCAAGGACTTTTTTGAGGAAACCACGTTTTTTTCTTCTATAAAAGCTGTAATATCTCCACTTTGCTTAAATATTTTTCAAGCTTTGACTACATTTTCGGATTTAGCATTAAATTTTCTATAATAACTGAGTACCTGTAACCTTGAATTTTGTATCTAACGAACAGCTTGATCTTCACCTTATTTGGGGAAGTCACAATGTCGTATTTACTTTAACGCTCACCGTTTTCCGAAAAAACTATCCACAAAACGTCAAATTTTACAAAAACTTGCAAATTTAATTAGCTTTCGAATTATATGTTAAACTTAATGATTTTGTATCAATTTCATGGAGAAATTCACTTTTGAAACCGAAAAAACATGGCGTTCTCATTTGGCCTACAAATCAGTTACTTGTGTAAATAAAACATTATGACAATCCAATAATGGAAATATGCATTTTAAACATAATAAACTCTTCATTGGAATAAAAGCAAAGAAAAAAATTATTGTTTAACAGAAAAGAAAAGAAAACTGTCAATAAAGCGACACCATATCAGAGGTTCTTATGTTATTATATTTACTTATTTATTACTTTAATTTAGGATTTATTTTATTAGATTTTCAATGTAAGGTTTAAAACCTAATGATAATGATCATAAACCTAAATTTTGCTACTAGTTTCTGAATGCAGATGATATCCCCTGCAAAAACAGTCTCATCTGCCCACAAAATTCACCGCAAAAAGTGGTATTGTTTAATATCATCTGCATTCAGAAGCTTATAGCAAAATTGAGGTTTATGTTCATTATCATTGAGTTATAAACCTTACATTGAAAATCTAATAAAATAAATCCTAAATTAAAGTAATAAATAAGTAATAAATTCAAGGTTACAGGTACTCAGTTATTATAGGAAATTTAATGCTAAATCCGAAAATGTGGTCAAAACTTGAAAAATATTTAAGCAAAGTGGAGATATTACAGCTTTTATAGAAAAAAAAACGTGGTTTCCTCAAAAAAGTCTTTGATTTATCGTACATCTGCAACGGATTGGAATAGAAAGGTAAGGTCTGCGGCATTTTGCTACATTTTTGATCTAGTTTCACCCATTTTTTTTTTACACTAAGAGATACTCACCCTGTATATACTGTGAAATACAATTCAAATAGAAATATTATGTACATTATAATACTACACAAATTATAATCTCAGTAATATGACAAAGAACATATAAATAAGAATTAAATACTAAGAATAAGAAGTAAATACACGTTTTACAATCTTAATAATTAACAATACCTAATAAAAGAAAATACACTTTTTTTTTCAGTAAATTCCTATCAACTAACAAAAAAAGAAAAATGTTTCCGTTGAGTTAATATATTATATATTTTTTTAAAACACGTTATTACCAATATTGGTTGATCTATATTGAATTAGGTATATTAAAATATTTTACTAAGAAAAATGAAATGTTGAAAATACACAAACTAAGAAACTAAAAATATATAAATTATTCTGTAATATAATATGAAAAACAAAATGTTGTTAAATGATATCTTGGTGATTTTATCGATATAACGATTACTATCATGATAAGTTTTAGGATTTCTTCAAAATCAGTTTTAATATAGCATGAATTTAAATATCTTTAACTAATATTATATAATCTTCTGTGATGTTTATCGCCTATACTTTGATTTGCTCTTTGTTAGAAAAGCAAGCTAAAACTCCAACTGGTCGTCCATAATACTTATTATTGATAGCAGGAGAGATCACTTCATAGTCGTCCAACCAGCTTGGTTTTTCAATATTACCCAGTACGTTAGTTTCCGATATATATATATATATATATATATATATATATATATATATATATATATATATATATATATATATATATATATATATATATCCAAGCATAGTCAGTGATTCGAAAATCATTATTAAAAAATTTTTATATCCATTTCCATTCCATCTAAATATTTTTAAGTTACCAAACGATATATTTGTTTATTATGATTAGGCGAAGGCTCCAGTTTACTATTAATGCGTGTTTCAGTAATACCATTGTTATGCAAACAGAGTACTTCAGTAGGCCTGTGGTCGTCATGAAGTCTCACTCATTCTAACTTTTTTCGTTTTCGTGCTTTGTGGTGTTATTTCATATGGTGGTTGGTTAGTTAGTAGGAGAATTCGAGAAAATGCGCTTTTTTCTGAGTTCATCATCCGTCTGGATTTCATCAGAGTCTGTCAAAAACTGGTTTTCAAATATGTTGCAGGTTAGTAATAATTCCATTATACTTTGGATTTCTATCTTTTTTTGATCAGTCGGTTTCTTTACAAAAAGTTTTCCATTTCTTTGCTAAAAAAATTTGAAGTGTCCCTCTTTTTGTAGCTCTTTTTCTTTTGAAAATATTTTTCTATTTTCTGAGGACACAGCTTCGTTAATAAATACCTTTTTATTAGTATCTTCTCGATTGTGGGATAAATTAAATAAGTGTATATTTAAATCCTATTTATATTTTTTGCTATTTTCAGAAAGTAGTTATCAATCAATCTTAGAAATTTCACAGATATTATATTAGTGTAGACACCATCTTTTCTCCTAATTCTGTTATAGTTCTCTAGACTATTTATGGTGATGTGACACTCTAGAAATGTAAAAATATTAGATAATATTTGGTCGAGCTGTTCGCCGTCTTGATATGGTATTCTTCTAATGTCGATTGTTTTTTTATGCATTTGGAAATCGAAATACTTTTTTTTGCCTTGCTGTAAAAGACTGTAAATGACTTGAATCATTTTTTAAACTTTCAATTTCGTGGTTTAAGGTCTTGAAATTAGATTTTATCGATTCTTGTGTATCTTTTATTTCTGAGATTGTTGAACTAAATTCAGAAAATGTATTTTTTATACTGCATTGATCAGCACAGACGAATTGATGAGCATATCAAGTTTTTGGTCTAGGCTCATAGATTCCAATTTTTTTCACCCATTATTCTTATTTTAACACAACACAGTACAAGAATGTAGTGAAATATATAGTACAATTATAATGAGAAGTGCAGAAGGGTGCAATACAGGGCAGGATATAAACAATATTATTCACCTATTAACAGCTGTTTAGCTCACTGGGTCACGTGGTAGAAATTTCCAATGTGGCCGATTCTTACTACATACGATTATTTTTTAAACAGTAAAAACTATGCTGTTACCCAATATATTTCAAAGTTTCATTAAGTGTGTAACTGCTGGTTCTTTATGAGTAATTTAAAAACCTTTTCATACACTAGAAACACTTGCTAACTACTTTTCTAGCACTCACAACTTGAGATTCACATACAAACCTATTTTAACAAGATGGCTGAACTCCCAAGTCTTTAAGTCTTAGTATATTGATCGGAATAATTGTATTTTATGGATATGCGTCTTTTTTTAATAGGAGGCGAGGCAGCTCCGTGGGTAAAGTACTAAACCCACACCTCTTGGACCCAGGATCATTTTCGGATAAGGTAGATAATTATTTATTTTATTATACCAGCCAAGGATCGACTTTGGGGTTTAAAGACTCTCCTGGATATAAGAGTATCCAGGTCTTTAAGTTAATTATGTTTACTTATTACAGGATAATAGAATGTCTTCTTAAAATCAAGTAAATACCTAATATTTTTTCTTAAATTTAGGTTTTTTGTTTCATGTAGACGCCAATGTGTGTTTTTACCTAATATTTTTTCTTAAATTTAGGTTTTTTGTTTCATAAGTTTTAAAAGTAATTCGCTGTGTGGAATTAGTAGGTTTTAAAGAAATCAATTGGAAGATATCATTAATAACCTTATTGACAAGTCCACAGTTCTTAACTTATCTTTCCAAGCGTTAAATCAAGGTTTATTCAAGCATAAGGTCAGTAGTGCCTCTGCTGGATGTAACTTTCAAGTTTCAAGAAATTTCTTAGTTCCACAAATCTCATGGTCGTGCCCTTTTGTAGCTCACGTTCATTTGCGAAACAGAAGCACATTCGAAATGTCCCTACCGAATCTAAAAATGCTTCGAGCACAATTACTTTTTAAAAGGGCGGTTTAGAAATGATGGCCCTACTTTCCAAATTTCACAGGCCCTGTGTCCTCAATATTTAACAAAAGGTCCCTTGGTATGTCGGTTAGAAGAGCTTTAGAGACAAAACAATGTGACCTGTGATTTACAGGGCCGACTCGAAAAACCAGGGGACTAAAGGGCGTAATTTGTAGGTCAGTGGTCAGTTGGGCCCTTAGGACTGGGGTTAGCGACCTCCTCTGTGAACCATTTGCTATTGTGCCAGGGTACCGTAAATCACTCCAGAGCAGGCTCCAAGAACATGAGGAACTTTCACATTTCCGGGAGGTGTCTTCCAAGAACAACCGAGGGTGGTCTCTTCTTCCTTGTTCCTAGCTAAGAAGCCTTTCTGTTATTAGTTCGCAGCAGGGAGCATTTTCTGAAAGTTTTGAAAATTTTCTCTCTTGGTAATTAATAACAGTGTTTTCAAACTTTTTGTTCTGCAAGATTCCTTACTATTTTCTCCTCTCTTTTGGACATTTTTAGTTTAATAATGCATGTTATTGTAATTATTTCAAAACATATCTTGTGATAAATTAGGTGATTTCAAGTATGTACTGCATCTGCCTTTGTGAGTACACTTCAATACCTAAATAAAGAAATAAATAATAAAGATGGGCCGGGGTAAAACTGACTAGTCAGCTGCTTTTGTAGTCGGCAATTAGTCGGCTATTTTATTAATTTATATTTCAACGTTTAGAAAAGTTTGATTCAAATGAAATTTGTATTTTAGATTAGAACTTTGACCTTTGGGACTCCACTAAACCATCCAATTCATCTCTTATCTAATCCTTACAATCCAAATTCGAAAAATTCTCAATGCTCCTTAATTTGTCAACAATAAACTTATCCATAAAGATCTTACTGTTCCATATGATGCTGATTTAGCCCAAACCAGGAACCTATCCTATCATAGTAAGCTCCATAACCACTCAAATCCACTGGTTTATCAACTTGCTTCCCACTCTATTGCCGATAATTCTCCAAGGTTTCTGAAAAGAAGATGGCTAGAGTGTAGAATCTTCTAGTGTAGAATGTTTATTGAAGTGCTACTGATGAGTATTCTTTTAAATTTTTGACATGTTATTGTAATCGCTATTAATACATTTACTTGATGCATATATTTGTACAGTTGTAAATTTCAATAAATTGATTTTTTTAAAATAAAATAAATAAATAAAAAATTAGAACCCACAGTTTGCTGTTAATTGTAAGAGTAGGAACTCTTTTTTTTGTAATCAACTATCGAACTTAAAGAAGAATATTGATATTAACAGAATATAAATTTGATAACTTTTCCAATACTGGATAAAGAACTTTAGTAACCTTGTTTGTTTTGTTTTTTATTCACAGTTTTGGTTTAGTTTCATTATTAAAATATATTAATTCTTAATTGAAATGTAATATAAAGGGTGGAACATTAAAAGGAAACTGCAATTTTAGCAATATACTTTCGTTTTTATTTTCAATTACCTCTAAGATATGATTGTGTTACATATACAAGTCCATCACCACCATGTCTTTTTCGGCATGATTAAATTCCAAATTTCACAATTAACTATCTAAGCGGAGTAAAGTAAATTGCGGACTTTTGCTTTATTAAAAATAAAAACAAAAAGATTAACACTTCCTTACATACCGGTCGATTAACAGAAAATATAAGATTACACAAAACCTGCAGCAACATGTACTGACGGCTATAAAGCTATAAACGAAGTGCATCGGACATCGCCGATGTCACCCAAATTCTGATCGGCTTAAATTTAATTGTCTAAATAGTGTGCATTATTTACACCCACATACCCTAACACAATAGTAGCAACAAAAGACTGAGACATTTATATCAATTTCAAAATAATCGGTCCGTATTGAAAATTATACAAAGACTAAATACTTACATAGTATTGCATACCCATGGATGATATTTAGTTAAAAAACCACAATAGTACACAAAAAATTCATAATTTCCAGTAAAATAATTGTAGACTCATTACGCCGATAACAAAACATTACACACAGACTTACGCATACTCATGGATGCCAGATCAAGTCCAGACATCATACAACAACACTTGTGTTATAGAAGGGTCGATACAATCAGGATTAATGATTTAATTGCCACTTATATTGGAAGTACCAATATTTGATTTCTTGTCTTACAGTTTTGAAAACTTTGGTATATATAATCCATGTAACATAGTGATGATGTGTTGAAAAATGTATTTATGTCTTAGAACTAATGATGAATGTTTAGCATTCGAAACTAGTTTTCTAATAAAATAATTTCAATAGAAGTGGAAATAAATTCATCAATCCTAATCATACAAAAGATTTCCTGATAAACTCTATATAGGATATATATATATATATGTAGGATATATATATGTATATATATATATATATATACAGGGTGAGTTGCTACTCGTGGGACAAACTTCAACAGTAGATTCGACACCAAAAAATGAACAAAAAAGTTCATATTAACCATGGTCCGATTCTCAACCATTTCGTAATAATTTCGTTTTTTCTCGATTTTGAAAGATACCACTACCTGGTGTCGAAAAACCGTGATATCTTTTAATCTAAAAATTTCTCCGAAACTCTGATAGCACCGTTAAAATCTACATTAATTTTTCAATAAGATTATTACCATGGCAAATTATTTGGGCCTCTTTTTTGTGCTTTATTTCAGCCAGAACAACAAAATAAGTGAAAAATTTTGTGAATCGGAAAATGTTTAAAGTAATCCAAAGTTTCTAATTTTAGTCTCAGATGGCAGCAAATTTGAGAAAAAATATCTTATTATTGCGCTTCTAACGCACTCGTCATTTTTTAATTTGGTGTTTTTGAGACCAAGAAATCGATGACATTAAGAGAAAAAATGATGGTTTAAGGATTGTTAATGTTTGAGAGTTTTGCATTTTAGATTTGAAAAAAAAAAAAAAAAAAAAATACATAGAAACTCACCATTAATCTTTAAAATTCATTTATTTTTAATCATTTTAATTTATGTTCAAATTGGAAGCCGTTCTCCGCTATACACAAACGTGCCCGTTTTCTCATACTCCCAACTGTCACACCAAAACTGAGAACACGTCGAAGTTTTTCTGCAGCGGCGAAGATCCTTGCTCTCAAATCGTCTATGTTTGTCACTTCAGTGCGATAGACTTTTTCCTTGAGATATCCCCAGACGAAATAGTCCATGGGGTTAAGATCAGGAGATCTTGTTCTTGTAGTTCGGTTGAAATACGTCTGAACTATTCTAGAGGTGTGCGGAGGCGCACCATCGTGCTGAAAAATTAGGTTTTCCCTCAATTGTAAAGGAAGGTCCTCCAGCAAGGTGGGCAGCGTGTTTTGGAGAAAATTTAAATAAATTGGGCCAGTTAATCTCCTTGTGTAGGTTTCTATGTATTTGTTTTTTGTTTTTTTTTTCAAATCTAAAATGCAAAACTCTCAAACATTAACAATCCTTAAACCATCATTTTTTCTCTTAATGTCATCGATTTCTTGGTCTCAAAAACACCAAATTAAAAAATAACTAGTGCGTTAGAAGCGCAATTAAATAAGATATTTTCCCTGAAATTTGCTGCCATCTGAGACTAAAATTAAAAACTTTGGATTACTTTAAACATTTTCCGATTCACAAGATTTTTCACTTATTTTGTTGTTCTGGCTGAAATAAAGCACAAAAAAGAGGCCCAAATAATTTGCCATAGTAATAATCTTATTGAAAAATTAATGTAGATTTTAACGGTGCTATCAGATTTTCGGAGACATTTTTAGATTAAAAGATATCACGGTTTTTTCGACACCAGGTAGTGGTATTTTTCAAAATCGAGAAAAAACGTAATTATTACGAAATGGTTGAGAATCGGACCATGGTTAATATGAACTTTTTTGTTCATTTTTTGGTGTCGAATCTACTGGTGAAGTTTGTCCCACGAGTAGCAACTCACCCTGTATATATACAATCTAATATGCCCTTTAGAAAATATGCCAGAAAGTACCCGAAGATGGCTGAGAAGTATTAGAGAGCCTTAATCGGATATAATTAATTAAAGATAAGTTAGAAGCAAGCATAGCTTTAGTTGTGGACCTCCCTCATGCCTGACATGTGAGTTGTACTTCATATTATCATCACATCTGCTTATTATCACGGGATAAGAGGCAGGTGTGGATGTAAAAAGTAAAGATAAAATTAGACTTTCTAGATAAAATAACATTATGTAAAGAAGTGATTATTCATATGACAGGTGTCATTCCAACCGCTTTATTCTTAAAATCTAATTTGCAACAGTAATGAATTTACTTCAATGATTTGAAATATGACCGGGAAATTTATGTTTAATATTTAAATCATATAATTAATCGCGAAGTGTAATAATGACAGAGAATGATGAGAAAGAGACTGATCTTTTATTCGACAAGAAAGACTAAAACGTTAAACTGAACGGTAGCACCCAGGTTCCGCTAGTTCATTATCGGATCCTACGGTACCACTTCTTCTGCGTTCAGCCAAGGCCTTTGAGATCTAAAAACTATCTCATATAAACCATGAGAGTGTAGAAGTAGCAATAAGGATATTAGAGGGTATTCTAATATAAAAGTAATCTGTAATTTGTATAAGTATTCAGTACATACTTAAAATACAAAAGATGCAAGGTGACTAGGAACAGGCAAGTGAAAGAGCAATCTGAGTTGATGTTTTTTTTTTTTTCTACTTTTCCTTGGTTGCTGAACTTATATTATTTTACTAAAAAATAATAGTTTCTTTTTATTTATTTTTTAATCTACACCTGTGCCAACGGGCACACCAAGCAGATGTGATGACGTAAATAATGTATACAAAATTCCTCTAGTTATAAAAAAATATTTAAAAACCCTGTACCACAAACAACCCATGAAGGGTCTTGGGTTCAGTACTTAAGTAAGGATGTACTGTTACTAGGCCAACGGTTGTGAAAGGAGAAGATTTGGCAAGGATTCTCGCTCAACCGTCAGATTTTTCCCCAATTAAGGGTACCCACTTTTTAGAGGTTGGGTGTCCCTCAAGAGGGTCTCCCGTGCTCGAAGTCGATCCAGGGCGAGAATATATAAATTTTCTGCCTCGGGATTGGTCTGTCCTGTATGTTCTATAAAAATTTAGAATATAATCCTCCATAGCTTAATTATTTTAACAAGATCTATAAATTTCTGGCTCCCATATTGTTAGTTCAGTCAATGAGTGTTGAAATGAGGGGTGAGAGTGCATAGAATATGTGATAATTTTTGACTTTATAGCTTCGTTAGGAGTAGTTAGAAGGTAAATATACTAAAAGTCCCTGCCCCTGGGGAGGAGGGGGTGTGTGCTAACGGTGGGGGGAACGGGGAGAAAATCTCATTTTTGTGTTTTTCGATTATATCTCGAAAACGGTGGACTTTACAAAAATATGCTACAGATCAAAATTAAACCTAATGAAATTCCCTATAAAATTAGTTTATAAATATTTGTCGAAATTCCAATTGTTTTCGAGATATACGTTATTAAAAATCCATAATTTTGGAAATTGAAAAAAAAAGGTTTACCTCACTTTTTTTTAAACATTTGCTTCAAATTCAAGAAACGTATATATGAAATTAAAGTAAATTTAAAGCTTTACAATTTTCTGTCTGACATTTTTTCTGAGAAATGATCATGGAAGGTACTAGAAGCAAAAGTATGACAAAAAGTGAGGTAAGATTTGGTTTTTCCCTAATATCACCGATTTTCATTAACGTATACCTCGAAAACTATTGGAATTTCGACAAATTTATATATAATTAATTTTAATAGGAAAGTTAATTAGCTTTAATTTGGAATTGAAACTTATTTTTCTAGAGTCCGCCAGTTTCGAGATATAATCGAAAGACCAAAAAAATTGAATTTCTACCCTCCCCTCCACCGTTAGCTCACCCCCCAGAGGCGGGGACTTTTAGTATATTTACCTTCTAACTACTCCTAACGAATCTAGGAAGCCAAAAAATACCGCATATTTCATGTTTTTCATTTTCATGTTTCTTGTGGAGCTGAACCCGTTCACTGTTACAGTATCACATAAATAATCATAAACACACTAAACATAAAGAACTCATGGGAAATCTAGAATACATCTCTATATTATTATTCCTAACCCATGTATTAGGATAATGCTTTTTTATTTTATTTTGTTTTTATTAACGTCTGTTGTTGCTCATGTTTCTTTTGTGAAATTGTTTTTATTTTCTGGATGTGCTCCTTATCATTTAGTGGGGTTGGAAGTGAAGCACGTGAAACCCTATGATATCTTACCGTATCGTATTAGGAACAACGTATATGGAATATGGAACCGAAGTACTCTTAAACTGTCGTCTTCAAAACTCTTTGAAAACAAAGGATAGTAATTTAGCCAACCACCAAAGATTGAGTAGAACCAAAGCATTGAGATAACTAATTGTTTGTTGTTTGTTTGTTGAATTTTGATAGGGCATAAAACTGCAGTGGTCATCAACGCCCTTTGGTTTGTATCTCGTTATATTTCAGCAAGCATCTTGCTGAGAGCTAAAAATTTGAGCACCTTGTTGATGTCCTCTTCGTTATCTCTCAGGGCTTTTGGTAACTCTGGGGGCACTCCCAGCTGCTGCAACAACGCCTTGTATCGGAGGCATTCCTCGAAAATATGCTTTATTGAGAGAGTAGTGTTGCAAGTATGGCACTGTGGTGGTGACTCCTTCCTGAAGAGGTAGGAATGTGTCAATCGGCTATGTCCTATCCTCAGGCGTGTAATAACTACTTCTTCTCGACGTTTGCTTCTGTTAGATGTTGTCCATGGCATAACCGATTTTTTTATATTTTTCATTTTATTTGTTGGGCTCTCGTTCCACATCGATTGCCATCTCTTGGTCACTTCTTCTTTTAGTGGCCGCGCAAGTTCTGAAGGTGTCAGAATAGCTGTACCTCTCCCTGGGAGAGATAACGCCTCGCCGGCAGCTCTGTCAGCCATCTCGTTTCCAGTGATGCCAATATGTCCTGGAACCCAGATGAAGTGGATCGTCTTTCCGATTTCCTGAAGCATTTTTAAGTATTCTTGTACGCGTTGAATACCTGGATTGTCTGTCTATTGATACAGTCGAATGCTTTGACCATATCGAAGAATATCCCAATGGCCAGTGGATTGAAAAAATCCACTCGATCCTCCAACGGCACAAGGTTGTCAATAGTTGATCTTCCTCTGCGGAAGCCACATTGGAAGTTCTGGAAGATGGCATTTCGTTCTAAGATCCACTTTAGCCTTTTATTCACCATCCGTGGTATCTTCATCGATGTTTGCCAGTTCTATGGAGGTTGTAGGTGTGGGTGTTGGGGTTAAATATTTCCGATTTTCAGCGAACGCTCGGGCGACTATTGCGGGGTTGTTGGTCAATTTCCCTTCGTATAGTAATGTGTAGCTGGTACCAGAATAATTTTTATATATTTTTCTTATTTTATTCCATACCTGGTTAGTAGGGGTGGAAGAGTTTATGGTTTCGACATATTGTTTCCAGGATTGTGCTTTAGTATTATTTATTGTTCTTCGACATAGGGCTCTTTGTTTTTATATTTTCTCGGGATTGAAATCGGTATCGGTAAATTCCTCCACGGGCACGGAGGGTCTCTTGGAAGAACCCTTAGTTCTAGGGATGGGGGTTTTCGATTTGTTTTATGTTGGCTATTATAAAATTTTAGACGATGAAAAGCGGTACGTAAGAAGGTTGCTTCACCGTGTTTAATATTAGTAAGTTCGACTCCTCTAAGAAATTTTCCTATGTCCGTTGAAGTCTCCGACAAGTAGTATAGGCTGTGGAAGTGGATTATATATATGACTGAGGTCTTGTGGTTGTATCAGAGGGTCTTGTGGCAAATAAATATTGCAGAGTGGAATTGAAATCCCGGTATCGGTAATTGCGACTGTTTGAAGTGTTGAGTTTATGTTTATTCGTTGGGAATACACTAAATCCTCCACGGCACGGTTCTGTAGATGTTAAAGTTTTTTAATGTAAATTTGTCTCCGGCTTTAAGGTGAGTTTCCTGAATGCAAATACATAACGGGTTTTCGTCCTGAATCAATATTTTTAAATCAAAAAGGTTCGGTTAATCCATTGCAGTTCCATTGTATAAGGGCCATTGTTTACGGGTTGTGTCAATGATATATATATATAAATATATATACATATTTATTTATTAGAGATAAGACAATTAAATAATTTTAGTGGATGAATCGTATCGTATTACGATTTCTTCTATTTTGTTTTTTATTTCCTTTGACTTTTATAAAGCCCCCCTCATCAACAGGCCGGTCTATGTCAATAGGCCCGGCCGTGTCGCCTAAATCGGTATCCTGTAAATCCTCCACGGCACAGGGACTTCAAAATCCCGGACTTCTAGAGTCACTGAAAGATACTAGTTTCAGATCTGCTCAGATCAGACGATTGTTGAATGCTGAAGGATACTCCGCTATTGTTCGTCTTTTGAAAATAAATTGGTCTTTTAAAATGGCAATATTTCATAAAAGTCCAGCTACTAGTCCTGTTGAAGAAAATGGATATTCAATATGTTATATAAGTCGAATATCGAACCTTGGGTCGACAAACTCCCTGGGAGACACCCATCCTTTATAGTGGGTACCCTTAATTAGGGAAAACCTGGTGGTTGAGTGTGGACACTGGCCTTATAAACTTAAACGAATGTTGGTCTTAATACCATACTTCTTTACTAAATATTAAATCAATGACCCTTCATGGATGGTAAGTGGTGGTACAGATTCAATAGAGTTTGAGGAACTGTTGTTAACTATCAGTGACAAATAAAATAATAGTGTATATTGCTTGATGGTAAATTATCTAAAATTGTACCTATTGAGTTTGTAGTAAAAATTATATATAGGAGAACTGTACACAAGATACACGGTTGACTGTGTATTTACGAATACACTCTAAGAATTTTATATTTTTTAATGCTGGTTTTTGAGTTGCGTCACTTTAGATATACAGGTGTGATGTACTATTAATAGTAGGTATTCAACAAGGGCTTGACATAAGTCCACTACTTGTCGTAAGGGACAGACTTGGCATTAAGAGCGCTAAGCCTTAGACAGTTCCAGCTGGTAAAAAGAAACTTGCAACCTATCTATCTAATTATTTTGTTAGTCTTTGTTGACAACCTTCAACATGTTGGAAATTTACTTCGAAACTATTTCTGTAATAATAATATAATGAGGACACTCAGGTTTAGAAAATTGAATTCATCACCAATAATATGGCTGGAAGAAGATGTTTTGTGTGGTCCAAAGGGGATTCCTGGGTACAAGATAGATCACAAGACTTAAGTGACCGTTTACCATTCAGTGTTCCTAAATAGTCCTTAGTACTCCTCTAAGACGTTGACCCTTACCTTAATTTTCAAAGTTATAGAAATAAAGCAAAAGGTGGAATACCCGAAAAGAAAGGATCCTCGAGAAGCACAAGCATCTTCTTGGAAGATGGCTTCAGGGAAGCGTTATGGAAGGAAGAAATTAACAGAAACAATATCGAGAAACTTAATACACCAGCACAGCAGTAAAATAAGAAATTAGTAGAACAATAAAGGATTCAGTACGAGATGAATTGGATGGTTTAGTGGAGCCCCAGATTTCAACTCCGAACATCCAAAATGGGCTCGGTTATATTCAAACTATAGATAAGTCTTCAATAAATTATTGGCATCTTAGAGCATTTGTCTTTATGATGTTGGAGTAGTCAATATGAGTTGAGTCTTTTATGTGGATTCTAAGTTGTATGTCTTTTCAAATAGAACCCTAGGTAGCTGTTCAAACGAATTGTATTAGTTGAATATCATTAATAGATTCTGTAGAACAGAAGTTGGTAGGTTTACGACAGAGGACAAAGGTTGTTTTACGGTTTTTTTTTTGGATTTATATTAATCCACCTGTTTTATACGATTCTTAGAGGTTTCTGTTATGAAACTGATGTTATGGATCATTATTAACTGAACAAAACAATCTATCATCAGCTAAATAGGATGATGCTAGGATGAGATGGAATTCCCAGGACTCAAATCTTCAGAATTAAGTGATTCGAATGCGAAGAACAACATAATGTAAGTCTATACGATGTTTACATTATTTCAATTTTTGGTCATTGAGCGACTGCTACGCTTTCCTCGTGGATTATAAATTGCATCATTTTGCGCAAAATTCATTAATAAGAGTTAATGCTTTGGAATTAGTACAAATTATGTTACATCCAAATTCATTTATTTGTTGTTTTTTTTACTGTATAAAAGTTTTGTAAAATTAAAAAACTCTCAGTGGTTTTTCTGAGTTTCGCAGTTTGAAAAAAATTATGAAAGGAACCTAAGGACTGAAGAGTAATAGCTCTATTGTTTCAGGGAGTTTTTGCGAGTAGGAATCGTGAGGAACCAGTCTTACGGGCCAGGGTCAGTGGACTTTAGGGAAAGCGGAGTCCCAAAAATTTATAATCCTACCAAGATCACTTCACTTCCTCATAGTCCGTCTCATGATAATTAGATAATGTCACTAATGTAAAAAGCATTATTTGCAAATATTTCAAAATTGAAATATTTATCGATCTAAGGTCATTATTCCGTGAGATCAAAAACGATTAACTGAATTCTATGAATTATTTATCATTTTTTACATTAATTCCACAAGAATCATCAACTCCATTTCAATGAAAATCTAACTTGTGCTATCACAAAAACTATCCTATGACTGTAAAAAATAACACAATAGCCTAAAAAACTCCTGAGCCAGTCCGTACCAAATTTTAACCACATCATCTGTATGGTTCCACAAAGGTTCGGCAATAATAAAATCTACTGATTTAAATTAATTTGTTAGTAAAAAAGGGATAATATGGTTAACCATATTGTGGATAACAGTGAAGTTTTTAAAATCTTTCCACACGACAGGTTACAAATGTACGATGATGTTATACTTAGTTCGAAATTGATTATGAAATTTACTTATATTCAAATATATTATTAAAAATGTTTTGACTATGTGGTGCGAGATGTGGTTCCCAGTGAAATTTGAAAATCGACCAATATGTGGACGGTACCATTCTGCAATAGAGTGTACAACGCTAAAACTCCTGAATCCATCTTTAACAAAATTTCAATTCTTTATTTTTTTATATTGTGTGTAAAAAGACGATTCATCGGCCTTTTGTAGTAAGCAATGGTAATGCAGACCATTATCCTTAAGCGTTTCTTAAAAGTTTCTGGATTAGCAACTCATACATTAAAATTAAAATGTCTAAATATGCTTCTCAGTAATCAGTAATCTTCAAAAACTTAATCAGTGCAATTTTAACTAGGTTAAAAATACTCCTATCCGTGAAAACATCTTTGAAGAAATAATGCTAATTTGCATACTTCAATACAAGATTTTTTTTCGATATACAAATGAAACTTCAATTATCATTGAAGTTCTTAACTTATGAGAGCAGCTGAAGCTGCGACGGAAATGCTAGTTATTATAATTGAAATAATAAAATTTTCCTTCTTTGGATTCTACCAATGAATACCATTTAATAGACATCAAATTTACTTCCTTCATTTCGTAACTAACAATTTTTTTAATGTTTCTTAAAATTGTTCACATGAATATTTTGAGGTGGTTAGTCCACGCTTCCATGCAATAAGTAAGGACCGGCGCAATCAATGGTGTGTTTAGTCCCAATTGAGAACAACTAAATAAAATCTTGTTAATGTTTTCATTGTTGTTTGTTCCCGCTTGGAGTCACAAAACCATATAAGTCATGAACGCCTAAAATCTAAACTATTTAAATAACTTAATGCTTTATTCTCTGTCATAATTCTTATATTAAATTCATTTATTATATTTTTCTCATTATTCAGTTTTATATATCACAATTCACATACCATACTTAAATTATAAGAAATTGCTCGTCGCTTCAGTCTACTCCAACATTTACTAGACAATCGTTCAAAGCTCCCAATAAATTACAAAAAACTTATTTACATGAGAGTAAAGTAACCCATTTGGAACATGCGGACTTGAACTTTGGGGCTCCACTAAACCTTCCAATGCTTTTCGTATCTAATCCTTACGATCCAAAATCACCCACTTACAATTCATAAAATCAATGCTCCTTCTACAATCTTATCCATAAATATCTTAATGTCCCTAATCAGATGATACCTATTCTTTCATAGTAAACTCCATACCCACTCGAATCCACTAGTCTTCTAACTAGCCTCACACTCATTCCTGATGATCCTCCGAGGCGTCTGAAAATAAGATAATTAAGATTAAAATAAGATTGAACATAAGAGACCTACTAATGTAGAACTTTTGAAGTGCTACTAGTGAGCAGTTGTTTAAAAGTTATTGACATGTCATTGTAATAATTTCCCTCATATACACTTGTTGTAAATATCAATAAATAGTTGAAAAAAAATTACATTAAAGAAACATAATCAAGCTTAAATAATTAATTCATTTGTAAAATATGAAATTCACAAAACTTTTTATTCAAATTTCACAATATAGTTCAGCATTATAGTATAACGTTTTCCAAAATATTTAAAATGTTGAGATGACTTTAACCTGCTTCAATGTATAAATGTAGAATATAAATTATACACAAAATGGCTAACAGTGAATACAAAAGATAATATGAACATAAATTAAAAATTATTGTTATCAGTACCTGCTTTAGTGCAAAAGGGGAACAGTAATAGTTTATTTATGACTTTACATAACAAAGACAGAGTTTACGTCAACAGTCTCTAAAACGATCAACTCAGGTAAGACTCCTTTTAGGGCCCATGGCTGAAGGGGCAGACAACAGCATTGTCAAAAAATATATAGCGCTTATATAATATATATATATATATATATATATATATATATATATATATATATATATATATATATATATATATATATATATATTTTATGCGCTCGACAATGGTTAAAATATGTATTTTATATTTTAAATTCCAGAAGATAATTAACCAATTGCTATTTAATTAAACTTTCCAATGTTGCGAGAATTTTTGATGATTCGAGGAAGCTATCATTTCAACAGTAATTTTTTTTACTGTTATTTACACAAAATTACAATTATTTACACAAAAATAATATTTTCATACCATACTTTAAAATAAACATAAATCAATCAGAATCAACGAAAATTTATAAAAGATAAAAAAATAAATAAATAAACACTAATGGAAATAAAACAATAATGAAACACTTATTTACATAATTACATTATTTATATTCAGGTTTGAGATTTACAGATCAGCTTTCCTCCTTCCCCATTTAAGGAATCAAGAGGTTCAAGAAGATCTTAGTGTTTCTTAGTGGTTCATAAGCCAGAGTAATAAATGTAGGCAGATTAATAAATAAATATATAATAACAAACAGCCTAAGGAGGTATTTATAATAATAAATCAACTAAAAATTTTTATGAATACATTAGTCAAATACAATTATGACAAAAACAATCTTCAAACCCATATTTTTTTATATATTAAGTAAATACATATGTATATATAACATACACATGTATATATAATTTACTTACCATGCATCACCAATAGGTTCGTCAGTTGGACATATAAATACATCTGTCTTTGTATCTCATTAAAATCAACCATTGATTACAGTTCAAAATCGTTTTCTATATTTTCCTTCTTTTGATCAATTTAGATTTAAGAATTAAAAAGGATCAAATTACTTAACTTAACAATTAATGTATATTGGAAATAAACCAAGTTGAAAGAAAATATGGATTTCATTGTTACTTTTTTCATTCAAACCAATATAGCTCCTAAACAGTGGGTTCTAGTGACAAATTTTATATAAAAAAAAAAAAAAAATATTTTCCATCCGATTTCTGATAAGGAAACTTCGATCCGATCAACAACAGAGAGCTAGAGCTTGTCAAATGTTACATTTTTGAGGTTGAAAAAAAGTTACAGACAAAAAAAAGAAGACATATCCACGTAAAAAACAAACAAAGAAATATTTCAGTGATTTCATTGTCAAACTTACTCACTTTAAATCATTAACATAAATAGGTGAATGGCGCATGACTTTGTAGAACTCAGTGACTACTGACGGGCAAAAGTTCTACCCGAATGATATTTTCATTTTTTTGGCTAAAAGTTTCAATCTTATTTAGGGGTTTGCGTCTATGTTCTTAAACAAGAGCATATGAATTAATTAATTAAGCGTATTAGAATTAATAAATTAATTAATTAGAGGCAAGCAGTATTTTAAAAAAAAGATCAATAAGTAATTTCATATTTATGAAATTTATAATTTTTTTTTTAATATATATATATATATATATATATATATAGTATTTACAAAAGTGTTCAAAGTAATGTTACTGACATAGCTACGGCTGTCTGTCAGGAGCGCTTTTAGTTTAAAAATGATTTTATATCATTATTGTTTATTTATTTTTAAAATATGTAAATATTTATTGATTTATTAAATAATCTATTCACAAACAATACAATCCAAAAAAATACAATACAATCTAATTACATATTATATAATCAATTATTTATCATTAATTATATCTTACCCAACAATATCATAATTATCATATATCCTATAACAATATCTCCATTATATCTCAAATAATAATATATATCCACCCATTATTATACAATTCAATAATATCTAATTATTATCATTTTTATTTATAACATATACTATCAATCAATGACATCCAAAGAATTATCAGGTTATTAATAATTAAAATTTTGAACAAGAAAGGAACGGTAGAAATAGGCTTCTTTCAAGTAACTCACTAGAGCTGCCCAGTCTTCACCATTTAGGTATTTGACCATATCAATTTCAGTCATAGTAACTACACCGAAATATTTTTTCCTCATTCCCCCCAAGACTTTACAACGTCCTAAATAATGGAATACATCTTCATTTTCTCCAATATTACACATAGAACAAATGTAATTTTGTCCCTGGATGAATGGTCTGTAGTTCAAGTTGAGAAGTTCGCCTCTAATTTTAATTATGACGCCTATATCAGATATTGGTAAATTTGAATTAATATAATCAATGTCAAAAGATGGTTGTTTATAGATTTGGTGATATTGGCCGTTTAAAGCTCTTTCCCTATAACACGTTTCATAATAGATAATTAGGCTAGATTTCAAGACTTTCAAATCTTTCCCCAAATGTTCTGCAGTATTGAAAGATGTGTTAAAGTTGCTTTTGACTTTCTCGGACCAATTTATCCATTCCTTAAACCACGATAGTTTTCTTTTGATCACTTCTTCTGCAACCAATTTCGTTAAACGACCTCCATCTAGATCTAGGGTCTTTAATATGTATTTATATTGTAATTGAAAGGTAAAAACATGAATTGGTGAAATTTTGGCTTCTAAGTATATCATGTAATTTGGAGTATTTTTTGGCAATTTAAATATTTTTTTAACGAGGGTCCTCTGGACACCTTCTATTTTATCAGCATATCGATAGCCCCAAACCTGACTCCCATATGTAAGAATTGATCTGGTTACAGACTTAAAAACTTCATTTTTTGCTGAAAGCGGAATATGTTTTGTCAGAAATAAATTATACCAAACACTATTAAGACCAAGCAAAGCATGGCGAGCAGTTTGATTAAAGTGATCAGTGAGCGTCAAACTTGGAGACAATGTAATCCCTAAATACTTATATCGGTTGACTACCTTGACTGGTTGATTATTAAATATCCAAGAGTCACGCTCACTAAGCTTTCCTCCGCTTTTCCTAAAAACCATGATATTTGACTTGGATAAATTCACTAACAAATTCCACTCTTTAATATACTGTTCAAGCTCTTTTATCATGTTTTGCAAACCCGAGGCATTATCGGAAAAAAACACTATATCGTCTGCAAATAGTGGGAGTTTTATTCTGTACCCTCTAAGCCATATTCCTCCGCTCAGGCAATCCTTAATATCATTTACAAATAAGGTAAATAATAGAGGGCTTAAGTTGCAACCTTGCTGGACTCCAGATATTGTTGGAAAAGTTGTTGATCGGCCACGTTTACTGCACACTGACAAGTTGGTGCTAGAATATAGACTTGCAATAGCTCTGATAAATTTTGTTGAAACCCCCAATTGTGACAGTTTAAACAGGAGAGCATGCCTATCCACTGAATCAAAGGCCGATTTGAAATCTATAAAGAAACAATGGATTTTCTTGATTCCTTCATTCCATTTTAATTGAATCAAGTTGGTAAGCACAAAAATATTATCCATTGTAGAATAACCTTCCCTAAATCCAGCCTGCTCCTCACATAACAGTTTTTTATCTTTTACCCACGACTTTAGCCTTCCAGCTAGTAAACTCGTGTAGACTTTTTTAATGGTATCCTGTAACACTATTCTTCTATAGTTACTAGCCTGATTTGGATCTCCTTTCTTAAACAATGGTAATACAACAGCCTCGTTCATGCTATCGGGAATGGACCCTTTATTAAAATAATTATTAATCAGTTCTAGCAGCAGTTCTAGGAATGTTTTAGGAGCAAACTTGTAGAACTCATACATAATACCATCCAGACAAGGTGCTTTACCATTTTTAAATATATCCAAGGTGGAAAGGAGTTCATTGGTATTGAAAGGACAGTCAAGAACTATACAAATATGTACATCAAGTAAATGAGCTGATAACGATTACAATGACATGTAATAACTTGAAAAGAACTACTCATCAGTAGCACTTCAATAAAATTTTACACTAGAAGATCTCTAGGCCATCTTCTTTTCAGACTCCTCGGAGGATTATCGTGAATGGAGTGGGAAGCAAGTTGAGAAACCAGTGGATTTGAGTGGTTATGGAGCTTACTATGATAGGATAGGTTCCTGGTTTGGGCTAAATCAGCATCATATTATCTATTTATTGAAATTCACAACTGTACATAAAAAAAAAAACCATACATCCATTAAATGTGATAATAACATAAATTAATAAACTGACAATTTCTTGGGAAGCAACAACCCACTGGTAGCACTTCAATAAAAGTTATATTTGAGAAGGACTAGAGGCCATCTTCTTTTCAATCGCATAGAAGGGTTGTCAGAAATAGAAAGGGAAGCAAGTTGAGAAACAAATGGATTTGAGTGGTTATGGAGCTTACTATGAAAGGATAGGTATCTGGTTTGGGCTAACTCAGTAACATATGGAACATTAAGGTCTTTATGGATAAGCTTATTGGTGACAAAGTAAGGGGCATTTAGGATTTTTCGAAGGATTTCGGATTGTAAGGATTGGATACGAGATGAATTGGAAGGTTTAGTAGAGCCCCAAAGCTCAACTCCGTACGTCCAAATAGGTCTAATAACAGTCATGTAAATAAGTCTTTTGTAATGAATTGGGAGGTTTGATCGTTTGTCTAGTAAATGTTGAAGTAGTCTGTAACGACGAGCAGTATCTTGTCGCTTTAGTCTTGAAATTTATAATTAATTAAAAAAAATTAACTAATATGCGTCCCTTCTGTTCATTTCGTCTTGTATTCGGTGGGGCATAGGTCTCATGTGTCTTTGAATAAATTCTTGAAGGATATGGTGTCTATCATTTTGACGCACATAAAATGTAATTTTTTACTAATATAGGATTTAACTATTCAACAAGGTCTGATAATTATGTATCCTTTTCAAATATCTTGACTTATAATTCAAGCTGTGTTAAAACATTAATATCAATCGAAGATACAGAAATCATAAAACGTTTTTCATATTTACAATGTTGTTTCTAACATTTTGACGCTGAGTGCATCCATGACCTATTATACAAATATTATTAGTTCATTTCAATTTATTTTTAAATATATTAATTAATTATTTTTATTATTTTATTTTGGCCATTTTTAATGTATTTCATTATTGTTGGGAGTCAGGAACCAAATGTACATAAGTATTTAGATCATTTCCACGTGGCTTCCATTGTCGAGCTATTTCGTTGCCCAAGAGCAGAAAAGAAATTTACAGAACTTCTCCTTTGAGTTTAAAAATGCGCAGAAGAGCACGAGGCCTTCCTTGTTTGTAGGAGACAATTACTCCGGAGTTCATCGGTCCTGGGAGGTGTGTTCCGTGTAGTCCTTCCGCAGGTTTGCACTTCCTATTGTCCCTTTCCTGTCAAGAAGTAGATTTACTGCAGGGAAGAGAGCACAACATGCCCTGCGAATAATGGCCCAAGTCTCAGTGTTTCTTTACAACCCTGCAAACCACTCCACAATACATCAGGGGATCTTTTCTTGACATGGCCCCAGTTGGGGTCAATGTCCTCTTAATTGGCTGTTGAAGCATTGTTGTATGTCAATGATAAATAATATGAAAGCATTCAGAAAAACAAGTTAGATTTACCATCAGAAGCTTATGTGTATGTAATAAAATCTTATGTTTCTCTAACAAACCCCTCCTCAATAGTTCCTTATTATTATATTATAGTCCCTTTGTTTATCGCTGTTAAACAACATTTTATTGTTAGTGAATTACTTTAGAAAAGTTTTGCTTGTTTTTAATCATGTGCAAATATTTGAAATAAACTTTAAATAAACAGTCAGACTCAAAAGTGTTCGTACACCTGCTATAAATCATAAGAAATAACAAATATTAGTATTATTTAATAGGATTGATTTAAAACAATAAATCCATTTAATGTATACATCAACACATTCATTTATAAATATATTTTTGTATTTATAGAATATTTCACAAAATAATACAAGAAGAATAACTGAAAAAAAAACAATAACACCATCAGTCAAAAGTATTCGTACACTTGATAAAATTTCTATTTAATATTGACATTCGAGAACAATTAATATTTAGTAGAGCCAACTTTTGCTTTTATAATGCTCTATATACTTTGTGGCATTGAATTCATTAATTTTTGTGTCAAAGTAACCATAATTTTGTAATAATAACGTCACTTAAATTTTGATTGTTAGAAACACACCTTTTCCGTACTTGATCCTATAGATATTTCCAAAAATGAGCTATAGAATTAATATATCGTGATTCATGGGATGTGGCCTCCACTTTAATTGTACAGAACCCACATTTTGGATTTCCAAGCTGTATGCTGGGTATCATTGTACTACTGAAAAATGTAATTTTCTCTAATCTCAAATTTTTCAGCACTGATTAGGAAATTTCTTTTTATTGCGTCAATATATTTTATATGATTCATTATGCTATCGATAAATTCAAGACACCCCCCCCCCCCCCATCATTCCAACAACCTCAGACCACGAGTCACTTTCCTGTATTCAGAACAGTTAAAGCTATATTTCTTATTTCCATTACTATATTTGTATCTCCATACTTTTTGGCCCCTCTGAAGATTAAAAATTTCAATTTTACCCTTGCCGGTAAATATTATTCTATTCCCAAGGTCACAATCTTATTTTTTATGGTCCTTGGCCCATTGATTTCTTAAAATTGCTTATTGATGGTTTTCTCCAAGCTGTCCTGGGTGAAGCTCGTTCCGTCTCAAGCATTAGCGCATTGTTAAAACACTCCCCCTTTTCTCCTCTTTCATAAAATGCTCATACATTAATTTAATGTCACTAATTCTTTGTTTTCTTTTAACTTTTCTCGTGATATGTCTTTCATATTTCGAGTAAATTTTCCTTAATAATCCTGTTCTCTCTATATATTCAAAAGTTTTTCTCGTTCCATGCATTTTAATAGCATCTTGGTCTGTTGAGTGAGGCCTAGTTACTTCTCTAAGCACCATAACTCATTATGTAGACGTAAAATAATTTGTTTTCTCTTCAGTCGCCTCTCTGCTTTTGCGTCCCATTTTCAATTTATGAACAGCAATAATAAACACTAATAATCGCTACACCTTTACAAATGACTGATTGCAGGTTATCCTAAAAATATTAAGACAGGGGGTAGAAACTATAGTTAAAGTCTAGTTTACGAATACTTTTGACTCAAAAAAAAATGAGGCATCTTACTATAATGTATAAGATATTAAGCTAAATTCAGTCAATTTTCTCATGAAAAATATTAAATCTAATCTATAATCATGAATGCAATATTATATCTGTCTAAATTAAATAAATATGTAATAAATTCAAAATTAAACGAAAGAAAATAAAACTTATACTAGTGCACGGATACTTTTGACTCTGACTGTATGTTGAAAATAATTTATATTGCAAAAGTTTATCTAAAGCATTAAACTCTCCATAATTTTCTAGATATCTTCTAATTCCTTAAAATAAATCTTTAAGGCAGCAAAACTGTAAGGTAAACTCATTATGTAAATATAACATTGAAGAATAGATGTCGAGTGTCACTAAATCGGTGGAAGAAGTTGATGAGTCAACTTTCTCTTAAAACAAACTATTAATTTTCAAAGCAGGATTTTTAATATCTGCGTTGTAAAAAATTGGTTAAGTTGTGCTTTGGGAGCAATTACAGGATTTCGGAAAACGTTCAAAAGTGGCCTATTGAAAAATGTCCAATTTTGACTAATCTATTTCTTCACGACATCCGGTTTGTCTACCCACGTTTGTCTTATTTGTTAATCAAGATCAAATCCGAAAAAAAGATATTTAATAATTATGAGATTTTATCGTAGGATATTCAAATTATTTATCAAACGTATTATCCAAAAATTAACGAATTTAAATTCTAAACTAAATTAATCATTATTCAATAATATCCAGGCTGAGTTATTGCCTAGTTTAATAAGTATTATCCAATAAAGAGAATCCAGCAAAGATCCGAATTGAGCTTAGCATAGTCGAATAGAGATTTTTCGGTGTAGATCATGTTGTTCCAACAGTCACATGTTTCGATAACAGGTGCCACGGGAGGAGGTCAGAGTCCTGAAGTTCTCATTTTTAGTTTCACATAGCTCACTAGGAAATTGAAGCTTATCATTTCCTCTATAAAATGATAAATTTACATTTGTCTGTACTTTTTGTCTATGAGATATCAGCTGGCAAATATGAAAAAGTTATAAAGTAAAATAGTTACTCGTAGAGAAACTTTCCTTTTTAAACTCTGTTCAGAGGATGATAAATAAAATTTAAAAAAAGCGTTAAAATATTAAATTTTATGTTCTACGACTCGTTCCTCCATTTTAGATTAGTTTTCAGTGAAATAGAAGACAAAAGAAGGGTCGAAAGGGCCAGTTTGACAGAAAACTTGAGCTGATACATTATTTTTGTTTAATATTTTCCTGCTCGTCGTTACAGACTACTTCAACATTTACTGGACAAACGATCAAACCTCCCAATTCATTACAAAAGACTCATTTACAAGACTGTTATTAGACCTATTTGGACGTACAGAGTTGAGCTTTGGGACACTACTAAATCATCCAATTTATCTCGTATCCTATCCTTACAATCCAAAATCCTTCGAAAAATCCTAAATGCCCCTTACTTTTTCACCAATAAGCTCATCCATAAAGACCTTATTGATTCATATGTTGCTGAATTAGCCCAAACCAGATATCTATCCTTCTATAGTTAGCTCCATAACCACTCCAATCCACTAGTCTCCAAACTTGCTTCCTCCTCCATCCCTGATAATCCTCCGAGGCGTCTGAAAAGAAGATGGCCTAGTGTAGATTTTATTGAAGTGCTACTAGTGAGTAGTTCTTCACAAGTTATTTACATGCCATTTTATTCACTGTCAACACATTTACTTGTTGTATATCATTCTGTACAGTCGAAAATATCAATAAATGAAAAAAAGAAAAAAAAAATTTCCTTTTTCGCCGGATCATGATAACATAGCACTATTTATAAATTTAAGTTTACCACTCACCACCAAAAATATGAACCCAACAATAAAAAATAAATAAAAATACAAAAGGGACCTTTGGGTCTTCCCTCAACTGCTATCGGTGGGTCTTAATAAGACGATATTCAGAAACTCTTATCTGCCAAATTACAGAAAATTCAGTAACTGGATGATGATTACAGAACAACCTACTTTTTTATTCTTATTTGATTCGATTAGAAGCTGTTGATCAGTCTCCAGACTGAACTTATTTTTCTCCAGGTATCACAAAAAGTTGTATTTACCTTTCACTCAGTAATAGTGATAATGTAATTACAGACATATTTAGTTTTATGTCATTATTATCTAGGAGTAAGTAGTTAGTTTTTAATGACCTCTTAACCAACTACAACGACAAATATTTTTAACCTGAAAAAACAATAAAATTCATTTTTTTACACTGACTTTTGTTCCAGTTTATTATATTACTTAACTTCGCTAAGTCTTATAGATTTACGAATAATTCGTCCTCTGTATCAGACCTCATGAGGAATATAAATATCACATCTCTTCTCTAAAGTGATGGCAATTTCACCTGTTCTATCGAAGTATTTACGTGAGATAAAATATAACCTGTAAAATAGAGCTACCCCAGAATCAACAGCTTACATAACAATCAGATGGCCATTGCAATAAACATAAATCTGAGATTAAACTGCATTTACCACATTCCAGAAAACTTTCTCTGCTGTCAAACTAGTAAAAAAAAAACAACTACAATATAGATAGCTTAATCTTCATCATCGTACAGGTCTCTAGTTGTGGACGGCCAGGCAATTAGTTTATTACAAAATAGTTTTTCGTCATCAGGAATGTTCGAATGCCTCGTGCCGAAAAACGTGGGTTTTACAATAGTAAGGGACTTCAGCTTGCTGCCATGGGTATTTTATGAAACATGCTAAAATTTCATATATAGGATCAAATAGTAAATTTTATTTGTTTTTTAGTAATAGTAAGAAACGTGCCGAAAATCGTCTGTTTCACTACAGTATGGGAACTCAACGTGCTGCCATGGGTGTCTTACGAGACTTGATCTAAATTTCGTTTATAAGATATACGAGTAAATTTAATAAGCTTCCAAAATTAAATTTTGGATAGGATTAATAGTTTCGGATTTATAGCCTAAAGAGTACCATAAAACGGCCTGACTTTTGTTGAACATCATTCTTTAACTAACTATCAATAAGTTTTATAATGTAAGCATTAAAATATTTGCTTTGAATAATTAACTTAAAACTGGTGTTGATCCATAATTTAATCTTAGAATTTCAAAATTTACAAAACTTCTAATTAATTTTATTGTTTTCAAACTTTGGTGCAAAGTCAACCGCATACCCGTGACTTTGCACCACCTCATGTTTTCAATTTTAAAAAAGTATTAGAAACGTATTCTGGTGCAAAGTCAAAGCTTGATAGTAGTTAAGAAGTGCAAAGTCATTTCTTGGTAGTGTTTGGAGCTTAACCAATTAATTTTTTTCTGTGTAAGGATTTTGTTAAAGTAAAGGATTGTAAATTACAATGTTTTTATTCAAATGAGAAAGAAAATTGAACATTTTTTAGAGGTTCATTGGAGAACGATCGAATATACAAGAACATATCAACAAAATATTATTTAGAAACAAACTAACGACTTAAAACATGCCATTTTTACCAGCCTATTAACTCCTCAACTTCAAAATATCCTCGTTTATTGGTTGGTTTAGGAGGAGCAATGTCGCCTAAGACTTCATCCTAACCACATTTTACTTTGCCTACATTCGATTGACACTTCCTGGATTTGTTCATTCTTTGCAGCGCTAAAACAACTACTTTTGCTTCATAATTTTTGTGATTCTTTCAGGGTATAAGGACCCCTCAAATATTACAACAACATGCTCACCAACCGTTTTCTTAATTTGGTTGAACGTAGGTCCCTCGCCATTTTCTGAATAAAACAAATATTACATAACTGTTAGTATGTATGTTTAAAAGTGGAAAAAGGCTCACATAACTTTATTAAAGTAGAGTGATTGTCTGGGAGGTAACTTTGTACCAAAATACACTTAGTGCATAGTCATTCCTAATTCATATCAAAAAGTGAATTCTGTTTTATTTTGAATACCATGACTTTTGGCAAATATTTTGAGCAAAATTAATATCATAAATTTAAATTACAATCATTACTCGATATGAAAAATATTTAGTTGTTGAATGCGCGACTTTATCGTACAAAGGAATCATACCTATTGAAACACTATAATCAACTAACTGTCATAAAACATGGAAGGTAGCTAGGATTAGCATAAAAATTCCTTAAACCCAATCAGTGTTGTCATAATTATTTAAGAAATATCCATCATTTAGACAACAGAAAAATACTTTTTCCCCAACTGAAACATTTTAGCGAACTTGGAGCAAAGTTATGGTGAATTACCGAAAAAATGTCTTTGAGGCCAGTCTTCTCTCTGATGATACAACTCCTAACCTTCTCCTTCTTACTTATCTTTATCATATTTTTTTTCTAAGGAAATTATTGCTATTGCTTTTGCCTATAGGATAAACGGTTTAGAAGATATAGAAGGGGAACCAGCTTATCAGTTTCCTTACGTTTGGGCTTTTGTTAGGGACCAAGTCTGACTACCAAAACAAAATTCTTCTGGAGACGGCTGGAAGTATACAGGTATCGAACACTTCCTTTTTTATCTCTTTCGGGAAATCGTTTTTCAGCTCTTCATTATCCTAACCTTCTCCTCCTTACTTATCTTTATCATATTTCTTTCTATTGCTTTCAATGACCAGTACTTAGCCCATCCTATGGATGTTCTTCTGTCCTCTTCCTTTCCCGATTTATTAGTAAAAGAGATCAACTGCCCCAGGTATTTATAATCTTCTATGTATTGTAAGCTATGATATCCAACTTTTATATCTACCTTTGCCGCGTTCGTCATAAGCTTTGTTTTATCAAAATTAGGTGAGAGGTCTACTTCTGTAAACATCTCCATTAAAGTTTCCATCATCATTTTGAGGTCTGCTGCATTGCTCGTCAACAAAACAATATCGTCTGCAAATAGGAGACAGTTTAGCTATCTTCCACTGATCTTTATGCCGACGCTCTTCCAATCCATACGCCAAAATAGTTTCCAACACTAAGATAAACAGTATTGGTGATAGAGGATCTCCTTGGCGCACTCCTCTCCTGACTGCAAAGTTTGGACCGTTTCTTTCAGTAGCAATGAATGCTTCCATATCTTTGTACTGCTGCATTACTATGCGAAATATTTGTAGTTTATACCTATGGCTTGTAGGGCCTCATAGATACTTCTATGGAAAATGCTGTCGAACGCTTTTTGGAAATCAACAAAACACAAATCAGTAGGAAACCTGTATTCCTTCGCTTTTTCAATGATTTGATTTTTGGACTGAATGTGGTCGGTCACGCGCTAAAGACTAAATGCAATTAATTGCTCTTTTGAATTTCTTTGTTTGTTCTTATTTTATATTCATGTTTCCTAATAAGAAATTGGTGTAAATAAAAAAACTAGTTAGTATAAAACATAATAGGGCATAAAAAGTGCGTAGCTTTATTTAAATATTGTCGGAATACCGCCATTAAAAACATTAGAGTAGTAAAAAATATAAATCTAATTAACTATTCCAATCAGAAAAAGGATTTTTTTTTATTTTTAAGATATAGATACAAATTTTAATATAACTATCAATTTTGTTATAGTGGATGCAGCGAAAGGATAAAACCACTTTCGGTTTTCCGTTTTTTTTTTGTTTTTTTTCCACCGATGGAAACATGAACGGAGTACAAATAAACTTGAGCGGCGGTTCAACCCGGAACACAAGTTCTTCCTCTCCCACAGAGCTACGCAAGTCGGTAAACATGGTGGAAAAAAAATTTACAGTTAGGGCCTCGAGGAACAAAAACAGAGTTGGATGCCCCCCGACCCTATACATAAACACGTATACAAAAAAGCACTCTAAAAGGAACCTTATGTCGTAGGTTTAATAAAGCCCAACCTGAGGACCGTTAGACCGGAACCACAGTTCGTAGAAGCACAGGTACCTTCTGTTACATAGACTTGAATTAGGCAACCTATTCGTAACGGGGCCCTATCGGTGATAACGTCCAGTATCGTAAACGTCATTTTGGAGTATTTTAAGGGATGATAAATCATTTTATGCCTCCTCCCTTCGGTAGATGAGGAAACACTTGCCAGGGGGTAAAACGGAAAACGTATGCAATCATTCGCAAAAAAAACTCAATTTCTCCAAACAAACACTATGGATATGCCTATCTGTAATCTAGTGCTTTAACCAATTCACATTTTGTAATTAAAAGGATCAAATTACTTAAGCGATTAATTAAAATAAATTAACAATCAATGATTAATAGAAATAATCAAAGTAGAGAGAAAACAGGAGCTTCAAACATGACATTTTTCATTCAAATCAATATAGCTCAATATGGTAGATTCTAGCGACAGATGTTATACAACAAAAAATATTTCCCATTAAATTTCTGATCAGAAGAGAATAATTTTCGACCCACGCAACATTAACAGAGCTAGAGCGTTAAAAAAAAAAAAAAAAAAAAAGAAAAAAAAACATGAATATTTTTACTAGATATTTCTATGAAACACATTTTTTCTCAGTTTAAAATGTATTATAATTATATTAAAAGTTATATACTTACCCGTATTTACATTAAAAAATAAATAAACAAAGGAAGTTGAATCGTATTTTATATACACTAACAGAATAATGTGTTGAAATAGATATGTTTTAGCCAGAGATTTAGATGAAGAATCATAGTAACACTAGCTTGTGTTAGGCGAGTAAGTCAATCACCTTTAAAATCGTCTAAAATGAAGTATGCTCTAAATCACGTTTCTAAGGACGTATAGTGTAAAACCATGAATTCACAATTTCCGCTACTTTTTGAGATAATACCGAAAATGTGAAAGCTTTTATGTTATTTACCGTTAATACAGAACTACAGAACTTGTAGAATTTTTTTTTTTTTTTTTTTTTTTTTTTAAATCAATCATTTATTGAGGAATTATTACAATCTGCCACAAATGTGGGCAATAAGTAATATTGATGACTTCATGATTATATTCATACAATATGTACAATAAGAGAAGAAATAAATAAAAAAAAAAAAAGTATATAAAAAAAAAAAAAAAAAAAAAAAATTAAATAGAAAATTAAAGAGCTATGCTGATATATATAAACAATATGCAATATAGAATAAACATACATGTGAAATATATGAATATAAAAAAAAATATTTACAAATAAGACAAAATAATAATAATAAAATAAAATGAAAATAAATTGAATAAAAGTAAAAATAAAAATTAAGCTAAATTAAATTAAAAGTTAAAACTACATTCATACTTTATTTACAAGACACACTCATTCTAGGGATCTCCCAACCGACCCTGCCTCTCCACTCATGGAAGGACAGGCCCGGCGCAGAGAGGTCCCAGCTCTTCTCTCTCAGCTGCGTCACTGGAGTTAAAAAAAACCCAGTGGAGGCTGAGTGAGAGCGCAATGTACAGTCACTCAGGACATGAGTGGAGAAGCTGGCCAGTGCCAGAACTCCAATATATATACATATTTACAATAGATCTCGGGGCCATTGCCGTTTTAATCTGCGAGGGGGGTTATCAGGATGTGTTGAGCTGGATAGTGATTGAGCCAGAGGGTTAGGATGGAAAGAAAAGATGCGATGGAATTTTAAAAAATTAAGAGGTATGAGGTCGAGGACGTATGGTATGTTGAGATTATTGTGGAGGGTTTTATTGGATACATAGTAAGGAGCATTTACTATAGTTCGGAGGACTTTGGATTGGAAGGATTGAATGCGTTTGATATTCGACTTTTTAGCAGTGCCCCACAGTTCAAGTCCATAAGTCCAAATAGGTTTAATAATGGTTTTATATATGAGAAGTTTGTTTTCAACGGAAAGATGAGATGTCCTGTTTAATAGTCTATACAGTTGGCTGAAGCGTCTGTTGAGCTCTTGCCTTTTGAGTCGGGTATGAGGGTTCCACGTAAGTCTTTTGTCTAAGTGGAAGCCAAGATACCGAACTGTGTCAGCTTTAGGTAGTGGGATACCATTGAAATTGATAGGAGGACAGGATTTTCGGCGGAGGGTAAAGGTTACGTTGGTGCATTTAGTTTCATTAACTTTGATCCGCCAATTATCGCACCAGTCTTCAATCAAGGATAAGTGGTTTTGGAGATTATAGGAAGCTATTAAAGGATCTGAATGGGATGAAAGGATAGCAGTGTCATCAGCAAATGTTGCAAGGAAAGTACCAGGAGTGGTAGGGATATCTGCAGCATAGAGGATATATAGAACTGGACCAAGAACGCTACCTTGTGGAACACCTGCCCCTATTTGGTAGCAGTTAGAGTATTCCATTCCGCAGCGAACTCGAAAGGAACGGTTAGAGAGGTAGGATCGAAGAACTAGGAATAGTTATTGCGGTAGCTGGGCTTTGAGCTTGAAGAGCAAACCGTCATGCCATACCCGGTCAAAAGCTTGCGCAATACTGCTTGTAGAAAATTTAGTTTAGTTTCTTTAGAACCAAAAACTGAAGCAGATATTTTGATGATACTTAAAAAAGATCGAAAGTTTTGACGCTTTGACACTACCAATTGGTGGGCAGCGGCGCTTCAATGCTTGGTACTTGGATTTAAGTAGAGACACACATCAATGATAATATTAAAATAAATCAAAACTACCCGAACGTTTGTGCACAAAAATGTTCAATTCTACTGGACTATTAGGGAATCCACGAAAATATTGCCTTCTCTCTCCTCCTTACCTCAAAGGAAAGTCGTATTATCTGGAGATTCGGACTAGCGAGAGGCCGATTAGTGAGGTTCTACTGCACGTCTCTCATTCTCTTCAACAACTCAACAAATCGTTTTTATGAATCTCAAAGAGCAGTTGATGTTTAGCTCAGAGCTATGAGGAATATAAATTTAACTCGAACAAATCCTAACTGACTTTGGTACACAGGATCAGATTTTAGTCTAAGTTTTAGACTAAGCCTGTCCTAATCTATCACTCGCAATTAGAGTAAACTGAGGGAAGCTGATGAGAAAAGTTATCCCAGAAATTGTTTATTCATTGGCTAAACGGTAACCATTAATATTCATTTTATTGAGTCAGATGAGGCGTGATAAAATTGTTTACTTATTTAATATGCAATAAAGTTCTGTTCATGTTCGTAGTCATTTTTAAATAGTTAAATTAAATATATCTATATATCGTTCATCGGGTGGAACAAAGACGCAACTGTTAAAAATGACATTATACAGGAGAGCCATGAAAACGAATTGAAATATTTTCAATCAACATAATATTCTAAGTAATATTCATATGAATTCATGGGTAGGCCAGATGTTAGCTCTTTCCAAAATCTTGTCAGCACATATCTTTTTGACAACACATATGTAGTTTTTGTGACATGGAGATGTATTTTAATTGGAGGCCTATACTTTTTTGGTGTGAGGTTTTTGTCACCCTCAACAAAGATTTTGACAGTGTAATGATGAGGAATTTAATGGATAGTATTTTTTTCTAAATAACAACTATCGCTAGGTTCTACCATTTAGGAGCTATATTGGTTTGAATGAAAAAAAGTCAAGTTTTAACGCTTTTTGTTGTTGTTTTTTTCAATAGATTTTTAACGATCAATCTAGTTCCACTCGGACTAAAATTCAGTTGATGTTTCTACCGATGTATAAAGCTGCTGGGAAAACTTCTGACCTGTTTTTCGTACGACGAATTTCGCACTTACGTCGTTCTACACCGGATGTGCGATATATTTTATTACTATTTGCAAACATTGTAGTTGATAAAAGGTTCCTCTCTTCCCTCCCTCCATACAACTTTTATACTGAATTCATTTTAAAGTAATTTAAAAAAAAAAATTAAAGAATATAAAGGATTCAGGGTTATATTAAAAAAAAATAAATAAAAGATAAGAATATTTTCATATTTTATTGACATATTTTGTTTTGCAACATTCAAGCAGATTTAACTTTTCAATTTTAAGTACCCTAGCTGTTTATACAAAACTGGTATTGAAAAGAAAGTTACCTTTAGACATTGTTATAATTTTAATTGTAACATGTTAACCGAAATTTACTTGGGCCCGTAAAATCACTAGTGGAATCCATGACCACTATCTTTACATCTTAAAACATGAGATAGTTAAGTTTATACTGAAATGAAGGTGGATGAGAGAACTACGCTCAAATAACTTTTTAGTTAATGAATGTTATTTGAGTCTGTTGATTTATATTTTTAACAGGAATGAATAAATAAAGTTAGAAAAAAAGCCTTTTTAATATAATTTTTATATTACTTTATTATTTTTGCAAATTCCTCAAGCTAATTCGAAAGAATAATTCATTGTTAACCCTTTAACGGGCAGGCCGGGAATTTCAGAACACATTTCTTTTCTTTTTTTCCTTTGAATGGCTATAGCCACGCTAACCCGCACTCTCGTATCATGAAATTCAAGGTTGAATAAAGGATATTAGACGAGAATGAGTAGGATAATGCGTCGGACATTACAGCATTTATTGAGCAAAAGGCATTAAATATGTGTATCCTCCAGGATACATCGCCTGTTAAAGGGTTAAAGATTATGGAAATGGACGTTAACACTTTCATATCTGCGGTTAAAAAATGTGTAACAAAAGATCTATGAAGAAATTACTACGAATGCCAAAAAAAAAATTAATGAAAAAAGCACACATAATCAAGAATTATAGATTGACTTAGGTTTGTGATTTCATTTTAAAGAAGCCGTCCATCGTAGGTTTGGTCTCAAATGGCGCTGCAGCCCACATCCGATTGGATCATACTGTTACACAAATTACTACGCTTGATAGGGGCCCATTACCAACAGTTATGAATTCACCACACCACACCGCACCATTAGGGCAAAAATCTCCTGTCATGAAATATTTTATGTATCTTTTGATAAAGAAACTATCCTAGCTCAAACGTGTCTAATACAGTGATAGCACTATTTGTTGCTCAATGCTTGAAACATTTACTTATTAATGGAACCTCGTTTTAGAATACCTTCAACCTTCAAGTATACCTTACTCATTGTCAGTATAATTAAGGATAATTAAAAAGAATCAATTTAGTATTTTAGTAATAGTTGTAAGAATATTCTCTGGCTCACTAAGAACCAATCCAAGGAAGATTCTTTCTAAACTACAAACAGCTTTATTTTTTTTATTGTAAACGTTACCCATTTTGAAATATTTTAAAATTGAAGAAAAAGAGAAGCTTTCTATTATAAATAATATCTGCACTCAAACTTTAAAATCCCCATTAGTTCCTGGGACGATTCAAAAGAATATGATTTTGGAAATAATTGTTTATTCACCAGTGTTGTGTAATATTAATAATGTAGGTAACATTTTTTTTATGTCCTATTTACAAAGCTTTCTTTTTTAATTTTTTTTTTCTGTTAATATTTATGCTTTGTACTCGCTTCTGCGGTACATATACTACTACTAAATTTTATGCTTTATCCCTGATGTTAAGTTTTGAAACATTAAAATAAATGTTTAAAAATTACAAAATAACACCACTTAAATTTAAATCTCTCTCTCTCTCTCTCTCTCTCTCTCTCTCTCTCTCTCTCTCTCTCTCTCTCTCTCTCTCTCTCTCTCTCTCTCTCTCTCTCTCTCTCTCTCTCTCTCTCTCTCTCTCTCTCTCTCTCTCTCTCTCTCTCTCTCTCTATCTATCTATCTATCTATCTATCTATCTATCTATCTATCTATCTATCTATCTATCTATCTATCTCTTTCTTTATTGTTAATATCTACCACATTGAACAGAAAACCTAAACTTACTGAACTGTTAATATTTGTGATTAAATCCCACTCTTATTGAGAATATACTACTGACATAAAGCTTTATGTTTAAAAGATGTGCAATGGATCACCGAGGGTTTGGTTTCTCCACAGAAATACAATAGCAGTAGACCAGACACACCATTTATTACTTACATGATTGACACGTTCCATTAATATCCTGCCTGTTTGATGCTCAATGCTGTGGAATTGAAGAGCTGTAAATTTATCATGTTTTGGGAATGAGAGATGCGGTATCAGAATATTTAATGTTACTAAAGAATCAATCATTCAGCTTCTGCCTAGCCTTCTCTTACTCTTCAGAAGCTCACATAGCGATTCTTGCTTTATCATTCTCCAATTCCTATATTTTTTAACTGTAATCGTTTTATTTTTTTTATATCATCCATCAGAGCTGTTTCCGAACACTGTCATTTTTCTTCTCACATTCTACTCCATGTGCCAACTATTCCTTAAATAGAAGATGCTGTCTGTCATCTTCTACAATTCTGCATTCTCATTTCATCTTCATCGTAATTTTTTTCATGAAAGCGACAGTGATTCACGATGATATTGAGTTATGACTGGTGTATTTCATTAATTCTTGATTCTGGTGTCTTGTCGAATAATTCGTTATTTCATTATTACAATTAGTATTTTTAACGAAACTAAATTTAGTATGACCAGGATTCGTATTTTTAAAGAAATTTCCCACTCTTCGTCTATTACTTCTCAAATGATGGCCGATTTAAAAGTATTTTAATCTGAATTATGGGAAAATAACATTTTTTTCAAATAAATAATCAATTTATTGATTTGTTTAAACATATTTAATAAAACGTACTACATATCCTCAAGTAAATAAAGATTTTTTTTTCATTTATTGATATTTACAACTGTACAAAGTAATATACATTAAGTAAATATGTTGATTGTGAATGCAATGGCATATAAATAACTTAGGAAGAACTACTCACTAGTAGCACTTCAATAAAATCTACACTAAAAGGTCTCTTGGCCATCTTCTTTTCAGACGCCTCGGAGGATTATCGGGAATGGAGTGGGAAGCAAGTTGGGAGACTAGTGGATTGGAGTGGTTATGGAGCTTACTATGGAAGGATACGTATCTGGTTTGGGCTAAATAAAGATTTTTTTTTTTTTTTTTTTTTTCCATTTATTGATATTTACAACTGTACAAAATAATATACAACAAGTAAATGTGTTGACAGTGAATACAATGGCATGTAAATAACTTGTGAAGAACTACTCACTAGTAGCACTTCAATAAAATCTACACTAAAAGGTCCCTAGGCCATCTTCTTTTCAGACGCCTCGGAGGATTATCAGGGATGGAGGAGGAAGCAAGTTGGGAGACTAGTGGATTGGAGTGGTTATGGAGCTTACTATGGAAGGATAGGTATCTGGTTTGGGCTAAATCAGAAACATATGGAATATTAAGATCTTTATGGATAAGTTTATTCGTCACATAGTAAGGAGCATTGAGGATTTTTCGAAGGATTTTGGATTGCAAAGATTGGATACGAGATGAATTGGATAGTTTAGTAGGGCCCCAAAGCTCAAATCCGTACGTTCAAATAGGTCTAATCACTGTCATGTAAATGAGTCTTTTGTAATTAATAGGGAGCTTTGATCGTTTGTCTAGTAAATGTTGAAGTAGTCTGTAACGACGGGCAGTTTCTTGTCGTTTTAGTCTTGTATGTGGATTCCAAGTAAGACGTTTGTCCAAGTGGAGTCCTAGGTAGCGGATCTGTTCAACAGGGATTAGTGGAATATCATTAAAAGATACTGTAGGGCAGGATGTCGTAGGTTTACGACGAAGAAATAAAGATTTAAAAAATGATTTGTATAATTTTATGTTTATACTTACGCAACTACCCATCTGAATCAACTAAATAAGAATTCAATATTAGATGGTTCCTAGGGTATATTTTAGTATTATTATTTTTTGAATATTATTATTGAAATTCACTACTGTATAGAAAAAATACATATTTTAAATGGGAAGATGACATTGGTAATAACTTGACAATGTTTGTTAAGCAATTACCTACCCGCTAGGAACCTATTCGCTTCCAGGATTATTTCATTGGGAATGGAAGACAAGTTGAGAGGCTTTGGATGGTTATGGAGTTTACTATGAAAGGATAGATATCTCGTTTGGACTATATCAGCAACATATATGGGAAATTAAGGTGTTACTGGATAAGTTTGATTGCGGATTTTTCGAAGGATTTTATATTGCTAGGATTGGATGCGATATAAATTGGGTAGATAAGTGGATCCCCAAAGCTCAACTCCGTATTATCCAAATATGTCTAATTACCTTCAGATATTGGAGCTAATGTTGATGAAGTCGAAGACAACGAGTTGTTTCTTGTCGTTTTAATCTTACATGTGGATTCTTACAAGACAAACGCTCATAGATTCCAATAAATTACAAAAGACTCATTGCCATTCAATTCTTCTCGTATCCAAACCTTACAATCCAAAACATTCCATAAAGACCGTAATGTTCGATATGATGCTGATTTAGCCCAAACCAGATACCGATCCTTTCATAGTAATCTCCAATCCCACTCGAATCCATTAGTCTCCCAACTTGCTTCACGTTCGATTCCTGATAACCCACCGAGGCGTCTGAAAAGAAGATGGCCGAGAGACCTTCTAATGTTGAAATGCTACTTTTTTTTTTTTTTAATGCTACTAGTGAGTAGTTCTTCACAAGTGGTTTACACTTCAATAAAATAATTTTCCTCAGATTTACTTGTTGTATATCGTATACAGTTGTAAATATCAATAAATAGTTTTAAAAATATGTGGATTCCATGTTAGACGGTTGTTCGAATGGAGTTCTAGGTAGCGGATTTGTTAAGAGACATCAATGGAATATTATTAATCAAAATTAGAATAAAAAAGACGTGTCCTGTTTTCGTTTAAATATGGGAATCTGTGTATACCATCCTCGTAGTTCTTCACACAGTATTGGCCAGAACTCAAGTAAGAGTCAACCAGATTCTGATATGGAAATGTTAAGTATTACATCAGGAGGATAGTAGGCCAATCCATATTTCCCTTCCAGCTTCCATGATCCTTTCTTGTACTTCTTCTGGTACTTCTTCCACTATCCTCCAAGGATTATACTGGAGGGTGGACAGGTATCGGGATCGGTTCTGATGCGGAGGGTAAGTGTGCTAGTGCGGCCGTGAGAGCGTTGCCAATGTGGTTCAGTGGATCACACCGCCCAGGTCATTCACCTCTACCCATTTCTACCGCTCCTTCTCATCTAGTCCCTTTTATCACCTTTTCATTGGCCAGTTGTTATATTTTTTAACAGTGTGTGATAATATACGTTAAAAAAACACAAAAAAGTGTATTGGTTTTATTAATTAATCTATACTATTATATAAAAGGACAAGTCATTTTTCGTTTGTGATCACTTATCGCGAAAACGATTAAACCAATCTGTACCAAATTATAACCACACCGTCTTCATAGTTCAACGAAGGTATAGAAATAATAAAATTAGAAGATTTTCAATTATATTGCCATTAAAAATCGATAAATATGTGGTGCGCATTGAAGTTTGATAATCGACCGATAGGAGTCAAGCACCATTCGAGAGAGGTTACAAAGGTACGGTGTTATATAAAGGTTGATTTCGATAATAAAATTTATTTACATTCAATCAAATTATTAAAAAAGATTTAAGTATGTGGTGTGACATGTGGATCCCAGTGAAGCTTGAAAATCTCACCGGTATATGTGGGCGCCATTCTGCATGGAGCTCACTATGGTAAAACTACTGAACCCTTCTGTAACGAATTATAACGACATCAAATTCATAGATCTAGGAAGGATTAGTAATAATAAAAAATATTAACTTATTATGCTGAAGGAGATGTAACTATATTGTATATTTCTTTGGCATAACTCCTATTTATTTTCATTTTTAACTACTTGTTTCGGAGACATGCTCCATCTCCAGGCTTCTCCTAATTAGTAATTACCTTCACAGCCATGGCTAGAAACATGTGAGAATGGACTATGTGAAGGTAATGACTGATTATTAGAAGCCTGAAGATGGAGCATGTCTCCGAAACAAGTAGTTAAAAATGAAAATAAACAGGAGGTATGCCGAAGAAATATATAAAGAATATTATCATTTATAAAAATAAAAAGTAAATGTACACGGTTGGGCTGCAGAAGCGAGGTTTGCCAAACGTCATATACTTTTATGGTTAGAAATTAAAATCCAACTAGATAAAATCTATAGAATTATTTTTATCAAATTAAAATTTTTATCAAATCATAATGTCGATCTTTTGCTTCTTGATATTGTGTGTAAAAACATCGTCTTTAATTGTTAGTACCGATGATGCAGTCCATTATCCGCAAGATTTTCTTAATATTCTCAATTCATCTGAATTACAAACTCATATATTAAATTTAAAAATTGGGTTACTAATTATTCTTTTATACTAAATAGCCAAACAAACTCCTAATCACTGTCATTTTAACCCGGTTAAAAATTACTGCTAAGCGTGAAAATATCGTTGAAAAAATAATGCTGTATTGCTTACTTTAACACAAGATTTTTATCGATAAATAATTAAAACTTCAATAATTATATAAAATTATCTAATTGTAAGTGTAAAGTGGGTAACTTATGAAGCGACGGGAGGTTGCTAGTGGTGTAAAAAATTTTGTATGAGCTTTTAAAATCAAATTAATTTGTCTTTACAAATTTATACAGTGGAAGTTTCATCGATAGCAAGGCCGTAATTTTAAGAAGCAACTGAGACATGTGGGCGTTCGGCCAGGCTGCAGAGCAGGATCCTAAAAAGACTTCATCGAACAAAAAAAGCCGGAAAACAAAGGCTTATTTATTATTTATTGAACTATTTATCGAACATTTCTATAATATATTATACAAGTTTTATATATATTGTATCACTATTTGCATAAAACCTAACGTTACATACTTGATTACATCTTCTTCAGCCACGCTCCTTATAACAAAGACTCATTAAAGGTACTGTAAATATTTTTTACAATGTTATCAAAACAGTCTATCAACGTTAACAATAAAACTGAATTGAATAATTGGCTTAATAAATAATAATAAGGGGAATATTGCCCAAGTGGAATAAATACTACTAACATCCTTCAATAATCAATATAATTATAATAAATGCATGTTAAAAGTTTAATAATAATAATGAAGTAATAACTATCGACTATTTGTTCTTATATCACTTTGTTGTGGAAATAAAAAGGGGAGGAAAAGACCATGAACTTGGAGGCGCTGAGTCGGCTAAACCCGCACGACCTACCCTTGGGGGTTGTGCAGGGCCAATGTCGAAGCGATTACTCTGTTCATGCTCTGGATAATGGCGGCATTTTGAGCTGATGGCAATGGAATTGAACTTCGCCCTTTTACGTATCATTTAAATTATTTCTGTAAATATAAAAATAATCATTCTTTTGTATAAATGATTTTCTCAGTTTGTTTTCAGTACACCTTCATAACTATAATAAAGTGAATTGATAAATTTTCCTAATCATTTGGAGGCTGCAAACAAAATAAATAAGGTAACCACTTTAGAAAATAATGAAACTTTCCAAGTTGTTTTCCCAGTTGACTTTAACACAATGTGTTTTTTTTTTTTTACATTTTCAACTCAAACAGTTCATTTATGATGGCCATTTTTGTTTCGCTGCACACGCCTAATTTTGTTAGGATTTACAAGAACATTCATAACTTTGAAAATATTTGTCTTAAAGGAATAAAATCAAAACCATCTTGTTTTGCAAGAAAAAATAAAGATCCAGTAGTTTATTCAGCTATTAGGGTTGATGAATTAATTGCCACTTCTATTGGGTTTATTTTATTAGAAAACTAGTTTTGAATGCTGAACATTCATTTTCAGTTCTTAAACATACAACATTTTCAATACATCAGTACTATGTCACATGGATTATGTAACATTGTACGAATGTTTAGCATTTGAAACTAGTTTTCTAACAAAATAATCCCAATAGAAGTGGCAATTAATTCATGAAACCTAATTGTATTGATCCTTCTATACCATCATGCGTACCTCAAGTTTATTTAGTTATGTTTCTTTATTCTATATATAAAAAAACAAAACAAATTAAAAGTAATATCCATTGAAGTTTCACTTAAGTAAATTTTTTTTAAGCAGAAAAACAGACAATACCTATCTGATATATTTTTTATTTGTCAATATATGTTAACAGTATAACCACAAATAATATTAATAGTATTATGAAAACCCTCAATTGTTTATGAATTTTTGAACAAATCATATTTTTTTTTTAAATCGTACATTTTGAAAGTCAATATCACTGATGAGACTGGTTAAAGAACTGCAGAAAGATACGCAAATTGTAGTTCTGATGTATATGTTTCAAGGGAATAAAAAAAAATCTTGTGTGTTTCAAAAAGAAAAAAGTAAATTGAACAACGATACATCAGTTCAGAACGATATTTATCAACTCTGATGGGGTCGAAGATAAAAAACCTGAAATTATCATATATGTTTTAAAAAAATAAAAAATACTTTATTCTAGGAACAAAAAAACAAATGAATTCTTGTATTTAAGAAAAAATATCGCTCTTGTAAACCCATGAATAGAAAAATTAGGCGTTCGCAGTGAAACAAAAATTTTCACCATAAATAAACTGTATTTGTTAAAAATAAAAAAATGGTTTTAGATTTTAAGATATAGTGGAAACATCTTGTAAAGTTTCATAATTTTTAAAAAAAGGTCAAGCAGCCAATTCATTTTATCTTGGATCACTTTTTATCATGGGCCATTGTAGATACATAGTAGCACAAAAGTCTCGTGTCCACCCTAGTATTCTAATATTCAAAACATTCTAAAAACCTTACATCGTTTCTGCATGAAAAATAAAAAATAAAAATTTAGCAATTTATTTTTAATCGAGGTATCGGTAACGAGAATCGAAAACGACATCAAAACTGATTGAAACATACACATTTAACACCATCAAAAGTTAATCACCTCATTAATTACCTCAAGAATATGAGGATATGAAAGCCAAAAATATCCATTATCTAAGCGAAAATTTTTAAAACAAGATTATAAACTCTATTTACAAGTTATGCTCTGAGAGTGTGGAACTTAATAAAAATAACACTGTAATCTATTTTCTTATTTGTCTTCCTACTGCGGACTCCAAGCAGGTTTCTTGCATCTTCGGAGATGACACTACCCTTCTCAGCCTTGGTCTACCGGCTCTTCTTGTCCGGTGGAATTCTTCTTCCAGGAGTCTTTTTAAGATTTCAACATTATTATAACAAATTGATTTAAAATATTTTTTTTTTCTTTACATAAAAACATTTATCTAAAGAATGTATTACAATCTGCCTTAATGTAGGCAATAATTAATATGAATGGCTTGATGGATCCATTCACACAATATGTACAATATGAAATAAAAACAAAGAAAGTGAACAATAAATAAAAGTGAATAATAAATAAAAATAAGTAAAGAATCTCATAATACGTAATACAATAAAAATTAACTAAACAAAGTACCTCAAACTGTAGAATACATAAAGTGAAAAAAAAATCATAATAATAAAAACAAAAATTTATAATAAAAAAAAAATTAAAATTAAAATTAAATTAAATCTTAAAAATACATTCATACTTTATTTACAATATATACACATCTGAGGGATCCCCCGACCAGACTTGTACCTCCACTTATGGAGGGACAACCAGGCCCCAAGAGATTCCAGCGCTTCTCTCTCAGCTGCGTCACTAGTATAAGATAACACCAGTGGAGGCTGAGTGAGAGCGCTAAACTACAGTCACTCAGAGCATGAGTAGAGAAGCTGGCCATTGCCAGGACTCCATGTCGAAATTTATAATAGATCACGAGGCCACTGCCTTTTTAACCTGCGAGGAGGATTATAGGGGTGAGTGGAGCTGACTAGGGATTATGCTAGTGGATTAGGATGAGGAGAAAGTTTTTGATGAAATTTTGAAAAATTTGACAATGGATTCTAGAACAAAAGGTATATTAATATCGTTATGTAAGGTTTTGTTGAAGACATAATATAGGGCGTTGGTTATGGTTCTCAGGATTTTGGATTGAAAGGATTGGATACGTTTGATGTTCGAGTGTTTTGCTGTTCCCCAAATTTCTAGTCGGTAGGTCCAGATAGGCTTTAGAATTGTCTTGTAAATTAATAGCTTGTTGTCTATTGAAAGTTTTGATGTTTTGCATGGTATAGGGTATAGTTGGCTGAATCTTCTGTTAAGTTCTTGTCATTTAAGTCTAGTATGTGGGTTCCAAGTGAGTCTTTTGTCTAAGATGAAACCAAGATATCGTACTGTATCAGATCTGGATAATGGGATCTTATTGAATAGGATAGTTGGGCAAGAACTACGACGTTGAGTAAAAGTCATGTGGGTCCATTTAATTTAAAATAATAATAATAATAAAAAAAGAAATAATAGTAATAGGAATACAAATATTTATTGATCTGAAATCTGTCTAGATTTTTATGCAAATGTGCATCAGCAATCTTAATATTGATAGTTACTATTTAGCACATAAAATAATAAAAACTTAAATTAACTTAAAAACTTATGTATAAATTTTACAAGTCTCCTTTTGAGTTTTTTATTTAAGTTTATTTTTAGAGGAAAATTTAAATATTTTATATTTTGATTTTTATATCTACATAGAGCTAGGCTTCCTGTAATTTTAATCATAAAAAACAAAATAATATCACATTCATGCATTCAATAAATTGATTCATATTTAAATTGTTATTTATTATTAATACCTCCTTAACGATAATTGTACGAATATAGGAATAAAAAGTTGAATAACATAAAAGAGATTCTATAATTCACAAAAGAATTCGATTGGAAATATGTACAAAGAACCAACATTAGAAAAGACCTTTATTTTAAAACATCTCAAGAGCAAAGGAAACTAAAAGAATCGAACAAAGGATTCTGTTCGTCCTTATTTTGCTTTTATATTTTTTAAAAAGGACAAGTAAAGTACGACCTTTTCAGCTTGATGAACACCGATATCAACTCAAAGGAATTGGAAATACTTTTCGTTTTGTCTATATTGGGTGAATTAAGAAATATTTTTACCGAAAAAAAAAAATTTTAATGACGGAATCTATCTCAAATCATTATTGAAAAGAGAAACGAAACTATTTCATCATATTTATAAATGATAATTGATTCCATGTCATCTATCTATCCATTAATAGAATTAGTGTGTCAGAATATAGTGTACTCAACTCAATTTATATTTATTTGTTATTTTATTAGCACAAACATCATGTAATATTAAAAGGTATGATTTGTTAAAAAAAATAAATTTTTTTAGCTTACAAATTTTAATAGATCTTACAATGGTATAATATTTCTTGCTTGCTTTATAGACGGTTTTGTGATCAAGCTCCCTAGATCCAAGGTTCGAACCCATATGAGATAAATAATTATTTAAACAGAATAAATTTGATTCACCTAAAATGTATTATTTAAAGCCAATAGACATTTTTCTCTGTAACATCAAATTTTTTTCATTCATACAGACAAAAAACTAATTTATTTATGAATACATGAATCAACTACCTAATGTACTCGATTTGCCTTTGTCTAGACAAGAAAGGAAAATATAAACTTGTTTCTTTTATTTGTCGCAAATTTAATGTTGGTATCATTAAAAAGAATTAAATGTTTCTTAATTTGTTCACTCTACGTTTTAATAAATCTACTTATATAGACGATAAATAACCAAGTAAATTTTATATGTTCGCTAATTAGAATGGTTTTGTTGCATATATTAATAAACATAATAATAATTATTATATCAGTAATACTTGTGATATACGAATATTCTTTGTTGCTGAAATGAATAGTTTAGAATAAATTATAAAACACTTTACTGTTATTGAGTAAACCATATATTTTTACTTCTGTAGTATATATACGTCACAAAATAAACAATGCGAATAAAATTAGTGTTTTTCTACAAGTCCAACTTCATTGGTACCTCCAAAAACCATTGAAACATATTTAGAACAATTCATCAACGAAAATAACGGTATTATTTTTCGAAAGGGTATTTTAAAAAATATTTGTTTAAAGACATTTTTAACAGTGAATATTCGATTAAAAAAAAATGTATTTGTGTTTATTATTTCTTGCTTTTAAACTTTTAATTAAAAGTATTTTTGTTCGTTTGAAATATGAAATTTAACAAAAATTACTGTTTCTTCTGATTTGCTGAAAATTTATTGCTGGTAACTACTCACGTATATTTAGCAATAAATAAATACCCACTTGATTACTTTATAAAAATAAACCTAAAATAATAATATAAAATTATGCCAAATTATTTAAAATTGAAAATTCACTGCAAAAGAAAGTAAAATGAATTCTTCAGTTCACGATCATAACAAATTATACACGGTCTTTCGAATCGGCTGTAGCTGAAAGTTTTCCCAAAATGTGGACAGAAATTTAGCATGAAAAACTAGTTTTGGGTCTGCAATATAATAACTTCTGTGTTTTAAATTACTATTGTTCAAATAATTATGAAAGATGCATATGAATGAATTCAACGAATAAAATATGACTGAGCTGTTATATAACTATCAAGAGAACGCATTATTTTTTCACAGAAGCCATTTAAAAGATATTCACTGGTTTCATTTTGTACTGTAATACTATTTAATGATATATATATATATATGTGTGTGTGTGTGTGTGTGTGTGTGTGTGTGTGTGTGTGTGTGTGTGTGTGTGTGTGTGTGTGTGTGTGTGTGTGTGTGTGTGTGTTTAATAAGGTTCTGGATGTTCAGTCAAAAAAATAACTTATTTTGGTGACTTTTCGAAGAAAACTGATCAGTTAGAATTAATTTGTGTTGTATGATACAACGCTTTAAGCTTTTTACAACAAAGGTTGGATGTTGATTTATGATATGCCGAACAAGCTGCCAGATAGGTTTGGTATAAAATTTTGGCTAACGTCTGATGTCATCTAAGAGTATGTTATAAATGGATTTCTATTATTTTTTATTATTTTATTTGGGAAATAATAGAAACAGAGTATCTTCAGCTCCACTCGTAGAATATGTAGTCATTCAATTCGATTTGTTCAACAAACAGTTTTCTAGGAAACTTCTGCTACATCAAGTTTGAATTCAAATGCGCAAAAAAATTATCAAATAAGAAGTTACGAAAAAAAAAAAAAAAATACAAATATCTGTTTTAAATCCCAAAAAGTATGTATGTATAAAATGTGCATCACAAAGTGATTTATTCAAATCCTAAGTTGAACTAACAAATATTTTTTTATTTTTTAACATCTTAAATTATATAATTTTTCAAACACGGGTCATTTGACCAGTTTATATTTAATTTGTATGTAATATTGAGTTTCATATCGAATCAATATTTTTCATAGTGAATCTGCAACTGAGTTATTTGATATGGTATCAGCCGAAAATTTAATAAGCCATAAAAAAGATTAAGGCCTCTTTTTATTTGATCGATTTATGTTTGTTCTTTAACGATCTAAATTCGTGATTTTTTTTTTCTCCAATGATGGCAGTTCTCACTGTACTGAACAAACTACAATTAATATTTTTAAAGGTTGAACAAAACTGATTTGAGAGCACAAAAAATACTTGGAAAATCATGTACGTGATTTTAATGATTTTAAATTCATGTATTACTGTTCTTGTTTTAAATATATCTATAATTGAATATTTAAAATATGATTTGAGATTAATGATGTTGAAGGAAATCGAAAGCTTGGGGTGAACGACCTGAAGCTTGGAAGAGGACCTTCTATAGAAACTAATTACATATCCATCTCCATATAGGTCATCGACCTCTCTAATATTATTTATTCATTCATTATTTTATTTTATGTTAATTAGAATCAATAGTTTTAGAAGTTACTAGTCATACAATCATGTAGATTGGAAAACTAGTAGCAACGTTGCATTATATACGATAGAATGTCTAAATATATTTTTATTTTTTATTTTTTTAATTTTTGTTTATATGATTCGATGAATGTAAATATTTGTAAGTGCATATCCAACGTTTCCTTCAAAATAATATAAACTGACAATTTAATTACAATTTATGCTGAAGGAAATTTAACTTTTTTGGCATACCTCCTATTTTATTGTAATATTTGTTGCAACATGTTTCGGAACACTGTCCTATCATCATGCTCCTATTTAGCTGTTGTTATTTCACATTGTCTTTTCATATTGATTGTTCAGTAAAATGGTTGGTAGTATGGACATATATTGGGACAATGTTCCAAATGTTTGACTTCATATCTTCGTAGTTAGAATGTAAACATACTAAAAGTCCCCGCCACTTGGGGGTCAGCTAACGGTGCGGGGGGGGGGGGGGGGAGAAGGTTCCATTATTGGGTTTTTCGAATAAAAATATAAGCTAATTAAAGTACCTATAAAATTGATTCTATACATATTTGATTTTGCAAAAAAAAAAATAATAATAATTTTTACCTTACTTTTTATCATACATTTGCTTCTTATGCCTTCCACGGTCGTTTCTCAGAGAAAATGTCAAATCATAGTTGTAGAGCATTAAATTTATTTTAATTTCATATATACATTTGTTTGCACTTAAAACAAATTTTATAGAGGTACAGCACAAATATATATTACAAATCGTGGAAGGCACAAGAAGCAATTGTTTGACAAAAAGTGAGGTAAAAATTATCGATTTTCAATAACGTATATATCGAAAACCGTTAGAATTAATTTTATAGGAAATTTAATCAGCTTTAATTTTGATTCGTAACATATATTTCTAGAGTCCACTGTTTTCGAGATTTAATAAAAAAAACGAAAAATTTTACCTTCTCCCCTTCTCCACCGTTAGCTGACCCCCCAAAGGCGGGGACGTTTAATATGTTTACCTTCTAACTACTCTTATCGAAGATATTAAGTCAACAATGTTAGTATATTCCATACACTCAACACCCCTCATTTCAGAACTAATACATACCCCTCATTGACTGGACGAATCAGAATGACAAGGAGATGAAATAAGTACATCATGCGTCAGATATATTTTAGAATAATGAATTAGATATATCAAAGCGGTTATTGTCCTTTGCCGACCCTAAATATATAGCGATGACCTAATCAAGGTCATTATTTCCTGCCAGATTGTTACGATAAGCTTCCTGGTTATCGTGGGAAGGAACAGGTGCCACCGGCTTTCATATTATCTGACCTCCTCCAAATATAACAGAGTCCAACCGAATATCTGTGCCCACTCCTCGGAATGAGGGAGCCTTTAAGAAGAAGTTACTTTTCCTTTTGGCTAGTGAACTTTCCAGCTCTGACGCATTGGGCCTGACTCAGCTCTTTCGAATTCAAATTGGTTGTGTACACTGCCGGGTCGTCGCCCTCTTTGATTCAGCCTCCTTAGCGCTGTGTCATTCATAAAATGATCCGTGTAAAATTTATTTGTATACGATTTAATTCTGCATTCCCCCAGAAAGTATTTATGTCCCATCAATGCTTAAATTAAAGGTAAAATTGGAATTAATCTGATTATTTAAACTTTATTCTTTTAATCTAACACTAAAAGTTTGTAAAATTATATTAATGAGTGTATCCGTAAGTTGAGGGTTGATAAATAAGAAATTCGACAAAATGTTATTTTTTTCTAGGTATGTCGCTAAAAAACCCACAATTATATGTACATATATAATCTGTTAGATCTTCTCAGAACCGAAGAAGAATGTTTAGCATTCGAAACTAGTATTCTAATAAAATACTTCCAATAGAAGTGACAATTAATTCATCAATCCTAACATGCTGAATTGTCAGAATATGGCGCTTTGATAATTATTATCCTGTTTCTCTAATTTCCCATAACAGTTTAGCAGCCTAATGCTATTTAGGAAAAAATTAAATAAAATTATAAAATGGTTCAACCTGATTAGAAATAGACTAAAACTATATGAAAAAGGGTGAAAAATAAATGGAATATTTCAAAATAAAATGGAAAATCATTAAAGATAATAGGAAAATGTGAAATGATTAAGTAAATGTGGAAACAGATTAAACAATTACTGGAACTGGAAAATGATTAAGCAATCTTTGAAAAAGGTATATATCAACCTTTGCCTACTTGAAATAATAACTTCTATTGCAAACAACACCCAATGTACGAAAAATAAAAAGAATATTGTCGCATTTTGAACAAAGCGTGGTCATAATACAAAAAAAAATATATTAATTGATATTTACTACAGTATACATTATGTAGATGGAATAATAGTGTGATAATGTCATCACAATAAAATGTAAATAGCTTTGAAATATACTACCCATTAGTAACACTTCAATAAGATCTGTATCAGAAAAACCCTAAACTATCTTATTTTAATACGCTTTATCGAGAATGGAGTGGGAAGCAAGCTGGGAGACTTGTGGATTCGGCTCGGTATGGAACTTATCATGGAAGAATAAGGATTGGGACAATCCGAAAAACTTAGTCGAAGTGAACCCCATTTCCCGATTACGTTTATATGATGTATTGTATTCGTTTACTCGAACTAACAGTCCTTAACTCGAAGTAAAATTTTTGTCTACACAACTCCAGAGACTCTTTAAGTCGAAAGCGGTAATAGTCGAAGTTGTCTAGGACCATGACCACGTACAAACCAGTCTATCTCAACCCTATCCTCGCTTATGATCAGTACAGTTTCGTTTCGAGAACGAACTTCTTCAGGGCCACGGAACCTCACTGTGGCCCTGAAGAAGACCTGCAAGGTTGAAACGTTGGCACGTATTAAAGAATTTCTTCTTTACCGTGGTGTTCCTCTTTGACTGCATCCCTGATCATCTTCTTCTCCATTCAACATAACAGTCAACTATACTTTTATCATTATTTTTTGTAAACTCGATATATCGAAAAATTGATAACTCGAAGTAAATTTGTCTTCCCTTCAACTTCGACTTATCGAGTTTTGACTGTATGAGTATTTCAATAGAAATACAAATTACACGACTGGGAATAAAATTGATCGAAAGTATTAATAAAAATATCCATTAATTGTTATAAATATTTAAAAATCATAAATATCAGATTGATGAATCATAAAGCATAGCTTTACAAAGGCTATTATCTAATCTGGTCAGGTTGAAATAATAATTTTGGTTTAATTTTTTTTATATAAAATTATAGGTAACCTTTACTGAAACTTTCCTATATACAAAATGATTTTACATATAATTCAGTATTTCCTACAAATTATATCCTGGATTTTAACAGTACTGAGCTAAATTACCAAAATAAATAAATAAATAATAATATATATATATATATATATATATATATATATATATATATATATATATTTTTTTTTTTTTTTTTTTTTTTACTAAATTAGTGGAATCAATTTAATATGGTGTTAACATTGAATGTCAACATAAAGAAAATACTGACTTACTTATTCTTAAATGATAGAATAGATAGAGTTAATGAATAATTTAATTGTTATATGAAGGGTTCAAATGAATAAATAATATTAAAAAATTAAAGATAGTTAATTGGAATTTGAATGAAGTTTATATATTGACTATTATAGCTAACCGCTGAAATAAATCTAAAACCCTTTCAATTTGAAATTAAAAATTCGTAGGAATGTAAAAAACATACAAGTTAATTAATATGTTTATGTTAAATTCCCAAATTAAATTGCCTCCAAATGCAAATCGCAATATTTTTTTCTCATAGAAACCTATAATAATCAAGCGTCCAAAATATACACTGATAGATTTAATCAGAAAATTTAATTTGACAATAATTTGAGGTATCGAATATCTCTAGGTATCGAATTCGTGGTATATTTCAGGTATCGAAATTCAACTGTAATATATTTTCAACAATAATAATGTAAAAAATAAATAATTTAAAACATGTATACCTTCTATTAAGCTAGAAATAATTACAAAAATAAAATCTCACACCAAATTTATAAGAATTAAGGTTCACAAATGAAATAATTGATTTCATTATATTTAAAATAAACCATCCTTTTTCAATAAATAAATATAATGCATGAGAACACTGAAAATCCTTGCATAAACGTTTTAAAGGAACATAAGTTTTGGAAAATTGTGAAAGGGAAATATTTTTTTGCCATTAGTGCTCAGTTTCCTTTCACTTTTCTAAAATAGACCAAATCTATGGAACGAAAAGAAAAAAAGAAGAAAATAGTTGAAGACTATTAATTATTAAGGGCCTTAAAACATTTTATGTTATCTCATAATTTTTTCCTTTTTTAATTTTAAGCAATGAAGGGCAATAAGTAATATAGATATATGTAATAAGTTATCACTTCTTTAAAATAAATATTTATATAATAAAATGAAAGCATATCTATAAACAATATAAATAAATAGATAAATAATAAACAATTTAAAACATATCCGTACTTACTTCCAATACTTCAGTTATGGATGAGGTCTTCTGAACACCTACCTCTCCAAACTATGGTAGATCCTTCCAGGTAGGGCATAGCCCAAGATCCCAGAGATCAGATTAAATTTTTGATAAAAATTTTTATAAATACTACTGCAAACTATCAATGTTCTTTCAAAAATAAAAATTATCAAACGTTTTATGATTTAATTCTCTGTTACTTCTGAAAATTGGCCTTATTCATGTTTGATAGGTATAAAGATTAACTGGAAGCAATTCATCTATTGAAGCAGATCTGAAACAAGTGCAACCACAACTAAAAATATTCTTGCTATCTATTGAGATTATTATAATTTCTTCTATCACATTGAAATGCATATAAACGAAATGATATTATGTGCTTTTGGATGGGATATTAGGCCCCAAAATGCATCAATTAACTGCTACTAAATTTTATCTCATATCGAATAATTCAAATAATCGAATGATTTCAAAATGGGTCTATTGTTAATCACAAACACAAAAATAACCTTAAGTGCCACTTGTTGCTAGATTTGTTTGCAAACTAAAATGACAACTGAACTAACAGAAATTTTAGTTAAATTAGGACATCATTAGCAGAAAATTATTAATGTTTATAATATATATATATATATAAAACCTATTATTTTTTAATTAAAAATCGAAAACCAAAAGTTAAGTTTTTTTTATAATAAATAGAAACAACCAACTTTTCACAAAATTATTATTTAACTAAGTACATCATAATTCCGAAACAGTACGCTGTAAATAATAATATACGACAAATAAATAATGTTGACAAAGGGCTATCCCAAATTTATTTTTTACATTAAAAACATGTCGCCCTAACTTATTTCTATTCTAGCATTTCCATAACCCTAGTTTCTAACAGCTGATACATAAATATCTCTCATAGTCACATTACATATTTATGTTTTAATTAATATATAAGCGCATTTTAACTACAGCAATAGTAAATGAATATATCTATAAAAAATAAATGTTTTACTGCCAAACTATAAATAAGAAAATTTTATTTTATTTATGATAAAGAACTAAATTTCATTTACACGACTAAAATCTTTCTTTTTTATGTGATTACGTCCCCATTTACTTTATTCAGGGCATATGAAACGTATTAGGATTGGTCTTGGTATTGTAGTACGTATTGGTATTGGTCTAATGCTGATTTTGAAAAATAAATTTATTAACTATAGAGAATATCTCCAACCTTCCTACAAACGCGTTAGACACTAGCCAAAGCAGCCAAAATCAAAAATACTTAGTGGGAAGGGAAAGAAAGTCCTATGAAAAGGATTAAACGGGGAGTTAAAATAGTAAAATATCTTTAAGTGTCCTATAAAAAAATTTAAAAAAATAGTAAAATATCTTTAAGTGTCCTATAAAAAAATTTAAACGGGAATGTTTAAATAGTGTCCTTTTAAAAAACGAAAAAATAATCAAGATTCAAAAGGACAAACATTAGTTTATCGGGAAGGAGAGCCCAAAGACATCCTTCGACCGTCAAAATCGTTAGATCGGGCATATCTGAAAATAATACCTGTCAGTGGTTTTGAATAATCTTATTTACAGGACACTTTTAGCCATGTAAACGAAAAATTCAATTGGGTGGAATTTTTCGCTGTTAGTGAATGAGTGAAAGGGGTGACTGCTTTATGAAAATAACTGGAAATATAAATAGAAGTTAAAATGTGTAGATGAAAAGCAATAGCTAATTGCACTGTGTTCTTTATCTTAAATAACGTGACATTTTATAGATTTATAGTTTGACGTTAACAGATTTGCTTTTTATAGATTTAATTATTTACCATTGCTTGAAGAATATTCGGCCACTGTTGTCCTGTCCAGTGACTCGCATTGGCTGTTCTGGTCAGACCCCAACATACTTTTTGGCCTTTCTGTACATTTTTGGAGGGAAATAAGTAAAAACCTTCATTTCGACCCATCACTGTGGTAAAATTGAATAAATAATGAAAACAGATTTCAATTTTTTTCATGACAGGTGCACAGTCCTGAAAACAATTTTTTAAATACAAATCGATCCCAATAGATTTAAAAATCCTTTGTTAATTTTTACAATTTACAATCGATTACAGTTATCGATTTGCCGGTAGTACTGGAAACGGAGAGGAGATGTTGAAGGAGCTGCGGTGTGTTCCTGACCTAGCCTTTAGCCTAGATCCCCTCCCACCACCTACATAGTCTGTTTTCTTCTCGAGTTCGTTCACCTCGGGAGGCGTTTCTCTCTTCCAGCGACTCCAAGAGTACGGAGTGCCAGAGTACTGTTAGCTGAAGGAAAGAGGTCCTCATACTCTTGTTAATAGTCGATATTCCAGTGCCTCCTTATAATTGTTATAATCTAGGGGGAATAGGTAATTTAAAGGCAGTTACATAACTGAACATTGTCATCCTTCCATGATGTTGCGGTAATCAAGAACGGTTATTAATTATCTCAACAGTACTTTTGGTGGCTTTTGAGGTTATGAATACTGGGTAACTATTCATGTAGTCTTAAAAAAAAAGTTAAAAACACAAATATTTACCTGAATATTATCCTATCTAAATTTCTACATGGGTGCGAAATATGGTCGAAGTAAAAAGCAGTAGATATTGCGTAGAGTGTTTATACAAAAAAACTACGAGAAATCTAGATATTTATCCAGTAAATATAGCTTAGGTAGCACTTTAAATGGGTTTACATGGGCGAGAAGTCATAGCATTAGTAATGACCGAAAACTAGAAAACTCATACTCATTGAAGCAATGGGTAAAGGTTCAATGGTTGGATCGAGAAGCAGATGGGGGGATTGTATTAGAACAGACCTTGTAGACTTGGCCACTGACAGTCAGTGAATTCGAGATCGAACCTTCCGATTTGCCGAACATTTAATTTGTTATTTTTAGTATCACTAATACTAACAATTTTTAACACTTAATATTATTATTTAGTTTATATTTAATTCACATCCTAGCCTCGTCCTCACCGCGTTAGATGACACACGTGTGTTATCAGTAAATCATGTTCCCTTCATAGCATCCAACACTCCAATCTCATTTCAAAAACCTTCAAGAATGGTATCAAAATCGGAGAATTAAAATAAATCCTTACAAATCTCATCAAAGGAAGTCTACGACTTTCTTTCCTGCAGTATCCTTTCGTGATATTCCACTGATCCCTCTTGAACAGATCCGCTACCTAGGGCTCCAACTGGAGAAACTTATAACTTGGGATCCACATACAAGACTAAAACAATCTCATATCGCTTACTGGTATTCTGAGTTAAGGTGGCTTTATCCAAGTTTACGTCGACAATACTTACTTGGTACCTTTCTATTCCAAATCTAAAAAACCTTCACATATTTATGACGTCCTTACCCTTCATATTTCCATTATTCCGTTTGTATAAGGAGCCTTCGAAAAATTCATTATTATTTGTGCAGCCATATTTTGGGATTCTATACCCATTTCAATTCGCAATGCTCCTTTTCTCACACCCTTTAAAACCAAATTTATTCATTCACCTCCTCAATCATCAATCTTCCAAAATTTTGTAATGCTACATTACAGTAAGAGTGTTTTTTATATAAACTCGAAGATTAGTTCTTAATTTAAAATTTCTACTTTATATACTATCTATAAGTGTATAAGTATCTAATAAATAATAATTCTTTTGTACTGTTCTGTTATGTTATTCTAAGGGGACAAGGTGTCCCAGAATAAAGATTATTTTTCTTCTTTTCAACTATTCAAAGTCACTAGTCTCACAACTAGTCTATTCCCGACAACTCTTCGAGGCGTCAGATGAAGATGGACTAGGGACCTTCACATATAGGACTTTTGTTGAAGTACTACCAGTGGTTAGTTGCTTTACAAGCAATCGACATGTTATTAATAATCATATATATTAGGTATCTTATGTTTGTATACTTGTATACAGTAGTAAATCTCAACAAATCTAAATATATATATATAACTCAATGTATGTGTGTGTCCATTATAGGCTTTGAAAAAGTAAGAGATAATGCTCCATGTGAGGCTGCATTTTTGTCCACATTTTCAGGGGAAGATTATAGGCCTATTGGTATATTGATTGGATGCATAGGTAGTTATAGACCAATATTTAAGAATCGTGAATTAATAAAAATCGCTTCAATAAAACAGTGTATTTCTACTAGCTGAGCCATTCCCATGGTTTTTATTGTTAAAGAACGAGAAACCAGATGATTAAAAATAAGAACGAGAGACCACATGATTAAAATGCGGACTAAATTTGGAAAATCCATGCTTCTCTCATGGACAATTATATGCATACACAACAGATGGAAAAATGAAAAATATTTTATATCCTTCAGCACTTCAATTAAATGAATAAAGGTAAAAAAAGTAATTCTTTGAAAATATTAAAAAAATTACACAAAATAAATCAAACAATACTACAATAATTAATGTACTGTTTTTTTTTTTTTTTTTTTTTTTTTTTTTTTTTTTTTTTTTTTTTTTTTTTTTGTTTTTTTTATACAAATAACTCATATTTTAACTCATATTTTAAATTAAATATGTACAAATAACTCATATTTTTCAAAATCCTAATACCAAAATATTGTGGGTTATATCTCAGAATTCATAAAAAAAAAAATTAAAAATTAAAATTAAATAAAAACACAATATATTCTTTAAGCTAATCGATGTTTATGTTTATCTTAAAATGTTTAACCTTAAGACTTCTTTTTTTTATCTCAATGCCAAACAGAAAGAAATTAAATCATGGTTTGAAATAAAACTACCAAAATTATATACAACTATTGCTTATAATTTAATTAAACGAAATCGCTTTTGGGTTCCAACTAAATAAATGTGTGAAACAAGAAGATCTCCATTCTTTGATATTAAGGTTTTAATTTGAAATATATTAAAAGGGATTTTAATATTTTTTAAATGAAGCTTTATATTCTATATTTCCTAGCATATAATAGGTTTAAGACACTCCTAGACGAGTAGACAGACAGACAGATCGTTACGTAAAGACCAGCCCTAGCAGAAGATCCGGCCGGCCGTGACCCAGAGGTAGGGTCGTCGAACCTGGAAAGCGGGACAGCCAGAATTATGTCACTAGTGTCAGGGCGTTCTCCTCTCTTATCTAGATCTCTGTCTCTCAAACCTCTAGCCTTACCTTACTACATATATACCTTCGTATCAAGATGATCAATGATATATACTAGGAAGATATATTCATAGAGGCCCACGCATTTTTAAAAGAAAAATAATTATTTATTTGTCAGGACAAAAAGGCCCATATGGGATTTCTTTCATGATGATTAAACTTAAGAAATAAATAAATAAACAGACACAATCTGGAATCTAAGAGCCTGTATAATCTAAGCCTGTATTTGTACTTTCGTTAATTTATTTTTTTCTATGGCTATAGCTTGATAAAGACTCCAAAATTGGGCTAGTATTTCGCTAAACTTTAAATTATGCTATTGTCTATTAACACTTACTCATAATTTCTTAGATAAATGCAACCATAACCCACAGTTTCACTCGGGTCTTGTTTAGAACAGCCCCGCCAGTGATTTTATTAACGGTTGCTAAGTTATTTAATTCAATTGATACACAAATTATACAAGTTTCAATTTAATTTTAATATATGACTGTTAGATTAATTGTGTTCAATAAAGCAACCAAGATGAATCATTTTATAATGTTTGAATTATGCAATGAAGGAGGAAGGAGCAAAGATTTTTTTTTTAAAGAAAAATACATTAATTTAATAAATTAATGCAATACCGGTAAAACGGGGTAACTTTGGGACACTTTTCTAAGTTTTTAGCTGATTCTATCTTTATTTTTTAAGTTAAAATGCTGAAAAAATTATTAATTTGTATGTGCATTCTTCCCCTTACAAAATATGGCAGGACAGTAAGTCTAGCAACAACAGTATTTTACTAAATAAATTTTAAATTTGTCCCAATCTAACCCTATATGTCGGGGTAAACTTGGGACAGTGAATTATCCATTAGAAACATGACTTTGCACCAATATTACGGCATGATATTGTAAAGATTATTATTTACATAAGGGTTTGTACTAAGTTTATCCAACAATATTTTTTTAGGCACATATAAGAACAATGAATTTTAATAATGGGACAAAGTGATTGGAAATCATAATTGTTTAAACGAAATGTTACTGAAATGTAACAAACATTAAGCAGCTCTTTCACTTTAAAAATTTATCGCTAGATAAAATTTTACAAAAGAAAGTAAATCAAATGTGTTGACTGGAAATCCACAGTTTGACATGACAACAATATGCGATCTGTTCCTCTTATTCCATTAAAAACGAAATGGGATTATAAATCCAGTGCTTTTTTGGATATTCCGTACTTGGAGGCTGCATTTTGTATCAATAGTTTTTTTATTTCTTATTGCTCTTAAGGCTTTTTGTAAATTTTCTTTAGTATAATTTTTATGGCTTTGTGTCAAGTGCTCTTTTAGGATTTCTAGGAATTATTTTCCAATAAAATCATTAAAAAATGAACCAATGAAAAAAATAATAATAATATGTTGACCATAAGGTAACTTTGGGATTGTCTCAAAGTTACCTCGGTAACACGAGAAAATTTACAATTTACAGATTATGAAACAAAATTCTTATAATAACACCTTATATTCTTCTACATTAAACACTTAAGAAGGTATCAATTAATGTGTATACATAGCTGAAAATAATCTGATGTTCGTAGTTCTTGAGGCACAAGAGAAAGTTTCACAAAAACAAAAGTTTTGATGAACTGATGGAAAGAAATGAAATCTAGCTGTACAACGAGTGTAGTGAATTAGCGTCCCAAACTTCTGCAATATAGGAGTACACTACAGGTACACACATACCACTTATTTGTGAGTGAACCATCACAGTGTTTCCACCACAGAATCCACACAAACTATAATTTACCAGGTGTCTCAAAGTTACTCCATCTTACGGTATTATATCATAAAAACATAACTTTAAATCTTAATTAAAAATGTTTAAAGAGAGCATAATATAGTTAATTTTAAAAGTAGATTGACTCACTAAAGAGATGGTCTATTTAAAGTGTATGAATCATGCAATGAACAGGAACGAGCAAAGAGTTTTTTTGGTGAAAAAGGAATTTTACCAAAAGTAATTTTATTTTGTTATTTTTGAAATTTTTTTATATAAAATTTCAATTAAATAAAAACATGTATGTTTCTCTATCCATATCTTATAATTTAGTTACTGTTACTAGATAAAATCACTGGCGAGGCTATTCTAAACAAGACCCCAGTTTTAATTTGTTTTATAAATAGGTAATATTAAAGCAAACTAAAAACCAATTTTTGGCAATTAGTTTATATAGTCGTATTTATAAGGTATATTTCATAAATATACTAATATTGTGATCACGAATTGTCTCTATTATTTAATCGTTGAACAATTCGTTTTATTTTATTATTTTTAATTAATTTATTTTTTGCGGATTCATAATTCATAATTTCTTACAAAAATTTAAGCCTATTCAATAGTTTGTGTTTTTTTCATACATTTAAACTGAATCGAGTTAAACCTATATCTAGCGTTATTTTATAAAATGTATCTTTATCATGATATAAAATACAGTTGAATACAGTTGTTTTTTGTTGACACAGTGGCTGTAATTATAAGGGACGCACAGCCTTATTCAACAATTAAAAAAAATGTTTTAAACGTCATTAATAAATATCACTTTAAGTAATTAAGTAGTAAAGTAGATAAATTGAGTAACATAATAGTGTGGTCCATCTTGATGATTTTCAGCTGTTTATTTTCTTAAAATTATTGTAAATACAAATAATACATTGGAGGTAGCTCTGGCGTTTAGTACGACATTGGAATTATTTTATTTGAAAACTAGTTTCGAATGTTAAAGATTCATTATCAGTTCTAAAACATAAAATATTTTCAAAACATCCGAACTTTGTTACATAGATTACAAATAATAAAGTTTTCAAAATATAAGGTGTATTTCATAAATATACGAATATTGTGATAAGTTTTAGTGTGTAAGTTTTAGAACACCTGATGAATGTTTATTATTCGAAACTAGTTTCAAATAAAATAATTCCAATAGTTGTGGCAATTAATTCATCAATCCTAATTACATTAAAAACCATTATAAACAACAATAGAATGCAATAGTAGTGACTTTGTACTGTGTGTAATCAATAAAAAAATGTCAGTAAAAGCAGCAAAACAGACGACGCACTGTGATATGCATTACGGTTTTGCTTATAATAAACAACCGAAAATCACCCCATATCGATCAAAATCTAATGTGAACTTTCAAACCAGATAGCCTTGAGTATGGCAGAACCAATCAGGTGGAGCCCTTGTCAACATTTTACAATAAACCATGACAGCTATTACTCCTTGACTTCCCTTACGAAAGGAATTGTGCTGAAATCTAGCAGTAATAAAATAAACAGTTTTTTTTTTTTAATAACTTTTATTTCCAGAACGACCTCGTGAGCAGTACATGGTTGATTTTGAAATATAAATAATGTTTTGACGTGAAAGTAGTGATGTTATTGTCACATGCAATAGCCACTCATAACGGATCAAATTAGAATAATAGTAAGCTGTAAAATAATAAAATTAATAAATTAATAAATTAAAAAAAAAATATGACAAAAATACAAAATATACAATTATAATGGCAATACAAAAATATTAACAAGAAGTAAACAAATAATTAAAATATTAAAAATGAAATAATATAAAAGATTGACGAAAAATTGATTAGGGATAAATAAATATATCTAACAAATAAATATAGTTACCTTTGAAATCAAAATTACAATAGCAATGATTTACATATAAATATGATGAAAATAATCTGATTGGCTGTATGATAATAGTTGAGAAGATGGACAGGGATGTAGTCAGGTTGCTAAATTAGACATGCAAGTTAAAAAAAAGCAAATTAATTTACAGCTATGTTAATTTACAAAATGATGCTCAAACCATTATGGATGTCTGGTTGTGAAGAGTGGTTTTGCGGAAATCTGAATGGAACGCAAAAAAATTACAAGCTTTTCAAAATATGGTCCCAAGCATTGTATTAGACATCTTCTGGTTGCTATGAAATAGTCATCTACATCGTCGACTAGAATTAGTCTCATTAAAAATGATTTCAACAAATTTTATTGCCAGTTAAAGCAGTTAAAGGTGTAGTTGCTTTCGTTGTGGGAAATTTTACAATTAAACTATCTCATAGATTGGTACCGAGGCAAGAAGTTCTAATATGAACCCTATTATTGAATCTTATTTTTATTTGTATTAGTATTTAAAACAGTTATGGCTTATATTCGTATTTCTATCCAAGTTTTGAAAAAACTTTATATAAGGAGAACTAATGTACTTCAATGAGACGTACATTTATATTTCAGTTATCTCTTACACCTCCTAAGGTGCGTACTGATGTTTGATTTCTTGTGTTACATTTTTAAAAACTTTAGTGTATATGATCTGTAACATAGTGCTGATGTGTTGAAAAATTTTGTATGTTTTAGAACTGAAGATGAATGTTTAGCATTCGAAACTAGTTTTCTAAACAAATAATTCCAATAAAAGTGGCAATTAATTCATCAATCCTAATTTTTTTTTTTGCTTATAAATATATATAATTTTTTTTTCAAATAAATAAAGGCTTTACTATTATGGTTACAGTGGTTACAGTATATATTTTTATCTATCGTAACATTACTGCCAATATCACTGATAAACATTCTCTAATATTCAGATGGCGGCAGCCGGCGATGACCAATGGACAGCCCTCGCGGCTCGTGGAATGCAATTTAATAACCCCAGGGGCGATTTCTCTTCCCCCATTCCTTGCACATTCTTGGACCATCTTTACTACTGCAATATAAAACTGTCGAGGCAACGTACGAGGTAGCTTTTACAGGAAAGACTCTCTTCTACTGAAGTTTTAACCGGCCTATTTAAGACAGCCATTTTCTAAATGAGTAATGTTCATCCTAGAGAAGTTACTACTGTTTAAATCACTTTAATGATCATAATTATTCAACAAATTATATTGTTACCAATTACTGAAACTATTATTGCTATAGTTACTGAATGTCTCACTTTCCTCCTCTTCAGTATTTTTTAAAAATTCAAAAATTTAGAGATTTTTAACAGAGTTGGGCACTGTGGCATAAATCACAAGTATGATCCGCATAATTGTACTTTTTCTGGGCATTTGTTTATGTGAACTCTTTTTTTTTTTTATATTAAATTACCTTATTTTATTTATTCAAATTATCCAGATTGTACAGTCCCATATACTTAAAGAGCTTTGAAAAAGTAAAAAAATAATTAGTGTAAAAATAGAGTACACCGGAAAAAGTTATAGGTCTTATATAGTATCTTTCATTTAATAAATTTTATGGACTCCACTATTATTAGTTATCAGAAATTAAATTCACTGTTTTTTGGAAACTTTCACCGTTTTTTTTTGTTTTTTTTAATAATAACACACATTGTTTTCTAAACACACCTAACTTAATTTAAAAATAATATGACATCTATAAATCATATTTTTATATATATCCACTACTAAAGTTCTGGGATCTCTTTGGGCCTGGTTTGTCCCTCCACAATTGCAGGGACAGGTTGATTTTGGGAATCCCTAGAATGAGTGAATATTTTTTTTAACAGATTATGCTTGATCAGTTAGTTTGATTATGCTTTATCAGTTAGTTTAATTTTATTTTTATTTTTACTCTTATGATTGTTTTTTAAATGTATTTATTTGAATTTATTACTTTATATATTGAATAGGTTGAGATTCGTTATTTTATTTATTTATTTTTTTTAACTCTCCTTTTCCATTTATTTCTTATTGTATATATTGAGTGAAGTTTAAATGGATTAATAAAGCCATCTGTCATTGCCCTTACTACTTATTGTCCTCAATTAAGGCAGATTTTAATCCCAATTAAAAGTTTAAAATATCAGTCAATAATTTATCTTTTTTTTTTTTTCTTTTTGGATTCTATACGCTTATTTTTATTTAGTTTTAGTCAGTCTAGAATAACATAAGCGCTTCATAGTTCAGCATTATACTCTATCAAAAACAAACTTTTTTTTTTCTCACAAGTAACCAGTAATACTTGTAAAATAAAAAAAATAATAAAAAAAATGAATGATAAAAAGAAGAGTTCCATATTTAAAAGAACTGATTAATTAGTTTTTTTCTATGATATTGTATGCATAGGCCTCTATAGCTTTTGATTATGTTCGTAAATTCTTATTAGAAAAATTGTATAAACTATGAATTAAGAGAGTATCCATGTACTTATATATACCGTTTAATATACAAAAACTTCGATTTGAATCATCATCAAAGATCTCCAACGTTAAACAGCTCCAACAAATCAGAAAATACCTCCAACAAAAAGGAATACTTTTAAATTGTTTTGTGAAACCGCACTTTCTAAGTTCCTTGGTATATCACATCTGGAAACGGAATTATTTTATATAAATTACAATAGTGAATTTATAAGAGAGGAATGGACACAGTTTGTATATGTTGCAATGGATAGAACAAATATCAGTCTGGATTTAAATGACGCGCTTCAGAAACAAACAATTAGTAAATTGCATTTGAGGTTATGCAAACTGGAAATCAAAACAAATTATTAATTACTTTTCATCATCGCTGTTTGTTCTCCAATGTATCTTCTCTTGTAATATGAAACTTCAACTAATGTGTATTACCGTTTGTTTTGACTATATCAGCACCCGTCTCCTATGTTATTGTTGTTTATCATAATATAATCACTGTGTCTCAATATTGAATACCTGTATTTTTTTTTCTAGGAACTCCATGAACATTAAAAAGAATTCTTCACTTAAAAGGAAAAGTGTTGATTTTAATCTAAGAATTTCGTAACAAAGTTGAATTATTTAATTTTGCCTTTGACCCTAATATATGGAATCTATCAATTTTTTTTCTTTACAACTTTATGTGTTAATTATATATGTGTAATAAAAAACTATGTTATGTAAGAAATGATCAATTTTAAAAGAGCAACTATATCTCGTTAACAGGAATCATTCCAAATCAGTTGAGCTATGTAAATTGGACAGAGTATTTTTTTTAACACCTATTTTTTGACATTAATATTTTAAAAGTATATGCTGTACGAAAGAATTCATCATTATCCATTTTACCTACCGCCCTTCTCTGAGGCAGATTATAATATTCATGACAGTAATAACTAAAGTTAGAAAGAAAATTATCATATATGTATATATATATATACATATATATACATATATATATATATATATATATATATATATATTAACATAATAATTGAATGAACCTTAATGATGATCTCAAACAGGTGGCAATAGCCAAGAGACGTCGTCGGCCAAATTTCTATAAAAAATTTTTATAAATAGTTGCTATTTTTCAATTTATTTTTAAATTAATTCCTACCTGTCTTCAGAATAAAAAAAACAATCAGGAAAGGTGTTAAGTGCATAAAGTAAAATAATAGTATGTGAGTTTTGATTGAGATTATTACCAAGCGACACCATCGGTTTTTTCTATTTCTGCTTATTTGTTAATTATGGAGATCCCCAAGCCAACTCCTTTTTTAATATTCTGTCAGTTATTTGTTTTAGCAATGGTTTGTAAAAGTCTGTTAAGAAGGTCCTGAAATATTTTCTTTGTTGTTTTAATCTTTTCTTGTTATCTGGATATATAAACTTGGAGATTGTACCGTGAAGATCATACAATGGGTTAAGTTTATAAGGTTAATAAATATTGTGAAAGTATTGATTTTATTTTTTTCCATAACAAAAATTACCTAGAATTAAGAGTTTATGTAATTCTAGAACAAATATTATTTTCTAGTACTATCAATAGTGTTCTTTATTTTTCTTTTTTTTTTTATACCGATTGCGAATATATTGGGATGTTCTACACGAAATTTCCGTTTTTAGAAAAACGTTAATAAATTAAAAAAGTAACGAACATATTATATGTTTTATTCAAAATAATCACCATCTTTTGCAACACACTTCTACCAAAAATTAAACTTTTAATTTTTCTAATTGAATGGGTCCGCCGAAAAACGTTCTAAGCGAAAAACATAAAATTTTGAGTTATCAGCGAAAGAAAATCATCATCTAATTTTTTGTTAGCTTTGTAGGTAAGATTTTATATTGACAAATTAATTTATTATATTTACATGTATAATAACATAATGGAGTGCTATATCATACTAATACGTACTATTATACATTTTATAAACTTTAAAATCGCCACTTCGGAAATTTTGTCGCTTAGAACGTTTTTCGGCGGAGCCATTCAATTAGATATTTAGTCCAGTCAATAAACACATTGTAGAGTACATGAAATATGCGATAATATTTTACTTCAAAGCTTCGTTAGGAGTAGCTAAAAGGTAAACATACTAAAAGTCCCCGCTCCTGGGGGGTGAACTAACGGTGGGGGATGGGAGAAGGTCCCATTTTTAGGTTTTTCGATTATATCTCGAAAACAGTTGACTCTAGAAACATATGTTTCCAACCAAAATTAAGGCTAATTAAATTTCCTATAAAATTAATTCTTTATAAATTTGTCGAAATCCTCACGGTTTTCGAGATATACCTAATTGAAAATCGGTGGTTTTCTAGGAAAAATTAAATGTCACCTAACTTTTGCTTCTAGTACCTTCCAAGCTCGTTTCTAAGAAAAAAATGTCAGAATCACAATCGTAGAGCATTAAATTTACCTAAATTTTATTTATACATTTCTGGCGTTTTAAACAAATGTTTAACAAAAAATAAGGTAAATTTTTTTTTTATTTCTAAAATTATCGATTTTCAATAACGTATATCTCGAAAACCGTTAGTATTTCAACAAATTTATGTAGAATTAATTTGATATGAAATTAAGTTAGCTTTAATTTTGATTGGAAATATATTTTTCTAGAGTCAACTGTTTTCGAAATATAATTGAAAAACAAAAAAAATTAACTTCTTCCCTCCCCCCACCATTACCTCACCGCTCAATGGGCGGAGACTTTTAGTATGTTTACCTTCAAACTATTCCTAACGAACCTGTGAAGTAAAAAATTATCGCATATTTCATGCACTCAATGACTGAACTAATAGGATATGGGATGAGGTCAGGGGGATGAGGTAGGACTTCATAACCAGAGTTGGGCAAAATTTAGTCATAGCTATTTGACAACTAATTTCTTGGAATCAACCACTTGTATCATGAATAAATCTTTCAGTCGATTTTTTAGTGAACTAATGATTTATTATTATTAAATTAGGTGATTGATTGTAGGAAATTACTTTTTAATATTCAAATAGTTAATTAAATTTTGCCCAGCTCTGTTCATAACCCAACTCCTTTAATTTACTTATGATGTATCGAAATATTGTGCAAAAGGGTAGTTCCTTTCCTGTTTAGTTGTTGCGTTGGTTAAATTTCTTGGCAGTACGATATTTAATTAATAGTTTCCCTCTTCGGTAAAAAGGGAAAATGGAAAACCCCGACCATAAACTAGATACTATGGCAATTACTTTTTTAGATGAAGATGCTCTTTTGGTGTGTGACCTGGTGGCTGGTTGACATCTAACCGTTGATCTAATCGGTGTCGATTGTCATACATGATTCATGGCAGCAGAATCACTAAGTTAAAACCCATAAAATAAAATTAGTCGGAAATCACCTGTCTCCATTTTCACATTTAAAATGATAGGTGAGAGGTGGGGCCTAAAGATAAACTTTGACAAAACAAAATAAATGTTGACAGAAAACGATGAGGTAACTGACCCAGTTCTGACAAAGTTAAGTAGTTAAGTGTGGGAATATTACCTAGGAACTATTCTCGAAAGCAATGGGAGAGCGACAGAGGAAGTTAAGAAGAGGATAACCGATGTACGGAAAGCAATTGGAATGTTAAATTCAGTCCTCTGGAGGCCAATATGTACCAATGTTAAAAAAAATAATAGTATATAAAGCTCTGATAGAAAGCATAATGCTATACAGCTCAGAAACATGGCCTCTAGATTCTGTAGAGATGGATTTTTGGAGGAGATCTGCAAGAATCTCAAGGATTTAACGAATCCGAAATGAGATTATATGAGAAAGAATGGAAGTTAAGAGAAATATCCTGGAAGAAATGGAGAGAAAAAGACTGAGATGGTTCGGCCATATTAAAAGAATGGATAATAAAAGAATCCCCTAAATAGCTTATGAATGGGAAGCAGAGGGGAGGAGAAGGAGAGGTAGGCCTCGCATCTGATGGAGAGATGTTGTGACTGAAATTATGGCTGGCCGAGGATTAACGGAAGAAGAAACTATGGACAGAGAGGAATGGAGGAACCGACTGAGGGAGGAGTTTGGTTGAAGGACACTTCGAATAGCGAAGAAAATCCTTAAAAATAAAAAATAAAATGATACGTCTGTATCATCTATTCTTAGTAAATAGAGCATTAGTATGCCTTGTTCATAGAATTTATTTTTCCAGTAATCAACAGTCAACGCTTTAATCCTCCATAAACATTTAAAAAATAGGGCAATTCATGTGGGACGAAACAATACTTTTACAAAGAATTCGATTACACCTTTGTAATACAAAACTATGATATGATTGTGTTTTAAATATAAAGGTTCAGAAAACAGGAACGGATATTTTACATTTTAAATAATTCCTTCATTTATGAAATTTTGGATTCGTTAATGCCACTAAAACTTTCGAGGCTTCTGTACATTTTGGGGGCAGGTGTACACTACAATACCACATTTGGGAGAAAGTTGGAGGCCTATGGAGACAAGGAGCAGCTGTGTGTACTCTGAGTCCACCGGCAGCATAAGAAGTGGGGATTTCGGTCCAACACCTGCCTGCGGTGGACGGAAGGAATTTTAAGTTATCTTCTCTAGAACTCTTTAAATGGAAACAATTTTTAAAACACTTTTTAAAAGTAATAATAAAATTTCCTCTCTTACTTAGATTATTTTATATTTCTGCTATATTTTTCTTCTAATAATTATACTAACACAACCTCAATAATTATAATTATACAACAGAACCTCACTAATCCGATTCCAAAGGTACCAAGGGATAGGGCGGAATGGTCAAAAGGTCGGATTAACCGGAGATTTCTTGGAAACATTTTTCAGAGAATACATACATATAGAAACATACATTTATATAATAATATGCTTGCATAGATATGTTTCAGACAGCTATTTATATATAGAATAATAGGGCCTAGTTAATTTGTAAGATTATGGTCTAAACGTCGTATATAAGGACCCTATTCCTGCAGCAAGCTCTCACTACCACTAACCAGTCAGTATCTATAATAATAACTCATTATTAGTTATTATACAGTGCCCTGGTATCTGAGCTTGCGAGAACTTGCTCCAAGAGTCGGTGGGCTTACTGGCCTAGAGTTTCGGGGTGCCAATCTTTTTCTGAAGAGGATCCTATGAGATTAAGGTATCGAAACGTCAATTAACAAAGAAAAAATTCAAAAGTGTCAAACAATAGAGAAGACTGACGGACCAAGCTGCAAGAGGCCTTGACTCTGCAAGAGTTGTAGCGCCACGGATGATGATGTCTTCTCTCCACACTTTGACAAATTCTAAAGGGATATTGTAGATTCCGGCTGCTTTTTAGGATTTCAATTTTTGATGGTTATTTCAACTTCTTCCTGACTCGGTTCTTCTATTAACGTTTACGCCCTCTGAAAACTAGTAGGATGAGAACTTATATTATTTTCCTGTTTTAAAATATTATCACTCGAAATGTTTACGCAGTCCGTTAATACCCTTTTACATATCCCTTACATTGTTTTTGATTTAATTAGATGATTTTTCTCTAATTTTATTTTTAAGATAATCTCTATTTTATTTTTGAAGAACCTTGATGTTTCGTTTTTTTAATCTTCAGAGGAAGTAAGAGGCGTTGTTCTTTCTCAGATTATTGACTTTTAAGCCCTTTATATCTCAATAAAATTTTAAAAATAAATAAATATGTAGATAACGAAAAGAGAGTATCGCTATATTTATGCTAGGCTTATTTTTGCAGGTAGATTGCAATAGAACGGACTCAGACCAACTTGAATCTAAGTTGTATTAAAAAAAACAACAAGCGTCATACGAGTTTTTATTTAATAAGTTCAATACATTTTTCTTACAATGTACTTCTGTGGTTTCATTCATGTAACATTTAAAAGCTTATTTAATTTTAAGTTACCAAAATATTGTGTGTATTATGTATTAAATCATTCCTTCATAGCATCCAAACACTCCAATCTCATATCATAATCCTTCAAGAATGGTGTCAAAACTGGAGAATTAAAATAAATCCAAATAAATCTCATCAAATAACCTTTACCCTTCGTCTTAAATCAACGATTTCCTGTCCTACAGTATCCTTAGAACTGATCCGCTATCTAGGACTCCAACTGGACAAGCGTTTATCTTGGAATCCACATACATGACTAAAACGACAGGAAAAGACTTCTTCAACATTTACTAGACAAACGTTCAAAACTTTTTCGATTTTTCTACTAATGACTCATTTACATGACAGTTATCAGCGCTATTTTGGGCATACGGAATTGAACTTTGGGGCTCCACTAAACCATCTTACTCATCTCGTATCCCAATCCTTGCAATCTAAAATCCTTCAAAAAATCCTTGATGTTCCTTAATTTGTCACAAATAAACTTATCCATAAAGATCTCAATGTTCCATATGTTACTGATTTAGCCCAAAACCAGATACCTATCCTTTCATAGTAAACTCCGTAACCATTCGGATCCACTAATCTCTCAACTTGCTTCCTTTTCTATTTCTGACAACCCTTTTATGCGATTGAAAAGAAGATGGCCTCTAGTCCTTCTCAAATAGAACTTTTATTGAAGTGCTACCAGTGGGTTGTTGCTTCCCAAGAGATTGTCATTTTATTAATTTAGGTTATTATCACATTTAATGGATGTATGGTTTTTTTTTATGTACAGTTGTGAATTTCAATAAATAGATAATAAAAATAAATAAAATTAGGTATTAAAACCAGATAAGCTTTTTTCGGAGTAATGAAAGACGAAAAAAGAAAATGAATGGTTTCAGAAGAACTTCTTAAATTCTTAGTGATGACAAATCTGTGTATTACGGAATTCCTCATGTGATCCTAACAATTCCATTTAATTCTCCAAAAGTCGAACTTTATAAAGGAACATTCCCACCAAACCAGAGTCAATTATATAGAAATATTTTCCTTACTCTATATAAATGAAAAAGTAAATTATAATTCTTTTTGACCAGAACCAAATAAAACGTCTAATTTTCCACCAATTGCACCGTTGGAGAGTTCCATGAACCAAATCGGTAGAATGGCAAGCTGGCCGGCGTTCCCAGGTGGGCATTGACTCAGAGCGAAGTACCGTACGGAGCGCGGTTCCCGAAATCCCGGTTTGACTCAGGCCTTTCACCTGCCACCTGGAATCCGATCTGACGGAGAAAGGTGACGTCACTTCCCAGCATCCCTAGGCTGTAACATGGGAGAAATGCCTGCGTCATTATTCGGGGAAGTGACGGCGTAGAACACTGGTTAATAGATGAAAATTTCATATAAATGCACAACATAAAAAAGATATGAGTAGTAATAAGAGCAGAGTGATCTTCACTCAAGTAAGCCTTGACACAATGATGACAATGTTACATACGGACAGTGCTGCCGATTCCAACATTCAAATTTTCTCCGGGTAGGAGCAAAATTTCCTCGTTTTCCCCAAGCTCTTTTAAAAATTCCCCTCTATTTATCCTAAACGGCAAATGAGTAATGTTGCTTAAAAAAATATATACATAAGTTTGTTTGATTTGAAATTCGTTCACGTTATCAGTTTTGTAGACTGTTCTAACATTACGAGCATCAACCCTTAACCCATAGTGCTTTATAAGGTACATTGATTTTGCCGACATATTTTTCAAATTAGGGCTGGAAAATATACTAAAAATTTGTTAAACGATTTGTTTAGTGATATAGATACCACTGGTAATGGAAGGAAACATCCTCAAAGTTATTTAAGTTATAAGAGGTATCTACAGCTTCACTCTATCAACTGGCACTGCAGGACGTGGATTTGAGGTTATTTCAATTATTTTTATACTCATGATCTAGATTATTTTTTTATTTGAAGATTAAACTTTATACTTCAGCGGAGAAAAGGCAAAATTAATGATTTACCCATAAATCCTTTTTTTAAGAGCAATTATTCGAAAGTGCTTTGCAAGGCACATTGGGAATCACAGCTAAGAAATATTAGAGAATTAGCTATGTATAGAAACAAACATGTTACGTGCTGAATCGATGTGTTTATGTCGCAGCGCCTGGTACAGGTAGACAGTTCATGATTTTTGTCACTAAGAGGAATGACAACATATCAGTAGATCTCGCTAGAAAATAAGTTCAGGTGGAACATGCTGGAACCCTTGAGAGATATGGCAGATAAAGCAAGGAGAGGAAAAATGTCCCCTGCCCTAAAATAGTCAGGGAAAATGTCAACTCTTTATCAACCAAAAATGTCTGCCTCCCAGGAATAAAGGGGAAGCAGATAAAATCTGCAACACAATGAACTTCGAAGCAATAATAAAAATAAAATTCCATGAAGCTGTTTTTTTTCCGAATCAGTAATATTATTATGATTTAGAATTGTTTATTTGTTAGTATTTTTTTCTCAGCCTTACTCTCTGATAATAGTTTATTTGTGAGTCACTGTAGGTGACCAATATGCTTCCCAAAACACGTCAACTCGGTTCCTAGCAATGCACATTAAAATTAATTTGTACTAACAATAATTTATTAAGAAACTTCTTATTGGATGGCTCAGTTGGATGAAAAAATTGAAAAGAAAAAAAATTTTAACTGTTTCATTTTTTGGGAAATCATGGGTTAATTAAATCAATTGGATATCATATAATGTGACGTAATATTCATAAAGTATGTTTTTATTTTATCCCAAAATGCCAAAAATAGGAGAATAGGAAAAAAGAAAGTACTCTAGTTTATTAATTTCCCATTAAATTAAGAAATCTCGGTAACGTACCTTACATAAAATACTCACCATATTGGATAATGAAAGGGCCAAGAAGGCGATCTGAATACTTTTGGACCTCGATGGAAAAAATCTAAGGACGAGAAACGTCTAGGTTTCTTCTTCCTTTATGGACCAACAACTACTGATGATAACCTACTAGACAACTTCATGAGACATTTAAACTTTAAGCTGTAATTTTCATGATTTATTTTATCCACATTGCTAAACTGTTCTCGATTGATTTATAAACAGTAATATCCAAAATTTCAAATCCCATCTATAACCAGTAGAAAAAAAGAAGATATGGAGAGATAAGTTGGCAACATAACTGTCGGGGCCGAAAAGTCCTAGACAATGTTAAGGGGAAAAAGCACTTTATCGTAAATATGATAAAACCATAAGTCTAAAATATTGTGCGTTTATTATATTTTTTTATTTTTCTGAAATTGCTTTATTGAATAAATATTAAATGCTGTCCCTCTAAAGGGCAATGAATAACATAGATGCCAAAAGAATGCATTCATACAATTTATACAATTAAATTAAATTAAATGAAAATGAATAGAAAATCCACCAACTGTACAAGATAGGAAATATAGTAAATATCAATATAAAATTAATCAGGAAAGTATAAAGAATATAAAAAATAGTAATAATAAAAAAAACATTTAAAGAATATATAGAAAAATTAAAAAGGACAATCACACAATATATGCAATGTACACAAAAATTCCAGGGAAACCCCAAACCAAGCTTGTCCTCCCACGCATAGGAGGGTAAGCCAGGCCCACATTAATCTCAGACTAATGTCAAAATCCAGTGGAGGCTGAGAGGGAGCGCTACAGACGCTCAAGACAGATAAGAAGCTGGCCATTGCCAGAACTCCAGTAATATCTATTTATTACAATAGGTCTCGGGGTCGTTGTCGTTTTAATCTGCGAGGAAGATTATAAGTAAAGGCAGGATTTCTTGCAGTAAAAATTTTAAAAACGTGCTATAAAATGGTGTGATACATTAGCCGAACCCGCAAAAACGTGCAATAAGAATCAGCAAAACGTGCAATAAAAATTAGCCCAACATGCAATGAAAATAAAACACTGTGTGTTTATAAACACGTGTTAACATATTTATATGATTAATATAATATACATATATGCTTACAAAAACTAAAACAAATGTTTATGCTATTTATAATAATTTAAAAAAATAAAATAAAAGATATATAGTAAAACATCAATTTTATAATATTGTTTTTGCTAAATACGTTAATTTATCATACAGAAGTTTCTAAAATTTTATTTAAATTCACGATCATGTACATTTCGAGATTAAGTTCGGTATAATTATATCGTGGGCTACTTAATACGTTTCAACTGTGACAACATTAACACTTGTGTTGGGACACCTTTTGTAAGCTACCTAAGATTACTGGATTTAACTCCATATCTGTCTCTTCTCCATTGAGAGCTTTGTGGTGGAATTGTAATGTGGAATTTCGTGGAATTGCACGGGAATCCGGTCTCTAGTTATAAAGATGCGTGGAACTGGATAATGAATGAACCAGAGGGTTAGATGGGTTGGACAGGTTTTGATGTAATGTAGAAACCTTAAAGGATATGTGGTCAAAATTTAAATTTACTAAGGAATTCATAAAACATCGGTCACTAGGTGGTAACATCAAGAGTTCAAGTGAATTGAGGTCACTAAAATCAAAATTAACACAAATTACAAAAACGAAATATTGTTTTTTGAGCGACCTGGTGTTTAAACGTACCTTATTTTCCAGTATAAAAATTTATATTTTCTTAATAAAAATAATTTTTTCTCAATAATTTATGTAATGTTCTAAAAATTTTTGGGAGATGTAATTAAATACAGAAGATTCTATGGTTAGTGAATAATAAAAATAATCTCAACTGTGAAGATTGGGACATGCAGGACTGTGGCAAGGAGAGATGAGATATTTGTTAGGAAAGGTACAATTTGTCCCTCGGAAAAATTTACCTACTTTATAAGTCTACCCCAATTACATGTATATTCCAGTGGTGGATTTTGCAAAAACTTTTTCAAGATTTTAGTATAATTTACTATTCCTTCCAGGGAAAGACACAGAAATACGTTGAATAGCCCAGTCAAGGAAGGATTTGACTAGAAAGGTATGGATTGGAATAGACACAACCAGCTTAAACAGGATCAGAATCAATAGATGAGGGGTTCCTCATGCGAGTATATTTTGAGGAATTTCATAAATTTTCTAAACGTTATGCATATATGAATATTATTTCATCACTAAAGAAATTATTTAAATGTGCTAGTGATACTTTGATGGTTACAAGTTATAGATTTTAAAAATTTTCTGATTCTAGATTTTAAAGATAATTTAAATGTTTTTAAAATACTGTGATAATGTTAGCACAGTAAGCAATCAATTTTAATACTAACAAATAGCATATTTAAAAGTTTTTTTATGAAGTATTTTAACAAAAATGTTAAATAATCAAACTAATGGAAATCTAATTATTGTATATGGATATGCCACATAAAAATCTAAAATGAACTAGCAAAAAACTATAATTGAGTTCAACATTTCAACAAGCCTTCAGGGCCACTGAACCAAACAGGAGAACAGATAACCGATGACTGATCTTTGTCTCCTCTCCTGTGTTTTTCGGTGGCCTTGAAGAAGACCTGCGAGGCAGGTCAAAACATAGGCACTCAACTATAGTTTTTTTGGTCTGACGTGTTATTTCTTTTTGACTGCTACGCTGATCATCTTCTTATGTCATACTTGATAGTCAACTATACTTTTCTCATTATAAATTTAGTTTTATTTAATTTAATGTTAACAATGCTGTTTTACTTTTTTGTCTTTATCCATACTATTTACTGCCTCTTTTAATCATTTTTATTGTATTTTTTTAGGAATAGTTAATATCAGGAATCGAAACAGTTATCCCTTTGTACAAAAGAGTTATAAAATAACTGTTAAAAAAAAAAAAAATTATTCAAAAGAGGTTAAAATACCATTTAAGATAAAAGTTAAAAGTTATAATAAATGTTAATTCAATACAATTATTGTTCTATACCACTTATCCAATTGGAGACTGATTTAATTTAACTTTGTTGTGGGATTAAAATAACACTTACGGACGACTCATCCGATTTTGATCAAATTTAATAATCATGTTTTTTGTATACCTTTTAGCAGTTTCTATGTTTGGAAACAGAATTAAAATATATTTTTTAAGGGGAGGGGTGAAAGGGTGTAAATTCTTATTTTAAAATGACATCTGATTTTCATAAGATTTGATAATCAAGATTCTTTGACAACTAATAACAGTTCTCAAAGTATCCAAATTTATAAAATTAAAATTTTTATTGGTAAGAGGGGAGGGGGGAGGGTTAATGTAGCAATAAAGAAATACTCTTCCGATTTTTATCAAATTTAATAGTCATGTTTCTTATAAACCTATTGGCAATTTGAAAAGAGATTTTATAACAAAATTTTATGAAAATCAGCTGTCATTTTAAAATACAAATTAAAACCTTTCCATCCCCCCGGCAAAAAAAAAAAAAAAAAAATTTATGGCTTAGAAATGTTTAAATGATATAGATGAAATAGGATGAGCCTTTATAACTATTAGCACCTTTTCAAAATGATACTAAGCATGTAGAGATTCGATTATCAAATTTTATGTAAATTGGTGTAATTTTTTTTTAAACTTAATACAGCTTAAGTTTACCATTGTTTTTTATTATTAATGTAATATAATCGTTTTTTCTATTAATAGAGACGTAAAAGCAAATACTTTTTATTAGAACTTAAAAAATTTTTGTTCAATTTTTTTTTTCAAGAATTTGAAAAAAGAGTAAACAGTTCTGAAATAACAGTAAAAGAAAAGTTCTAGCGATAAAAGTAAAAGTTCCAAAAATAACTTTTATTGTTCAATACTTATATGGTATATCAAAGTTAAACTTTTAATTTTATCGATAAAGATTAACTGTTATTTTCGGACCCTGGTAAATATCCAGTTTAAAATTGTTAGCAATATTATATCTTATAATTATAATAAGGCTTGATTTAAATAGATTTTCCAATTTCTTTTTATAGCTTCAACAACAATATATTATAGGAAGTGTCATCGGGGCTGTAAATTTACTGTCTAAGACTGTCGTCTTAGAGAAGCAACCTTTACCAAACTAAGGCTCATATTTTACCTGCCAGAAGAAAAATGGTCTTCGGACACGGCATTTACCACAAATGCTTAGAAACGTTTCAATGAAAATTGATTTTATCAAATCAATTCAGTAAATTAATTGAAGGGGTAGCAGAAAATGATCATGTAATAATTAGTATAAATCAACTTGAAATTCTATTGACAATGAATATAATCCAAGATTAATATCAGTTTGCTATAATTTAAATTGCTATAATCTACAAAGAAACGCTGGGACGATATTGTTCTCACAAGAGATAGTTAATGAGAAATACATAGCCTCTTTGTTACAGACATTATAATAAACAGAACTATCAACTCTTTTGCAGCTGAATCAGAAACATATAAGAAATTTAGGTATTTTCGGTTAAATTTATTTATTTAATTTATAATTAGAGGTATTAAGGATTTCGGACTAGAGGGAATGAATTAGGGTTTCTATAGGTTGTTTCTACAATATATTTTATTGTGATTATTATTTGAGCTGTTTGTTTTAAAAATAGTCCATATTCCAAAAAAAATTGGAGATAAAGATAGTTATAGATAAAACTTGTTATTTTTATGCGTAAACAATTTATAGTAAAGAAAAAAAAATCCAGATTCAAGTATTTGGAAGATGGAAGTTTTAGCTATTAACAGTATTGAAAATATGTTTATTTTAAAACAAGTACAATTCCATCTTATATTGATTATTATCAATTGAAGTTCATTATGAATACCTAAAAATGTTAAATCCTGAATAAAATTCCTTTAACTATACCTACGTATAAACTGAAAAGGTAAAATTTCATTGAAAATCATAATCAAACTGAATTTTTATTTATGCCAGATGATCAATTATAATATTCTTTGTTCTGTTTCACTTTCTATAAGATGAATATATATTTATAAAAAGTTGTTTGTTGTTGTTCTTATTATTAAAAAAAAAAAAAAAAAAAAAAAAAAAAAAAAAAAAAAAAAAAAAAAAAAAAGCTGATACAACTGAAAATGTCCCAAATAAATGAACAATTCACAATAATTCATTGATTTTAAAATTGAGGAAAGCACAGTTATAATGAAATCTTATTTATTTTAGTCAGCACTGTAAAAACTATTGGATTATAATAAACTTACATTATTTGTTACGACAAAATATTAAAAATATATTTATTAGTACATACCAAAGATTTTAAATATATTGAAATGCAAACCTTTAAATACATATTTACATATTTTTACATGGGTCAAAATAGGTATGATAAAGAAGAGATTCTTGTGCGTTGAGTAAAAGTTTGTTAGATATTTTAGACAGTTAAAGAAATTGACAAGTATTTTCATATTTATTATGTTTGAGGGTTCCATGGAGTCTTTTAGCATTAAATGCAAGATATTAATGAATACAGAAAGGCAGAGTATGGTAGATTTGGATACAGAATTTAAATTATTTGATGAGATTCATCTAAATTCTTAATTTAGACCAGTTTTGAACGGAATGATAGATGAATGACGATTTTGACAGCAGGATCATCATTTTCTGATAAAACAGATTAATTGCATAGGATGTCAACACTACGTTAGAACGAGCTGCGACTGCTGCTGTATTCGCAGTATTGTGAAATAAGCGAGATGAACAAAATTAATTTTGAAGATTCCATTAGAGACTAAGGAACAGTGAATAAGGGAGTATTGTAGAGAAGGAATTGTCAGTGTCTATAAAATCAGATCTACCTGCCAAATTTTGCCTGTGCAACGTCAAGAAAGGCGCCTGTTTAGTACAGCAGACACAGGAGTGGATGCTTCATTGTACTTTCTGGGATTTAAATTTCCCACTCGATGGTTAACGCTTAAGTTTCAAAAGAGAGAAACAATTAAAAAATAAAATTTTCTTGCAACTGAGCCTTATCGTTAAATTTTCGTTATTAAATGTTAGGTTAATGTGCTCTGCAAGGCACACTAGGCCTTTATGGTATCCGAGTTGATGTCCATTTGTTCCGAGTTTGAAAAACTCATTGGTCACTTACAGTAACTCTCAAATGAACTATAATGAAAGAATGAAAGAAAAATTAGAAAGAAGTGCTAGCAAATGAGCAATACAATTCTAAATGGTATTAACATAATTGAATCTGAAAAAAAGATAGGTTCATAGGAATTTAGTTTTATAATTGCTTCTGATTTCATAAAATAACAAAATTTATCTTTTCATCCTTGGGAGGCAGACATTTTGGCGTTATAAAGAGTTGATATATTCCCTGACTATTTTAAAGTAGGGATTTTTTTTTCCTCTTCCTACCTTTTTTCGTCATGCCTCTCAAGGATTCCAACATGCTTCACAACTTATATACTACGGATCTTGGCCTGTTCGATCACTCATACCCCCTCTTGTCGGTCTGCAGCAAGGCTTAGGAACACTTTAATTTTCTGATGCCCTCTGCAACTTTCTCCTTCCATCTGCTCCGTGGACTTCCTCGAACTCACTCCTTCTTGATAACCTTGATAAAGCCTTTTGACAGCCGAGCTATCATCCATTCTTGTTAGGTGTGAACTCTGGCATAATGAGACAACTTCATATCTCGATATAGTACATATAATTTATCATTCTTTCTAAAACTATATGCCCCATTTTCTTTTATAGGTTCTAGAATGCACCTTAACACTTTGTGCTCAAAGATGTCCATCTTAGCACCTACTGATTTTTCAAAACCCATATCTCACATGTATTTATTGTGACTGGTCTAATGAGAGTCTTATATCTTTGACTTGGTTGTGCAGCTTACCAGTCTACTTCTTATAAGGTGAGCGATGGAGAAAAAATGCTTTATTAGCTGAGACAATGCGTACCTGGTTCTCCTCCTGAAATGGGTTATATAACTATTAACATTCAAAGCAGGATTTTTAATACTTGCGATATGAATAATTGGTAAAGTTGTCATTTGAGGATGTTATAGAGGGATCAATAAAAGTATTGATGAATTATCTATCTTTATCTATTTTTTTTTTTTTAATTTATTATATATAACCTGTATAACAATGTGCTGATGTTTTGAAATTTTTAGTAAGTTTTTATTACATGAAGGCAGAAAATTTATATTCTGTCATTGCTGCCGTGGATAGAATTCGAGTTTTGGGAGACCCTCCTGGGGCACACTCAGCCTCTTAAAAAGTGGGTACCCTCATTCGGGGAAAAAAACGTGAGGTTGAGCGTGGATTCTGGCCAAATCACCTCCATTCACAACCGTTGGCTGAGAAACAGTACAGCCTTACCTAAGCACTGAACCCGAGACCCTTCATGGTGGTACCGTATTTTTTTAAATTTTTTTATTTATTTATTTTTATTACATGAATTTGAACTGTTGATGAATGTTTAACATTCGAAATTAGTTTTCAAATAAAAAGAGTTTTAAAAGAAGTGGCAATTAATTGTATGCAAATGGTATTTTTAGAGTAATTACAGAATTTGAGAAAACAATAAAAAACTTTCTACTGAAAAGTGTTCAATTTCGACTTATCTATATCCAAAAAGAATAAATGCAAACAGGAAAAGTAGCCCTGTACAGGTTTAGTCTTGTTTCAAGAGCAGGCAGAAATCTGCTAAGTTTTTAGCTCTATGAAGGTTTTATGACGGCTGAAAGTCCCTTCACCTACTGGAGAAGGAAAGAAAATCCCTCCAGAAGAAAGAGGATATTCTAGCGGCCATGAGGACACTCCGATATCTTGAGTTAGTGGCTATAATAAAGCAAGTTGGAGAACCCGAAACAGGTAGTGGAGCTCTGGAACTCTGGAACTACCTGCCTGGACCTCTTTGTTGTGGTAGACCTCACTTAGGGCCGCAGCCTCTCATCTCTTCGCCCTCCTCCACTTCCCAATTTACTCTTCTCAGGGCCTGCCTCTCTCCGGGGTGGCTTAGCCTGGACGGTGGTCCAAGCGGTGAAGGGAGGAAACTCCAGGGATTACTTAACGGCTGTTAGTCCGTTCCAAGAGGATTAAGAGAATGTTACATTTACAAAATTTTGTGGAACTTTCTTTTGTAGTGAAAATTTTCTTAGAAATGGAACAAATGGTCAAACCTAAATAAGGTCAGTGGCCCGGGATTTTCAAGAAAAAAAATTATTTTCCATCCACTAAATAATTAGTAAGTACAGTTTCAGTCATAAATGCTAGTTTTGTCTTATATTGAGTAAAATTGTATGACAGCAGATATAAAAAAAAGAGCAAATCAACGGGCTCGTAACTTCCTTATTATCCTAAATTTCCATAATATAGGGGTTGCAAAATAAGAAAGATTTATAATAATATAACAATCAATATTTTTTTTTCCTAAAAATAACATTTACTTACATCTGTATTACAAATCACAATCAGCAAATTTAATATAATTATACAATAATCATGGAATAGGTTGGCATGAGAGAGACACTCAGTCGTGGATACTCCTGACCTGCAGCTAATTTAAAGTGTCACTCAAGGAGATCTCTCATCCAGCTCCTCTTTAACCGATGTTGCCATATTAAGTACTGGTCTGTATATATGTCCATTTAGTTCGTCATAAAATTTAGTTTGTAGTGCTTCCGAATGCGATTCGTGATAGACGGAATAAGTAATTCTGTATGCAGTACTTCGTTAGAAACGAAGAGAGGGGTATCCGTTATTAGTATTAACAATTTTGATTGAAATGTTTGAATTTTCCGAATATGTATCTTTTTGGCGAGTTCATAAATTTGGCATGCGTAGGTCCATATTTAAGTAAATAAGTGTAAACGTTGCGCTTCTGTCTGAGTGGTAATTAATTACGTTGGTCTAGTATCCAATATAATAGTGTTAGTCGAAGGCTGAGCGATTTACTTTTTGAACTAATATGTGGCCCCCATGTCAGCCTCCTGTCAAAGTCCTAGGTTGGTCACTGTGTTGGTCTGTGGTATTGGGTGGTTGTCTACATAAATATGGGGACCGGTATCACCTTGTAATCTAAATGTAACATGTTATGACGTAGTTAATTTTTAATTTCCATAGTTTACACCAGTTATGTATTTTCTGCAGGGCGTGTTGTAATGTTGAGTGGCTTGTGTAGAATCTACGTTTCTGATGATTGTAGCGGTGTTATCAGCTTAGGTAGCAGTTAGTATGTCATTGTCCTTAAGTAAGACGTTGGTATGTATCAAGAACAGATTAGAGTCCATGATTGAACCTTGAGGGAATCCTGCTGAAATCATTTAATTGCTGAAATTTCCGAGCCTTGTCGGACAGAGAAGGAGATAGGATTGTAGAACCAAAGTGAAAGTGCTTTGAGAAAATTGGTTTTAGTTTAATAAGAAGACCCTGAAACCATACTCTATTAAAAGCCTGGGTCAGATCTACAAATGACCCAGAAGCAAATCGGTTCAGTTGGAGTCCGGTAGATATGTAGTTCACGGACTCCATTGAATGGAGAATTTAGTTGCCCGTAGTATAGCGTTGTATAGTGTTGTAAGAAATACTAAAGCTTTTCTGGGTATTGTTCTGTTGTTTAACTTCAGTAAAGTGAGTGGTTTGGGAGTAGGGAACATCTGAAGTAAAGAGTCTAAGTTTGTTTATTTATAGTCTTCGTAATGTGTATTTGTTGTCTGCATTTTTTTTTTTTAATACTGTCGAAAGATAGCCAGTGAAAAGTTCGGGTTCCTCTCTGTTCGACACGTCCATGAACCATCATTTCTTAATAGGGCAGAAACCTCTCTGTTGTCATCAGTTGTCAGGTTCTCCAAATACATATCACAGTTAGTTAGTCTGAATTTCCGTATCTCTCTCTTTAGTTTGTTGTAAGGTCGTCTGTCTGATGGTAATCGATTAATTTGTCAATCCTTCCGTGACCGCCTCTTCAGATCTTTCAGATATCAGAGATCAGATCTCTGATGTAATGAGGGTATCAGGGTAAACTTATTCCTTGCTTTATTTTCACCTCTTGTGAGGACAAGACAGCTTCCTGCACAGTAGACGTGAAGAATTCTACTGCTTCTTTTATATCGTGTTCAGTTTTCATAGGTTTTGGTACTGTTAATTTAGCATTAAGATGTTTTCTGAATAGATTCCAATTCATGATACCCTGGATTAGTGATGGTCTTTTTTCAACAAGATATGTTGCAACTCCAACATTACATAGAAAATTATTAACAAGTGATTTAAATAGTGAGATAAAGGTTGGTAATAACATACTTGGAGGGGCTGTGAATTAAAGCCAATGTTATGGATTTCATTTTAGTTTCTAAACGTATTCCTGTCTTAGAATTTGAACAATACTTGAGGGTAGACTTTATTAGTATAGCTGTACCACCATGGACAGGATTATCCGGATGGTCTGTCCTGTAAGATGTATAGTTAAGTATAGAGAATTTGTTTTGTTTGTTTTTGATGAAGATAAATTTCAAGTTCTGTTTGATGTAGAAGTAGTCCATAGGAGTTCCAAAGGAGGACTGACAGGGAGGCAACAGATTTAATGGGCATAGAGGCTATCTATCGTTTTTTGTTATATGTGAAATTTCGGTCACTAGGCTAGGAGTTTGATGATAGTATTTAAATTGTTCAATAAATGTGTAAACTGAGAAGGTTCAGAGCCTGCTTGTAGCACCAGCTGATTACAGACCATGTTTGTTGTTGAGGATGAGCTTCATTCAGGTTGGGATAAAGTTGCCGCTCCATTATTTTTCTTATACGTTTTCCTGTAGGTTTTAACTATGCAACTATTCTAGTTAAAATAATGTTTAGCTATTTATTAATGTAAGGAGGAATGGAACCGGTTGATAGATCTAAATTAAATAGATATGTTTTGCTGTTTGTACAGATGGGGAAAGACAGGATCTTTGGGGGATACCTCAAGATAGAGGATGTTTGGGTGATGCGGTATTGTTAATTATGATATCAAAGGATCTATTGGAAAGGTATGAATGGATAATATGTATGATTCAGGGTGGGAATCGACATGTAATAAGTTCAACACTACCGTCGTAAAAATAATGAATTTTGCTAGCTGACTGTAGTAGAAGGCAAGACCGATAGTTGAGACAAAGGCAGAAAATAATTTCTTGGATCAAGAGCGCTCCGTCTAGGATACTTTTTTTCTAGGATAATTTATACTTGTTTGCATATATTAAATGTAAGAACTATCAATAAATACTTGAAAAATTAAAAAAAATGAAATTAGACAATATAGCTAAATAAATAAATAAATATAGCTAAACCAACAATTATCACAACTAAATTTAAAGCTAATTAACGAAAAATCAAGTGCCATAACGTGCCGAGGCATTTGAATAGAATAGAATACGAGAGAACTTCTTCAACAAATGTTAATTTTTGTTGATAAATCTCTATTTTTAAATATTCAAAATTCAGTATAAATAATTACTACGTTAATACATACATTGTTTTAATCCGATCCACTTGGACAAACGTCTTACTTGGAATCCACATATAAGACTAAAACGACAAGAAACTGTTGGTTGTTACAGACTACTTCAACATTTACTAGATAAACGTTCAAAGCTCCCAATTAATTACAAAAGAATTATAAAGGCTCTACTAAATCGTCCAATTAATCTCATTTCCAATCCTTACAATCCAAAATACTTCGAAAAATCCTCAATACTCCTTTATTTGTCACCAATAAACTAATCCATAAAGATCTGAACGTTCCATATCTTGCTGATTTAGCCCAAACCAGATACCTATCCTTTCATAGTAAGCTCCATAACGACTCTAACCCACTAGTTCCTCAACTTGATTCCCACTCCATTCCCAATCCTCCAAGGCGTCTGAAAAGAAAATGGTCTTGAGATCTTTTTGTGTAGAATTTTATTGAAGTACTACTGATCAGTAGTTCTTTTCAAATTTTGAGGTGTTATTGTAAACGTTTTTAACACATTTACTTGATATACATATATTGATATACAGTTGTAACTTTCGATAAATTGATAAAATAAAAAAAATTCCGAAACGGATGTTTTATCCTTAATTTTTTTTCTCAAGTTCGAAAATGTAATACATAAATATAATACAATAAACAAATTTGAGTATGCAGGAATTTAAATGTTTAGATACCGAATAAATATTTTTTTTATTTTTTATATGTGCTGAACTGAACAACTCATTAATTTATTAATATCAAAATTTAAAAAACACTTTATTTTCCATAAAGTTAATGGACTTAACTATTGATATAAATAATAAATATGTATCAAACCATTTTGAAGTTGGCAGATTGGTATTAGAAACCTGAGGAGGAAGCGGAGTTTAGAAAGACAACTTAGCAACCGACTCTGTGCCTTCTTGGAACGAGACAATAAAGAGAAAATCGAGGTGAAACTCCTAGATGAAGTCTCTTCTGTCTTTGCTCTTTAAGAAAGTCCATCACTGCTTAGGGCTTCGTCTTCTCATTGAAAGCTTACTTCAATACATTACAGCTATGGTTTATGGTATACCAAAAATATGGTATTCTGGATTTTGAATAAATAAAATTAAAACTTTTTCTTCCCCTGATCAGTTACTCAGGAATTATTTCTATGTATTTGTATTGACTAGAGAATGATGAACGAGGAAACTTATGAAAACAGTGATAGACGTATACAATAAGTTATAAAAATTTACCGTACATTCAATTAACAAAATTACTTTGTCTCCAGCTGGTTCATAAACTGAACTTAAGTTTAAGTTCCTATTAGGTACTAAGAAGTCTTTTATTTCCTAGGGAGATAAGGTAATCAAAATTACCTAATTACCCTTAGGAAATAAACAAATATTACCAACCTAACAGAGCTGAAACTGGATTGGGATGGGAGCAGGAATATTATTATTTTGATAAGAATATGAATTGAGGATATTAAATAAAAATTTCTGATTTTGAATTAATAAAATAATAATATAATTGTAAATCATAATAAAACTTCTTTAACCACCAACTGTTCACCCTGATCCACGAAAACTGTCAATAGCCACTTTTTAGTTAAAATGTGAAGATTTTATATACATTAAATTTTATTGTTTTTGCACAAAATGGATTACAAATATTTCTGTCACATTTTATAAACATCATCTGTTTAGTTTTTATTATGTTATTATTATTAGTCCTTTTATTCAAAATAATAATATTTCATAGTCATTTTAATGCTGATTGTACATTATTTTTTATACTTAAGAGACTTAAGGTTTGTTAGGAAGGAGGTCTGTTAAGGTTTGATTTATAAGGGAATAAATAATGAACTTTTTTATTTGTTTCATTTATTTAAATGATAAATAAATGCTGTTTTACAAGCATGTGTTTAATTAACACACAAACACTACTACTTCCAATATCACAGACTGTTTTGGTCCAAAGAATTTTCGTTTTATTACATTCAACTATTTGATTATTTTTTAGTTGTTTTTTCTTTTAAAAAAACAAGACATTTATTTTGACACTAGGAGTATAAATGTTTGTATGCACTTCATAAAGCAATCAAAAAGTGCCTTTCTCTCCCTAGCAATGCATTAATTTCTTAGCCTTACTCTATTGAAATAAAAATTTCTGTTTTTTCGTCTCCCCCACTGAAACCAACTGATATCGCTCAGAATAACTATGAATGAATGAATATTATTCTGAGATAGTTTAAACTGCAGAATACATTAAATAGATAAATACAATCTGTACCATAATAAAAGTCAACATACATTTTTTTTTAATTGAAATTTTCGACTTTATACAAAAAAACATAAAGTAAGTGTGATGATAATGCTACAAATAACATGTCAATTGTTTGTAGAGAAACTACTCATCGCTTAAAAAGTTTTATAAAATAATGATTTTATATTAGAAGGTCTCGAGGCCATCTTGTTTTCGAACCCTTGGAGGGTTATCTGGAATAGAAAGTGAAGGAAGTTGTGATACTAATGGATTGGAATGGTTATGAAGTTTGCTATGAAAGGATAGATATCTTAGTTTAGGTTTGGGCTAAATCAACTTAAATATAAGTTTGATGATAATATAAAATTATAGTATAACAGAATGTATATTAAACGAACATTTTTATTTTTAAAATTGTATTCCCTATTAAGAATATATTCTTCTGATTCTCATTATTTTTGGGTTTTACAATTAGAATAATTTATTTTTATAATAATATTTAGTTCCTATTAAATTAATATTTTGCACTCAAATCTATCATTTTTTTCTACTACTGTACTTTAGTATCTGATGATGGAGGTTACAATCATGTTGGTGGGAATAAACGCGTTTAATTAACATTAGTTTAGCTGTTGTTGAGAGATATCAATATAGTCTGAGCGTCAATGCATATCCTATTTATTTTAGTAAGAAAAGATTTACAAATTGTAAAAATATTTATTAACCAATATGCAAAATTTATTATTTTACAAAGAAAAAATTCCACTCAAAAAATATATTTCAAAATACTAGGAAATGAAAAAAATTAACACATAAAACTTACTCTTTTTTTTCCAGATCTTTCCAGGGATAGGAAAATTGAGCTTATACATAAAGTAAAAATTGAAGTCGTATTTTTATTATTTAATTTTTTTAATTTTCTGTTATTTTATTAGACTTCGGAGGTTAAGATATGGACCAAGATAGTATTATTCGTAGTGTCAATAACTTCATATTCAAATTTTTAAACATCGTCCTCACCATGTACGCCGATGATTTATGTGTACTATAAGTAAATACAGATTCTCACATTGCATCTTAATCACTTCAATCCCATATGACAAAAATTCATGAACGTTGTTGAAAATAGAAAATTAATATAAATCCAAACAAATCTCATCAAATAACCTTTACCCTTCGTTGCAAACCTACTTTGCTTCCTGTCCTGCAGTAGTATTCCACTGATCCGATTTGAACAGATCCGCTACCTAAGACTTCATCATCTGGACAAACAACTTACCTGGAATCCAACGAGACTTAAAAGGCAAGAATCTGTTCGTCGTTTTCAACCACTCCGACATTTACTAGGCAAGCGTTCAAAAGCGCCCTACTAATTACAAAGGACATATATACTTGACAGTAATTAGATCCATTTGAATATACGGAGTTGATCTTTGGGGCTCCACTTAATCTTCCGACTTTCCTCGTATCCATCCCTTACAATCAAAAACCCTTCTTAAAATCCTCACTGCTCCTCATTATGTCACAAATAAACTTATCCATAAAGATCTTAATGTTCCATATGCTACTGATTTGGCCTAAACCAGATACCTACCAGAAATATCATAGTAAACTCCAAACCCACTCGAATCCACCAGTCTCCCAACTTGCTTCATAATTCCTGATAATCCTCCGAGGCGTCTGAAAAGAAGATGGCCGAGAGACCTTCTAATGTAGTACTTTTCTGAAGTGCTACTAATGCGTTGTTCTTTACATGTTCTTGACAAGTCATTGCAATAATTTCCTCAAATTGATTTGTTGTATATATGTATACAGTTGTAAATATCACTAAATGGTTTTTAAAAATCCTAGGAAATGAATAAATTAACACTAGAAGCTTACACCAACTTTTTACATATCTCTCGAAGGAAGGTAAAGTTGAGCTGAACTGAAAAGTAAAAAATTGAAATCGATTTTCGTTACTTTTTTTTCTAAGATATTCTGTTACGTTTATTACTTCATTAGATTTCTGAAGTTAAGATAAGGACCATGATAGTTCGATGCGTCAATAATTTCATGTTTACATTTTCAAAATAATTTACTTCTTAATGCGTCGTTTAATCTTAATAACGTCTTTGATTTGCTACAAACATTTTATGTATTGAAGCATTTATGGTATATTCTTAAAAATAAATGAAATTATCAAGTCAAAAGCTATTGAGAACTAAATTATTAAAAAATAAATCAGTTTTAAAAATACTCGTTTATATCTTCCGACAAGCCGTCATTTTGATTGTTGACCACAATGACGCCCACCATCGTCATCCTACTGCGGAAAATATCCAAGGCCACATCCTGGACCCAGTTGGCGTTCCTCACTCGATCTTCTTCGATTTCTAGAACCTATTTCAAAACAATCAACAAAAGTATTAAAATACTTACCTTTATACCCAAACCAAGTATTTAAATAACAACAGTAATTGTCAACTATTCGGTTTCAAAAATTTCTGTTTTTTTAGAGAAGTAAATTAAATTAAGGAACGTAATAATGGTATTTACGTTTAAAAAAGAAAAAGAAATGCACCGGCACCGCAAATAGTTTATTACTTCTAAGGTTGTGTGAGTCCAAAAAAGTGGTACTTTGTCCTTGTCTACACCAAGACTTGTAACTATCACTATATGAATTTCTATTCAAAAAATGGCTATGCGGTCTTTCAATGCTTTAATGATAAATGAAAAATATTCTAACAGTTTTTAGCTAATTTTTAAAATTTTATTTTTAATTGATTCTGTTAACTTTTGAACTTTCAGATTAATCATGATTCAATTTACAGGTCATACCATTCAAAGTGATAAAAAAAAAAAAAATGAAGGTATTTTTTATATTTATATAAGTTATAAAACTTGTTTCCCCTATATCCTAACACTTAAAAAGCATTTTTTTTTTTTTAATGTAAACTCAAATAGTTAGTTTCTGGTGGCCATTTTTGTTTTGGTTCATACCAATTTTTTCGATTATAAGGGTTTACAAGAGCATTTATAACTTTGAAAGTATTTGACTGAGGATGAAATAAAAAGCATCTTGTTGATGATTTTGCAAGGAAAAATAAAAGTTCAGTAGTTCATTTACCTATCTTTCTTCATACCATATGAAAATCACAGTACAAATTGAATGTTAAATCCATCGAAATTTCACTTTTTGTAAAAGTTTTTCAAGCGGAAATAGAATAATCTGATATATTTCTTTATTTGTTAATATATGTATATTGGTAGCATGACCAGAAATAATATTAATTATATTATGAAAACCCATAAAACTTTTGGTAAATTTTAAAAAAATATATCATATAATCTTTTAATATCTCTTATGGGTTTGGGGATAAAAACCTGGAACTTCAACAAATTGTATTTTTTATAACTATGTTTCAAGAAAATATAAAAAATTCTTTTGTATTTCACTAAGAAAAAAGTTGTAATACTTAAAAAACGACGAAATATCAGTTTAGAGCAATTTTTTTGTTTACCTGATGGGGTTGGAGATAAAAATCTGAAATTGATTTCAATCAGTTAAAATGTTAAAAACTTTAATTTTATTGCATTTATTTAGGAATTTATTGCAATACTTTGTATCGGTTTTTATTGATCTCTGGATTTTTGTTATTGTTGTTTTTACTTTATATTCTCACGGATTAAAAGACAAAAAATATAGTTTATTTTTAACCAACTAGAATAAAAGTATACTATTTCAAGAGTAATGTACATAAATATTAATAATGAATATATTAAATGATAGCCCATCAAATCCAGAAATTATATTTAGAATGACCTCAGAATATCACGGTTATGCACTCACCTGTTTGATGTATTATGTAATTTTCAGAAAATAGATAAATAGTTGATTGGGATGTTGAAGAAACAAAATTAAAAAATAAATCCTTAGTAAGGCACCAATTTTATAGTATGTAAATATTTTTTTTTTTAAATAATAATTTCGGATTTCATAAAAAAATATTTTTTCTAGTGAGGGCTAGAATTTTACCGAATTTCCTGTTCGCAGTCTACATGTGTTATTGACGTCCTATGACAGTCATTCACCTTCCTGTTTGGTACAGCTATCATTTGCCACCATCATACTCCGATTGTTCGGCCACGACGTTGTGATTAAGGTTCGCGTGATAGGAATATTCAATGGGAACCTTGGCATTGAAATAAAAAAAAAAAAAAAAAAAAACTTTACACAACAATGATTTATTGTAATGTAATAGAAATAATTATACCACTTATATATTATTTTGTTACTACAATAGACAATAACATTAACTACAATATTTTCCCAAAAGGTCTCTATTTTCAGAATGGCATACAAACACATTCATGAACTGCCTTTACATTCTTAAACATGCCTGCATATATATAGTCATTAAAGTTTGGTTCGGTATACCTATTGTTACAATGTTTATTTTGGATCGCGATTCCCTTCCAAGAATGAGAAAAATAAATCTTTAAAACTATGCCTCTGACAGACAATTACTTCAAAAATCATAATTTTTTACTTTAATTTTCAGAATAAACACTTCATGTATTTTAAGACTTCTAGAAGCCAGGTTACTGGTTGCAACTGAATATGGCCAGCCTGCATACACCAACAAATGCATTTGTCCCGGATGTGGCCTTGGACTTTTGTACCGCCTACTGTCTTCAAATTTTAAAATAAAATGTTTGTAGATACAACTCTTCTAATGTACAGCGATCTCCCCAACATGCCATAAATTATTTCTCATTGTGTCACACACAAAAAAAAAAAAAAAAAAAAATATTATAAATTATAACTACAATATAAAAACTATTGCAAACAACTATGAAAACATTACAAAATAAACAGAAAATTAATTTTTTTTTTTTGGTTTTTTAATTGAACTTTTATTGAAAAATATTAAAATCTGCTTCGAAGAGGGCAATAAGTAATATGGTTTAATAGATCCATTTACACAATATGTACAATAAGAAATAAATGAAAAGAAGATAAACAAATAAATAAAGAACCCCAAACTATACCATATATAAAGTGTAAAACATAAATACATTAAAATAAATTACATTAAAAAAATATGTAAATATAAATATAAAAGTAATTAAAAAATAAAATTAAACTAAACTAAAAGTTAAAAATGGTGGCGGAGGGAGGGAGCCAAGTCCAAACAGATCCCAGGCGCTTCTCTCTCCGTTGATTTAGAAAAAAAAAACAGTGGAGGCTGATTGGGAACGCTATAATACAGTTACTCAGAGCATGAGTAGAAAAACTGGCCATTGCCAGGATTCCGTATTAAATTTTATTATAGATTACTCAGCCACAGCTTTTTTAACCTGCAAGGAGGATTTTAGTGGTGAGTGGAACTGGGTAGGGATTGTGCTAATGGATTTGGATGATGAGAAAGTTTAGAACATTTAAATTACTAAATAAAAAAAAAAGGAAATAAATCTAATACTGCACTCATACAGGTAAAATAATATATATGCACCAAATAAATATTATAGTTTATATAAAAAATTTTTTTATTTTTTAATATATTATAAAAATTTCAAAATCAAATAGGTTTTTTAATTTGTTGTTAAAGTTTTCAATGATAAAAAAATGCTCATTTTCCGAACTAAAACACAAATTTGACCAAAAAATGGTGCCTGATTGATATTTTCTAACTTCGGATTCGTGTACGGCACACTTCAAACATAAGAAACCAACATTTTTGTTGAAGAGAGTATTCTGATGCAGAACTGTGTTATTATTATAAAAAAAATTGCGTGTTTGATATTTATTTCAAACTATAATATACAAAAACATTGAATAAGCCTATTGTGGCAATGTTTACTGTTGTTATCACAACACTTCTGCTGTTAGTCACAAACACCAACGGAGCTATCTACAACTTATCGCCCATTCACTTTCCGCGTTGGATAATTCAGCATTTTATTTAACTAACACAAATATTTTTTTATTCGTGCAAGCTCATTGCATAGAGTATCTAGTGTTATAAAAAAAATTGTATAAGTATGTCGAAAATAAAGTTTTTAAAATTGGAATATATTAAAAATATTTTTATTATTAAAAGATTAGTCTTGCACAATGTCACAATTTTTAATAAAAACTTTGAAAGAAAGCTTATTTTGTTACATTATTTATATATATAAAGTGTCATTATTGGTGTATATTTTTATCATCAAGCTAATTTAACCATAATGTACCACATTTAATGTCCACAAAACGGATGAAGATAAAAAATTGATTAAGCTATGAAACATTACTTAATAAATGAAAATTAATAAAACCATAGGTATATTAAACTAAGTTAATTAAATTATAATAAATTAAAACTTGAATTCCTTATTAATTTAGTTCATAGCTACAGACAATACTGAAATATATAACTAATGATAAAAACTGTTATTGTCTGAGCTGAAAATTACACATATATTAAAATGATTTATTTCTTTAATTTATTTTTAATTATATCATTGTTGTTTTCCGATAGATTTATCCTCCTAGTAATGTTTTAGCGATTGCCTTCAGCTCTAATATTGCTAATATTAAATTTATGTTCATAAATTCATTTTGATTACATAATTCTACATATTTTTTTCAAATTGGATGTGTTTATATCGATCATCCTTGGCAATTAGGAGTGATATTAATGTAAACTAACAACTTATCCAATATTCGAAAAAAATGTCAGTAGCTATTGTGTATGGTATCTCTAATAAAATAAAGCCGGTTGGTTAGGAGTTTCATACAGGTAGGAACCTGAGGATTCTACAGGTATCTGAGTGGCTAAAGGCACAGTGTTAGGCTTGTACCATAGGATTTTCTCATTTTAGATAATATTATAATTTTATTAATAATTAGATATTAATATATCATTATAATAGATGGCTTGCAGACATGCAGGCCTGAGTTAATTAAGGCATTATATGTAATTATGTTAATGAATTATTTGTATTAATTTTTCTAAAAATTGAAGATTAGAAATTATATTAAAATAAATCACTGATGGCCTCACTTCACAAAATAAATATCACAGGAATGCGAAGGAACTGTAAGTGAGGAGAGGATTGAAAAGACTTCAACGACTCCGAAGTTTTATTATTTTTTTTAATTTATTTATTTTTGTTATGAGTAATTATTAAATATATAAACTATGAAGATAATGGGAGAGTAGAAGAGCAATGTTACGAATGGATATGTAACAGAGGGCGGAGAGGTGGTGGGGGTGACCTAGCAGTTGAACGACCCTGAGCCCCCACCTCGGGCCCAGGAGCGGTGGTCGCCAGTCAGTGCTAGTGCTCCTTCCTGTACACACTGGATATACTCTTTGACCTGAGCCAAGGTTGGTGTCTACTTATCTTCCTCTTCTTCTTCTTCTTCCGTGGCTGTCCGGGCAGTGTCAATCGGTTCAGTGTTGTGCCATCACTTCGACATGCTGAGAACTGCTGGTACAAGGTCTCCGCTCTTCCACGACTGACGTTAGTATTAATATATTAGTGTGTGTACGTATGACAGTTACTGTGAGTGATCATAAGTGACCAAAAAACTGTAAAGTTCCAAAGCGGAGCCTCCTGTTTCTATCGATGCCCCATTAAGCGCGCACCTCTCCCGTGACGGTCAGAGTTCTTTAACCTCGCTGTACCTTAGCCTTCCTTTACTGACGATTCAAACTATATCATGATTACATTATACTATCTAAAATATTGTAATGCCACAATATTTACCGTTCGGTTTGCCTTACGATACACCATATAACTGTTTTTACAGCATTAGTGTATTTATTCAAAATATTTATCATGTGCTTATATTGCAGACCTTACCTCTCTTGTTTATGTAAGACGTAGCTCGTGGACGTGTCCATTTACATATTCACTAACATTCCGTATCAAGGAAGTAAACAAACATGGCTGCCGCCTGACCCATGGCACCTTGGTCAACGCCGCACGTTAACTTATTTTCTCTAAATTGTATATGACAGTTCTCCATTTACAAGAATGTTTGATACTTTACCGCCACTGAGAATGCAGCTATATACAGAACTCAGAAGATTGAAGCGGGTAGTCTTGCCAAGTGATAAGATCGCATCCGGTTTTCGAAGGGTCGACGCACCCTGTCCCTTCCTGCCTCTCCAGCAGATTCGGAAGTTGCCCAAAATGGCTGGTTAAGAATAGGTGCCTCAGATTGATCAACTATAGACATTGTTAGTTACTGATTGTTTGACCAACAGTCATTCACCTGGTGACATTTGTCACGTACGATAATTACTCCGAAATCGCCGCTGATCGGAAGTGTTGAGTTCAAAACAATCTCTGCGCACGGGTCAGCGACCTCCCGTCTTCCGGCGAGATTCCCTCAGTGCCATTGCCACCGCGTCCTCCCCAGGCCGCTCCTCTCAGGCCGTTCTCTCTCAGTTTCGTGTTTTGATGGAAATCCAATCTGCCGTGACTTTAAATTGAAGGAAAATAAGCTGGAAATATTATCTTGAAAAGAAATAAAAGTTATTAAAATTATTGCATAAAATCAATACAAATATGAAGGCTAAACCTTAATGGAGTGAATGCAGTGCACTTGACCTTCAGTGACTATTAGAAAAGATCAAGACAAGGATGCTGGCCATCTTTATCACAGTGCAAGTCTCTTATCTACAGGCGTTGCAGTCTCCGACATGGATCCCACCTGTTGCTTCCACCTACACCACCATCCACCGGGATTCCTCGAATTTCCTACAGTGCCGACCGCAGGATGTTCATTATTCGTATATTTGTGGACACTATTTGTCGTGAACAGATTTCGGGCCGGTTGTACGCTGGCATAGAATTAGTTTTCCCCGCCGCTGGGCAGCCATATAGACCTACTTCCTCCATCTATAGCCTTCTGGATCCATCCAGACTTTCGACCTCTTTTTATCTTTTTCTATTTGCTATTTCTCTTCCCTCTGACTGTCTTCAATTTATATTGAGAATATTCCTTTCTGTTTGAACCACTTTCAGTTTCCTTTCTATGATCAATCAACAGTAGATGATAACTTTAAAATTTCTATCTTAATAACTTTGCATGCTTCATTCGATTTTTTTCTTGTAGAATAAGTATTTTTATATGTAAAATTTATTATTATTATTTTTTTTTTTTTTTACAATATACAATATGAGACAAGATAAAGTTTAGGAATTTAAAAATGACTTTCAAAGGATTGTGGTCAACTTTGTTCCTGGTACGAGACTATAATTTATTTCATATTTCAGAGACGCAGTAGCAAAACTTATTATTTAGACAAACCTTTTTTTTTTTTAACTTGATAATTTTTATACTTCATTTTTGAGCATCGTACTCAAATTTTCTAGATCTATCGGATATAACTGTGTTCATTTTAGTTTTACATACATTTCACTAAAATTTCTAAATGAAGTACATAATATGGTAAACTATTTCTTTTGAATGGTTCTCATTAGGATCTGTCAAAGGTTTAAGAACATTTTGAAGGGCTGAGTTCAGTTTAACGATTTCCTCGGAAAACCCTTTCTCTCTATCTGGACTATCGAATGTTCCGAAAAGTCGCCCGGTCGTCAACCCCGGTGACCCCTATCGCTGGAACAAACAGAACTTAGATCAAGAATGCCCTTCACCAGCATCTCAAAGCTGATGGCCATTCCTCTAGACATTGTTCTGTATTTAATCTGACTCAAAACGACCTATTGAAGGCCATTGCAACCAGAATCCGCGCAACGTAAATGAGAATAATAAATTCCAATTTGCGGTTTGGTTGGCAAGGTCGCGCTCGATCTGTGGTTGTTCGCTGATAGATTTTTCTCTACAACTCGCGTCAGATATACCTTTACATATTTTTCTGCTGTTTAAAATGTCTTGTGAGTGATGTTCATCGGGATAACATTTGGAAAAAATATTTCCTACAAAAAAAAATTTATAAAAATTCGTTTTAGTAATATTCTATTTTAATAATACAATACAACACAGATCATTTTAGTGGTATTAAATAACACCATTAGGTACCATTTTAACGGGACTGTGTATATATTTCCAAGAAATATATGACTGTAGAGTTTATTTTTCTTCCTTTCAAAAAGCGTATAAATTGTTTTTATCTTAAAAAGAAAAAAAACAACTTGAAAAAAAATATGGACGGGATCTTTAATCTATTTAGACGTCCCAACATAATATTCTTTCATAATGAATTTTTCATGAAACATTTAATAATATATTTATTAAAATATTACTATTTTATTAAAAAAATATATTTTTTTTAAGAGAAATAAAAAATTCAGTTAAGTATAGTGCCAGAATATTGGTGGTATGGCACCTTGTGGTCTCTAATAAATAATACATATTCTTTGATGTCTAATAAATAATATTCTTGCTGATTTGTTAGTCCATTTTTATCTTTTGTAAATTTTTAAACATCAACTAATTTTTAAATTGTTTAGTTTCATGGATCAAATCCTACCAATATATTTTTTTATTTTTTGTAGGAAATATTTTTTTTTTTTTAATTACTCGTTTTATTATTATACTTGATTTATTTTATCTTCATTTAAAATATAAACGATTGCCGATGGTTGGGAGGGAAGTGGCCAGAAGGAAACCTGCGGAGCGGCCGAAAGGTAGGGCATCGACCTCACCTTTCCAAACCTGCCTCCTTCACCACCGCACCTCAACATTCATCTCTCCTCTAACTGTCCAAGAATAAAATCCTGAAATACTTTAAAAATCACGTTTTACTCTGAAAATTATGGCAGCTTAGTAGCCAAAATATGAAAGTATTTCCACTATAATTTTTCATGAATGATGGACATGAATACAGGCAGAACCCGGATAGTTTTAAAATAACTTTTTTCCGTGCTATTATAAACGAATCGCATTTCAAACAGTAAAGACTGAAATAAAAATAATAAAATAAAAAATGATGAAGTACATTTCCGTTTTTTCTTTAAAATTAAATGTCTTCAGTTTATTTATAATTTTAAAAATCAGCATTACCATGACTTGAATGTAAGAAAAAAAATTAATTCTGTCTGATAAATTACTATTAACTAATATTTTATGCTTTCCAAATAAAACTTATAAATTATAAATATTTGGACACGTGTTTCCTAGCGTAGTTATTGTTTATAATAACCCTTAGCTCATGCCTTGTTTGGGTAAAATGTATTTTCAATATATGTACTTTTTTTTTTGATAGGTTTACCACGTGGTACTTAGGAATTGTTCATAAGCTTCTAAAATAACTAGGCGTGCTATAGCTTCAAAATTATTACTATAATTTTTGTTAATAATGTCTTATTTTTTTTTAAATATTACTTTTTTGTAAATAATATTTATATAATAGCATAAATTAAATTGAAAATATAAAATATTTTAGTCTAGAGGACGCACTGCTCCTGTCATCCCAAGAATCAGTTTCAGACTCAACCCCTTCAGAAATAACCCTCAGGCCTCCCAGAAATACAACCCTTGTACCGGGGTGAATAGTAAATTATTTCTAAGAATCCAAATATTTTTGGAAATTCGCATTATTTCGTTACCCAACACATTTCTCTGCTATCAACTGAAACTTTTAAGGTCTTTTCTTTTGTCCATTTTACAACGGGTAACAGGAAAGGACGGTATTGCAACCCATCCTCCGGACAAAGTTTTACAGCTCCTCAGGTGCCATGGTATGACCCAACAATTGCGCACTGCCATTTGGCAAGGCATGGTCGAATCGTTACTCAACTCTTTTACGACCACTATATATCTTACCCATTCCTCCTGACCCTTTTGCAGGGAAGGTCCAACCCTTGCGAACCCGTTTCCTCGAACTGTATTGTTGCTGTTATACAAGACTGCGCAGTATTTTGCAACATGTCCAAACGGCGATTTACAGTCCCACCCTTTTAGTGAGACAAGGACAAAGGAAGAGAGATTTATATTGCGCATGTTGCCAAAAGTTGGAAAGACGGGCAATGAACTTGCTCCTGCGCGGAAAGTTCATCGTCCCTACACTCCCACCTCCCAGCGCAGCCATTCATTACCTCTACCATACTGGCTCATTTGCACCTCGTTATACTTTGCCAGTCGTCATTAAACTCTATGGAATAATAACGCAATGTGTTCACCAGAGTCGAGAATATGTTAAACATTACAAAATTCCTGGAATCCTATGTTTTAAAAATTATATAACATCATTCTTCTTATTTCTTCTTAGTATTATAGCTTCTATTACAATTGGTTGTAAATAAAATCATAACAAATAATTTAAAAATCTATCAACTGAGAATAAAGTCATAATACATATATGTAATTTCCAGAACTGAACTCTAAGTTTGGGAAACTAAAATTCTCTGTTATATTTCAGAAACAAAAAGAAAACAGCATAGAAAATTAACAGTAAATCTCAGTTGAGGATTCTGTTATAAGGAAATTAAAAAAACACTGTTGATATTGTAGCAGCAACCAGTAAACAATAATATCATTGTTCTTACTCTTTTTATGTAATTTTTCCTGTTTGTAATAAGATGCATTTAATGCCCAATATTGAATAATCAATTCATACTAAAATATTTATTGATACATTTTAATTTTTTTTCTATATCAAAAGTTATGAAATAAAAAAACGTATAAATGTTGAGCCGCAGATATAATAAAAAAATCAATTCTTCAATATATTTATTAAATAATAAAGAAGATTTAAATATATTGTATTTAAGGTAATATAACTGTGGCGATGATTTTTTTTTAAACAAAACTTCACTTTCAGGAAAAATAAAATTTCATTGTTTAAATAAAGATAAATAATATTTGTATACTCAAGAAATTGTTATTAATCGGATTTTTTTCCGGATAGAAATGTGCGAAACAAGAATTATTTAAAACGTTGATTTAGTTTTTACTAAAAAGTTGCCATAACAAATATCGTTTTAACATACTTCTATGAATTTTATTTTCAAAAACCTTAAGGTTTTGTTGTTTTTGGCGTTAGCAACTGAATCTTACACTAAAAGAAAAATTAGACTCTTTACTGACTTCCTTGTTAGTGATTTTTTAGATGTACCTTCCAACTTCATAAGAGCCACTTCTAATTTTGTTATGTTTTTCTTTATATATAATTTTATATCAGGATATATTTTAATTTTTCCTATTAATGGTATTTAAGCCTCCCAGTAAAGACCCTAAGGCAGACCCTAGGACAATAAGGACACCGTGGAGCTGTCCTTCAGAAGAGAGTGGCCACGAAGTGGACCACAAGGTCAGCCGGTCGTTGCCCTCGCTTCCACTCCGCTGTCAACAGGGGCATTGTCTCTCTCTTATCTAGGAGGTTCTATATTGTATACAGTGCTTCGTGGTTCCTTGGATCAGCTAATATTAGCTCTGGCTATCTGTAATAATCCTCCATGGAAATTAACATCCAACGATCATATCTAATAACACAATGATCCCAACCAAAGATGAATGTAAGAGTAAAAAAATATGGATGAGATAAACAAAGGAATTCAAAATTGTTTTAGGAAGAATTCTAAATGCATGATTACATAGGAAATGGAACATTGGTGGAAGAAGGCGAAAGAAAGACTTCATTTGTCTATAGAAGGAATGATGGACCTAAAAAATATCTAGAAGGATGTGAAAAAAAATCTATGTACATATTATTCGAGCATTTTTAAGAAGAGAAATAATTCACATAAAATATAGGGAAAAAAAAAAAAAAGTTAATTGTAAATAAGAAAAAAAAAAAACATTTAAATTAAATAAGAAAATACAGTATTATATGTGTATTTAAAAAAAATATTTAAAAATGCATTTTACAATATTAAAGAAAAAAAAAAAAAAATGAACACTGTTTCAAATATAAATTTTAAAAAAATTTATATTACAATTTATAAAAATGTTTTCAATGTATATTATTACAAATATATTACATAATTATAACAAATATATATACACATATATATATATATTTCCAGTCTTCTTGCTATTTTACAAATTAAATTAAAACCCAAACGTCCTAAATGTCACAAATATTGCTGATATATACGGTTTCTGATGAACCAGACATGTTTCCATTCATTACTAACTAAATTTCTATTAAAATGAATGGGTAGGCAGTAGTAATAGGAAAATGAAGAGCTTAGAGCTGGCCACGTCATCTTCCAGCTATACCTTCTAGCAATGGCTGCCCTAAAGACTTACAGCTCTCTGAAATGATCCTTGTTTATTTTTAATTTCATATCTAATTCAATATTTCCTCCGACCATAAAATTGTTATAACAATAATATTAGGGAATAAATTATGTTAAAGCATAATTTCAATAGAATAGTAGTCCTTGTTCCTACGAATATTTATTATATTATAAACAGTGATCACCTGATGAACGCAATACTGCCTATCCAACCGTTAAAATCACTGAGCCTTATTTCTTGGTAGAGCGTTGATCTCTCGTGAGTTAAATGGATCTATATCTATAGATTATATTAGCATTAAAAATATATACTTATATGTACGAATAAAAATTAACTTTTATATCTCAATCAACTATAATTAATATTTTTTTAAATTTTAACAGACTACTTAAAATATTTGACCATTTAATAAAACTTTCCTCTAATGCTTGGAATCTTACCAAGCATACTTCGTTAGAACTCAATTTATATTAGTTCTCATTGTTTTTATAACGTTTTTGTGTATAACCAGCACTCACGTGGCTTAAAATAAACAGACGTTACCGCTATTACTGCCCATCAATCAGACTTGATAGGAACAGCTGAACTTACATAACTGGTTGATTGAACCCTTGGGTTAGTCATGTGTCCTCTCACGCGATCATGGCTGTCAATGTGGACTGTAGATCATAGTGACATAACGCACCTGTATTAATTTCAATTTATGAAACATAATTCTTGTAGATGGCTTATATATATTTTTTAAGTTTTATAATTCAATTAATTTATTTAGCGATGGTTGTAAGGGATGTATCATTGCGATATTAATTAAAAAAAAAAAAAGAAAGGAAGAATGGTCTAAGCCGATATTTAAGAAGACACTGGGATTAATTTAAAATACTAGTGCATTTTTAAACAGAAACTGGAGTTTCAAGATACTTTTTTCCTTTAATTAATAAAATTAATATTATATTGATAATATAATACTATTATTAATTAATAATTTTTTATTATGAAATTACTACACATATAATAATAAAACATCATATAAAATAACTTTTCCAAATTGGGAAAATAGATTTTCTTTCATATTGAAATATAAATTAAAACAAAGGCTTATTATTCATATTTATACGGTTTCTTAAAAAAATTATATGAAAAATATCATGATAAGTATCTAGTTCGCTAAAATCCTAGTTAATAACAACTATTGGTATATCATAGGAAAAACTAAATACGTTATTATTTCGAGAATGAAAATCTCGTTTATATAATAGGAATCACTTTTTATTACTAAAAGACAAGCAAGGATATTATTAATTAATTTGATTAGGAAAAAAAGTGGTTAATTTACTGATGATGTGGTTAATCACGCTGGAAACATGATTAATATGTACGATGAATTAATGTTTTAAATAAACTAGAAAGCATTATATTTATTGTTCCATCTAATAAAACTGTTATTAATAAAGTAAAACCTATTTATTTTCCTCTATAGAGTTGTTGTTTAATTATTTTTTAACAATAGTCGCTGGGTGGTTATTTAATAAACTGTCCTTTCACTTAAACTCCAGTAAATCCAAAATTGAATTTTAGGGCAATAACTATTGTTGATTAAACTAATCAAACTCCTTAGTGTCTCATCATTCGGTCACTTTGTTCCACTTCTGCTGAAGACACTTTTACCCCGCGTTATTAATTGCTTATTTTAAAATACGGCCAACCTTTCAGACTCCTTATTTGTATCTCGCGTGTATTAAAAAAAAAAAAAATAGATGAAAAAAAAAAAGGAAAAATTAATAAACCCATTTGTCGCGTGGCAAATTGTTTATAAATAGACTTCTAACGGTCCCTATTGTAAATTGGGTCAGCCTTGGACAATGCGCAGTGTCCACAAAGACTTTGTAATGAGGGCGTAACCCATTATTAGTCGGTGACTTGGCCATCCCAACTCATCGGTGAATCTACATAGCATCGGCAGGCATATCGTCGTCCATTAATTGAAGAATATAATTGTTATTATTAATTTAATGTGATTTATGTAAATTTGATACCATAAAATTGTTTGTTTGTTTATTTCGTTTAACGTCACTCTACGGTATAATCCAGGTATAATTAGGATAGGGATCTTTAACGAGTACCTGACATCGCACAGGCTCGGGACCCCCATTTTACGTCCCTTCCGAAGGACGGCATAGCTAAGGATTTTTTACTCCTTTTAAAAAATCCTAAGGTCATCTGCCGGGCTGCGAACCCGCGATCTTGGGTTTAGTAGGTTGCTATGCTAACCACTACACCACAGGTGACCCCACCATAAAATTGAAATAATATCGGAAGTACCATCATGCGTGCCTCAAGTTATACCGAAAGAATCGAAATGCAAGGCCTCTTAGTATTGCACTGTTGTTCCTACCACTGCCATCTTAATTTAATCTTCTTAAGAAAAAAGTTGATTTTCTAGAAGTTATCCATCATATATATATATATATATAAAATATATATATATATATATATATATATATATATATATATATATATAGGCATTTAGATATTTCACGTTTGGCATTTAGATATTTCCGTTTGCATGACTGTTATTCTTTTCTTTTGTTTTTAACAAAAAATTCTATTTTTTTAATAAATATTGCAGTCTGCCCCACTCAAGCTCAGTAAGTAAAATGGGTGGTTATGAATCTCTTAATGCGATATTATAAAATAAAAAAAAATATATTTAACAACAATAATAATAGTAAAAGGGAATAAGATTAAAATATAATCCTACTATATGTATAATATATACAAGCCGCCTAAGAATCCCGGAAACAACCCCGTCCCTCCACTAATGGACAAGACAGATCCAAAGTGATCCCTACGCTGCTCTTTCAGCTGCTTCACAGGAGTAAAAACCGTTTATTCAAATTTTTTTTTTTTTTAATTTAACTCTTATTTGACTAATTTTCGTTGTTTTGAATGCACTCTTCTCCACAGAATGGTGACCATTAATAATAATAACCTCTAAAATATCTTCGTTTTGATTAACGTGAGCTTTAAAGAACCAATATGCTGTAGGGAATGTTAGTTTAAATTATCGCTACAAATCCTCTTTCTAACCACACATTAAAGTCACCTTTGGGGTTTAGAGATGGCTGCCCGAAACTCAACAAAACATTTATAATAGAAATTAATAGAAACATTTATATAAACTTTTTAATTATATTTAAACATTATGCCTGAGAAACTTATAAATTGCAGCATGGTTTTGTAAATCTTAAGGTAAATTAAGGAGTTGTTTTGCTATTTTAATAAATTAAATTAATTTCAAAATATATTGGGATCGATTAAAATAAAAATCTCTATTATGACCATTTTGATCGATACGGCGTCATTTCTAAGCAGGGCAGTACTTTGAAATTATTATATGAAGGGTGTTAGGCTAGAAAGCGAAATTTTCATTAACCATATCTCCGAATAAGTACATTACAAAGCTTATATTCTTTCTCATTGAGAACGGATTCTTATACTCCCAAACCTTGGGAAAATCGTCTTTTTAGTTTCCGTAAAACCAACTTAAGTGATAGTAAATTGGACATGCTAAGAGGTGGCAATATCTTAATTTCAATGTTTTGAACATTCCCCTTTTAGCCCAACACCCTTCATATATTAATCTATGTAATTCTTAAAATATAATATTTATAATAAAGAATAATATATCTATTTCTACTATCATAAATAAATTTTATGATGTTTTAACTAAACGATTATATAATTAGTTTTCGATTAGAGAGCTGTAACAAAGATAGTTATTAGCTTCCAAATATAGGTCTAGTCATAAATATTCAAGCCGTAAATTAATCGATATGTTATAGATGATGGGACAGGTCTAGTCAAATGTTCTAGACCATCTGCCCAATTACTTTCCCAGAGAGGCGGGGGGGGGGGGGGGGGAGATGGTAGGCGTGGATGTAACGGGGCGGCCTGTTGACTATTCAGTGGAACTATAACGGTACCTCTTAACTCTCCGCCCATTCTTATACATCAGGATTTTTTATCTTCATCCACCTATCCATGTTTTTCAGGAAGTTTTTGCTCCTGAACAAGGGAGGTAATTTATAAAAAAATGGTCACATGATACAGGAAGGATGCAGGTCGGCTTGATTTCCTGGATAGTAGACTCTCTGTTTCAAAAGATAATCGGATAACCAAAGTTTAATATAATCACACAATAATCGATATTAAAAACATTTCAAATATAGTGGAGCTCGCTAGTCCGACTCAACAGGTAATCCGACCCTACAGCGGAGTCCAGAGGGTAGGGGACAATATTTATGGAGTCCCTAACAGTCCAGTAAAATTATGCATTTTGGAGTGGAAAATATCGGGTGATTTTGATAAATATATGTATTGTTAGCGTTGTGCTTCTGGGCTAAAATCCAAGCTTTGGACCTGTAAACTCTGTCATTGGTAGCGTCAAAACATTCGACCATTTCTACATTTCACCAAAATATCTGCTGCACGGTTGGTGCCAACGGAACGCTTCATATATTCTAAATTAAACTAAACTAAATTTTCTACAATTTGAGAAGAAAATAATCTTAATCGGGACCTAAGAATTAAACTTTTAAATTTTCGGAATTCTCTCAAAAGGGGAGGAAATAGTGATTTTTTGCAGTTTTTCTCTTTACATTATTAAAACAACGTTCAGAGCATACTTCATTATGAACGATTTTAAAGTCAAGTTGGTTTGCAACAAATCCAACAAAATATAATGCTATTACGGCTAATGCTTCTGTATATAAACAACTAGCAAAACTATTCCAACATATTAGCCTGTTTGTGTATACAACCTACGTTTCTATTTCCTTTTTTTTTTTTAATTTAAATCTATAACTCATATTATTATAATAACACAGTTTTAAATATAAAAAAACCTGTTTTATTGATATCTCCGGGTAAACCAAACGTTTCGCCGTTCCGCTCTGCCCTTTGGTCCACTTAGGAGTCGGATTAGTGAGGTTCTACTGTACATGGTTTTTATGTCTTCACTCTCTTGTTATTCTAATTTAATTTTTCTCTCTTGTTCCTTTAAACATAATTTAAAGTTATTAATAATATTTTAATTATAAATCAATTTTATATAGTTATAAGGAAGAGTATTAAATATATCATCAGCTGTAAAATTTATTGATTTACCAAAATAAATTAGAGAAAAAAGTTTTTAGAAAGTTCAATATACTTTTTTTTCTTTTTTAAGATTTATGATCTAGAAATAGCGGATGGAAGATAGTTACCGTAAAACGCAACACTACCAATAGCTGTAAAAAAAAAAAGATTTACAATACTCTATGACTCTAGTTTGGCATCAAGGCTGAAATTTATTGCGCAAAACACTTACTGCCGTTTCAAAAAATATTACGTGGAAACGTACTCCAATTGGCGCAATTTTAGTGCAGAGGTACGATTTTTCTGCCTACTATAAAAAGGCAGGTACCCGGTGCCGACTACAGTTAGGTAACACTATGTAAGAAAAAACAGTTGCAGGGGAGGAGGTTCTTTGTGTTCAGGATTTTTTTGAAGGGGATGGTACCTGTTTTTTACACCACCGTTGGAGATGCTTCTCTTACAGGACACGAGGAACACAGAGTGTTCGCTCCGTTATTACGAAAGAACTGTCAGCATTCTAGGGTCAATCCATCAATGATTTTAAGTGTCATGGAATATGCAAAACCGTTATGTAGAGCAATACCAGGGTGAATCCATAATATGCCTGCTGAGGGTCATATTTTAGAAACAAGACTTCTTTGAATAAGTACTGTTAGTTTGCGGGTCGTTAAATTGTCCGGTCTGTTTCTAATCTGCACTATGTTTCATTATATAATGCGAATATTAAGTTGTCTTACAAGTTAATATCAATTAATCATTAACAACCATGACGCTATAAATTAAACGAACTTTAATTGTTTGCATAGACTCATATGCTAGTCGACCTCCAGTTTCATGCACGTTTGACTTTTAGGTCTTATATGGTAGCATTACATTATATGTGACTTTATTTAATGCTATTAACTGTCTGAGTAGTATTTTCTGTATTATGGAAAATTCTGTTTTAATTCTGTTTAGAGGTCTTTTAAGAAAACACGATAGAATGATTTTTTGGTTATTTCTATCCATGGAAATGATAATACTTAATGCACTTATGAGCATATACTTTATCTGAAAAATCTTTGGGAGAATACAGTCCTATTAGCTTATGAGCACCGATTTATTATATTACGAAAATAAAATAAACAAAATTTAAATATAGTACATTTTATAATTATTTATCTTTAAAAACTAATTAAAAATACATTACCGTGATAACAAATTTTTTTTCTATAAAATATTCAGTCGTACAAGGTTTTTTATTTTTTTTTATTATATTATAGAAAATTAAAGAATAGATAATTAAATGTAATACTTAATGTTAATTAATTAACTGAATAAATAATTTCTATTTAAAAGTTAAAGATTTTAAAAATTGTTTTGAAATGATTTGCTTGAGGCGCACAGCCTCCTCTCTCTTAGATTCTACCTGACCCCAGCAGCCATTGACCCTAACCTTAACACTCAAAGAATTCCGTTCAAAATTTTATATTTCCTTGATTTATAAGCCTATTTTATAAATTATGTTATTAATAATGGAGAGTATAAAATCAAATAAAAAATCTGAATAACATAATTTAAAAGGAACTTCAAAAATTACAAATAAAAATTTCTAACAATATATATATATATATATATATATATATATATATATATATATATATATATATATATGTATGTATATATATTAATGTAATTTTATTGTTTACCCAACAAAATAAACATTCTTACTGTAAAGTGATAATTTTTTTTTTAATTAATTTTATTTATATCTGAATAAATAATTGTTATGTTATTGATCGTTCTTGTAAATAATGAAACAATAATTGTTTATACAAGTAATTTTCAGAAGAGTAATCCTAAAATTACTAATAGTGTGTACTGATGATAGTACAAATTAATCTTTCAGGTACGACTGATATTTTAATAAAAAAAATTAAAAATTCGATTATTTAATATTAATTTAAATAATATTAATATTAATAAATTAACTTAACAAAGGTGTAAGTTATTAATGTTTTTTAAAGGGTTTGTTCACAACCTTAATTGATCAATATCAATACATTACGATATGATCCTATTTTATCATTTGTTTGATATAATCAATGAAAAGTCAATGAAAAAAAAAAAATTTATTAATTTATTTTTAAAAAACACTGAACTTTTTACTGTTTATGAAAAAAATAATAATCGATCGCCACGTAAAAAAATATCACATTATAAAAAATCAGTTTACCTATTAATTAGTTTTTAAAATCGCAATGTCATCATGTCCATTTGAAAATTTCATTTTTTCCTATTTTTTATTTATTTAAAATTCTTTAGTTCATCGAAAAAAATCATATTAAATTCAAAATACTGTTATTTAATATATTACCTGGTGTTTATTTATACATATTATTTATTTCTGAAATTTTATAACAGTACAGAAACTAGTGGTCATAGACATTTGTTACTGTCCAAAAATTTTAAAAGTGAAATGTCGGCTTTTAGCAAAGGGATATTAGCTGACGGACAGGAGGGAAAAAAGGGAAACTACAATAAACCAGTGTGCAAAAATGAAAGTTTTATTTTGCACATACTACCGACAGGGTGTTCGGAGGTAGTGCAACCCTTACTTTATTGCAGGGGTACGAAGAGTAAAAGTTTATGAAATACTGCATACGCCAAACGTACCGGCAATGGTTTTATGCCTATAGCACTTTCAGTTTTCGCAAAAGGTTTTTTACAAAAAGTGCCGATAGGGGTACCCTAACTGAAGGATACCCGTTGTAAAACCTCTACGAACGAAAAAAAAAAACAAAAAAAAAAAACGGAATTTATCTAGACATCTCCGAACCCATGTTATGATAAATTATTTAAGATTAAAGTTTTATATGGTAGTTAATTATCGGTAGAATGAAGTAATTTTTTAATATTTCATTCTAAAATACACTAAATAAAAAAGTTTATATCAATGTAAAATTGCAATATTAATTTCTGATAATATAAAATATTATATTATTAATATTAATATTTTTGGCTCTGGTTCTATTATTTTCTGGTGCAACGCTTTATTGACATTCATTTTGATTGTTGATGTTGCTCGAATTGAAAATTGCCAATGATTCTGCCAATGATGTTCCCTGGTCAGGAATTCAAAGGAAAATATTTTTTGCTTTATAACATGTGTCGCTAGAACTTACCGTTTAGGAGCTATTTTGGTTTGAATGAAAAATAGTCATGTTTGAAGCTGCTATTTTCTCTCAACTTTATTTCGAATAATCATTGATTGTCAATTTGAATAATGTGATTTTAAATTATAAAATACAAATTGGGGAAGCAGTAAATTACCAGGTATGCAAGTTAAAAATGTCGTTTATTTCTTAAAATATATACACAGTAATTTAAAAAAAAGTATAATATATTTTATTCAAAGTACTGACCCTCGCTTTCTACACATTTTGTCCACCTCTCGGGCAATATATGGATACCATTCCAAAAGAATGCTTCATCTTTATTTGAAATCCATTCATCGAGCCTTTTTCGTACGTTTTCGAAATTGTTGAAGTGTTGCTCCGCCAATGAGTGTCCCATCGATGAGAAGAGGTGATAATCAGAAGGCGCCAGGTCAGGTGAATACGGCGGGTGGGGTAGGAGTTCCCAACCAAGCGAAGAAATTGTTTTCTTAGTCAATCTGGCTGAATGTGCAGGAGCGTTATCATGCTGAATAATGACTTTGGCGTGCCTGTGAGCCCATTCTGGGCGTTTTTCGATCAATGCGTGACTCAAATTGATCATTTGTTGTCGGTAGCGCTCGGTATTGACTGTTTCGCCGGGTTTGAGAAGCTCGTAGTAGACTACTCCCTTCTGATCCCACCACACACACAGCATTGTCTTCTTCCCAAAACGATCCGGTCTTGCGCTCGATGTGGATGGTTGTCCTGGCGTTACCCATGATTTTTTTCGTTTGGGATTCTGAAAATAAATCCATTTTTCATCGCCAGTTACAACTCGATGCAAAAAACAAAACCCTTTCTTTCGTGGCGTAAAAGCAGCATTTCGCACACAGTTTTTCGTTTTTCCATCTGTCGTTCGTCCAATTCATGTGGAACCCATTTTCCAACCTTTTGAATCTTTCCCATAGCTCTCAGGCGATCGGAAATGGCTTGCCTAGTGACATTCAACTGTTCTGCCATCATTTGTTGGGTTTGAGTATTGTCTTCGTCTAATAAAGATTGCAATTCGAAGTCCTCAAACTTTTTTGGTCGATTTTCTCGTTTTTGATCAGTAACATCAAAATCACCACGTTTGAAACTTTGAAACCAACGTTCACATGTCCTGACGGTTGGAGCAACATCGCCATAAGTCTCAACAAGAATTCGATGACATTCAGATGCCTTTTTCTTTTGATTAAATAAGAAAATCATGACATGCCGCAAATGCTCCTTATTTGGCTTAAAATAGGCATTTTTAACACCAAAGAAAGGTATGATACGTCCACGTAAACGACTTAAAAACAACTGACTTTTGTAAACAAATGACTAACAAACAAAATAGCGTTTAGAGATAAGCAAATCCTTCAATAGGCTAAGAGCGCATTCTATTGGAATTAAAACGACATTTTAAACTTGCATACCTGGTATAGATAGATCCATGATCTAATGTTTTTCCTAATCAGAGAGAAATTGAGTTTTTCACTTTTTTGTATTATGATTTAATATAGGTATTTATTAAATAAACAAAATTATTATTTTTTTTTTTTAACATATAAAGCATACAAAACTAAATTTTGCTTTATTGGACTTTTCAAATTTTTATATGATTTTCAAGTAAATTTAAATTTTTAACATTCTATATTACATCATATAGTCCAAACCAATGTATTAATGTTAAATAATATACATCATAATATATCTTATTTGTAATATTTCATTATTTAATTATTGAAATTAAAACTATTTAATAAAAAGTCTCCTGGGTTACATGTCGAGGAAGTAACTTAACGTGAAATTTATTGTGGACAGATCAGTCATTGTCTTTGTTCAATGCGAGTTTGACCTTTCATGCAAATCATCTCGGGCCCGTTGGGAGCTGCTGCCCACGCAGGACTGCATTCTTCTTCAGTGATGGAGTGTTTATGCACTATTTTCTTATGACTAATTTGAATAAATATCTTTAAAAAAATAAGTTATTTCAGTAAATATTAATATATTACAATTAGTTAAAAAAAAAAATAAAATAAAAAAACCTTACTTTACTATAATTATTACTGATAATACGCTTCAAAGAAATTCAAATGGAGGTTAACGCTGATGATTTAAACTTTACCTGCACTTAAAAAACAATGAGTTCTCCCATTGTATTTAAATTTATCAACAACTTATCGAATTATTAAAAAAACGAAACAATGTTTGATATGATTAATATTATAAAAACCACACCTTAAAAAAATACAAATATTTTAACACAAATTATATATCAAAAATACTTAAACTAAGTATGTAATTTAATTAAATGTACCTTGGTACATTTCAAATCACACACTTCACTCGGATTTACAAGTACCCACAGTAAACGAAAATATACAGACGATTTCACGATGGTTATAATATCATCCTCATTAGTGATGGGCCACTACTGACGTACCCGAAAATACTCTCAGAAGCTGGATGAGAGATTTGCTCAAATAAACCCTGTTTTTTTTTGTTTTTTGTATTCATACCAGGAGGAGGTACTGTTGAGTGCTTATTCTCCCTCACGCTTATAATGCCTGTATCATTATGCTTTCAACAAATTTACTTATGGTTACTTTAATAACAGATTTAAATACAAATTGAAAGAGACAAAAATATATAATATTTTCATATGTTTTCACTTCGATAGTTATCAATCAATTTACAATTGAATCAGCTAGTCAAATTCTTAAAAGCCTAAATAAGTTATTTGTTTATTCAAACAAATCAATAAAATGTATCTAATACTGAATAGGTATTCTGTAGAAATTATAAATAAAATATAGGAATATTATTTGAAAAAATTATGAAGGATCATAACATTTTAAAAAAAATTTCAACTGGTATTTTAAATATTTAATAACGTCCCTTAAAAATATTTTTACACCATTGTAATTAGAATTTTAAATAATGATATTTCTAATGATTATGAAACGTAATTGTTGTGTTTTTTTATTTTATTCTGAAAGTCTGGAGTTTTTCGATTACTCAATCTCGTCATGGATTTATCTGCTGAATTTTAACTAATTTTCATAATTTTTTTTTTTTTTTTATCGATCGCATGATTCTATGTCGTTATAGTATTTTATATTTTTTAAAATAAATAATATATTTTTGCGAACGACAGTGAGACAGAACTGTATATAAATAAGGACAGAGTGAAAGACCGTGAACTTGGCTGGCCGTGGTAGGGGTAGGCCGTTAACCCCGGGGCTGACATACATAGCTCCTCTTTCTTCCTACATTCCTCATCTTTTATCAAAGCCCCTCCTACCACCCTTCTTCCTCCCCTTGTACATTTTTATTTATTTATTTAATGTATCAAACAAATAATATAATAGTCCCTTTTAATTAATTAATAAATAACCCATTTAAAATTAATTCATACTTTTCAATAATTAAATAATTCTTTCTTATCTGATTAAAATTGAAAAACTTAAAATTTTTAAAACCCAGTAAGTGACCAATCAATCAATCCATTTACATAGAATTCATAATGATTCTATAAAAATGGAAGTCACTTTAAAAAATATTTTTATTTTTACTGAATTCTAAATATTCTGTAGTTAATTATATATTTTTTAAAAACGTAGTTTTTTAAATTGAACAATAAAAAATAACCCCGTTATCATCAATAATTTGACTATTTCAAAATATATAATAAACAGAACTATTTTTAAAGGAATATTTAGATCTTTAAGTTTTTAAAATTATTTTTAACTATTAAATTTCTTATCCAAAATAAAACATAATAACCAAAACGGTTTGGTGGATGAAGAGGTTATGTAACTCAAAAAACAAATTATACCTTATTTATTTTTTAATTTTCCATTAGCAGGAAAATGTTATATAGCCCCTTCATCTTCTTTATATCAATTCTAGTTGTTTTTTCATATTCAGATTTCGCTACCTAACACTTCTGCGCATAAATTCTTCATACAATGAACTAGACTTAATTTTTTTTTCTTAAATATGCCATATCCCCTTCCTTCACCAAATCCTTCAATTGTCACTAATCAGTTTCCTCAATAATAAGAAATTGACTGGATTTACATAACACATTTTGATATAAACATTTATTTTTCATTTTTTTAACCAAACTACAGTTATGTTTATTGTGATTTAAAAAAAAATAATAAAATGACAATTTAATAATTGCTATGAGTTTTCAAGAATTTTTTTCACGGAATATTTTCTTCTTTCTTAGTTCTTTTCTTAAAATTTACAAGGAATTCTTATAGTTATGTGTTCTGTATTACTGTACCATAATTTTAATTTATATTATTTCATGGCATTTAACAATTCCTACATAATTTATCAAAATAGATATAAAATTAAAAATCATTTGTATGAAGATTCCCAAATAATGTCAACCATTAATTACATCAAATATTCTTGGGAAATATTTTTAAAAATATGTTATATTTTAATGAATTTTTAAAAGCCTACAACCAATTATACTAAACGGCAAAAAAATTTAGTTTTTTAACTTGAAAAATAATAAATAATATTTATTAACTCTCCAAGCCATTAATTTACCTTAAACTTCGATATTTATGAATACCATAACTATTGTTTTGGTAAACAATGTCTGGGTTCTTCAGAATTTTTAAGTATGTTCAACTGTAAATGTAAAAGTAAAAGCTATTCAATTTCTTATTAATTCTTAATCATTGTCATAAAACAGCTATATTTATACGTTTGGCAGAATTCCCATCAAAAAGAATCATAAAATATTTATTTTAAAAAAAATTATTTTTTAATATTCTATTAAAATAAAATATGTTATATTAGTATTATAATTAACTATGATTTTTTAAAAATATTTTCTATCCAATATAGTATAATATTAATTATAATTTACATAGTTATTGAAAATTAGTAACTTTTTAATTAATAAACGCATTGACAGTTTGCTTATTCAATGTAACAAATGCTATTTTACGAACAGAAACAATAAGTCATGTAGCTAGAAACCACCTTTGTCAAACCTCCTGCTTTGTACACGAACTTTCAAAGGTTCTGCACTGAAAAGCCGATGGTTTTGCCATTCATTGTCATGTTCCTGAATTAATTAGAGTTTTCAAGTACTGAGTTAATTAGTGGCAAGGTTGTTTGGGAATCCCTTAATAGCGTTAGCTGTAATCGAGTCAGCTAACTAAAATACTTAGGGGTTAAGTTTGGATCACGCTTGATATAAGTTTAGGGAAAATTATTCGTTTAAAGTGGTTAAGACTACTTGTTAAAGAATATTTGATTAAATAATTATAATAATGTTTTCATTTTCGATTATAATCAATGAAAATTACCAAGGTATGTTTGACAAAACATTTTATCTATTTATAGTTGTTTTATTTTATTTTCCAAATTATGTATTAAAATATGTATTATTGAAAATTATTATAAAATTTATTTTTATTAATTAAATTTTGATTAGTTACTATAAGTCACAAGGAAGTTAGGAATCGTCACAGAGTTTTATTGAAATAAAATAAAAAATTTCCCATGGAAATAGAAAAAAAAAATCTGTATGAAGAATGGCACAATGTTATAACCATAAGAATAATTGAAGATATCATATTTATAAATTTAAATGATTAAGGTTTAATGAGGTTGTAATATTTTTATTACTAAAAAAAATTATCATGAAAATAAATAAGATTGTGAATCAACAAGCTGTTATATGATTAGTGAAAACCAGATATTCGTGCAATCTCATATTTTTTTATTTTTTATTATAAGCAAATTTAATGACCGCTCATCGTAAATTCGAAGTATGATAACGACAGACTATTAATACAAGTTAAATGTTTGCAAGACTTGGTACGTTTTGTTGTTTTGCATGAAATTGCACGTCTTAAGGTTTTGTTACTCGAAACCGCATGTTTTATTTTGTTTATAAAAGTGTCTGTCATGAAAAAATCGATCTAGAAATATATTTTTTACAAGGTTATATAATACCAATTACTATTCCTGACCGTAATTATATTGCCTATTTCTTATATTTTGTCATATGAGTTCATTTTTTGATTTTATTAAATTTAATTATTTTATTTAATTTATTTAAATTATTGCTTTCACCTTATTGCACGTTTCAATGGTTTTTTACTGCATGAAAATCCGATCTTTAATGATAAAAAAATTAAATAAAAATTGTTTTTTATTTTGTCCTTATTGAAGGGTTGCTTGGCTCATGGATTCTCTTTTATTAAAGATTTTAGTCGAAGATTTAGTTTGAATATTATATCTAAAATTTTCCCTTAATAAAATTAAATGTTTCTCTTAACATCTTAGCGAAGAATTAAGAAAATACTTTTAAAAAATTACCTAATCATATCAATATTCAAAAACCAAACTTTAAGTAACTTGAGATGATGTTTAAATGACTATAGTTATTTTGACAAGTTTTGAAACAGGAAGCACATTTTATATTCTAATATCTTTAGATTCTTTACAACTACGTAGAAAAATATTTAAAAACCTCTGATTCCTGATACTTCCTCATCCGTAAGTGGCTGACGGAATAAAATTACTGGACATAATTTTAAAATACGTACTGCTCTATATTTATTTAAAATACTTCCATAGCTAGTTTATGCCGACTAAGAAGAATATTAAGAAGGATATGAAGCTACAAATAGGCTATAGGCAGAATAAGGGCGCTATTGTGTCTAATAACGGGCTGCTGAGCTGAAGTGGAGTAACGGATAGAAAGTTGACGGACCTGCCTTCTTGGAACTCCTTCAGTGGCTTTTTATATTTGCGTCAATCTATTCCTATGATAATGTAACATTATCAATAATAATTTCTTGGTTTCGGCTATATTGCAGAACTATGTTTAAACTCAATATTTATATTATGATACGGAACTAACGTGCTGGGAAATGTGTGAAACTGAAAAGGAAATGGATCAGAGAACTCATTTTTCAGGGGTGTTGTAGCCATTTCATCTAAAAGAAAAAAAATAATAAAATAGTGCCACCGACCAGGGGGAAACGGCGGTAGCTTCGCTTCTAGCGATGAAACTGAAACGAAATTGAGAAAATCTATGAGCAAACAAATTATTTTGAAGCTTCCAAAGATGAAGGGATCAAGTCCATTTTTTGAGGTGGCTCTTACAAAATTTACCATCGCCATAAAATCAGTACAGGAAATAATTAGGAAAAATAAATAAAAAATGCATGGCTTCAGTATTTTTTTTTTTTAATTATCGGGTTCATCAGTGCTAAAGAAAAAGAAAAAGTATTCAAGTGATTTTATATTTTATATTGAACCAAAATAAATTCCGTTAGACGATTTTTCTTTATTTGCCCTGAATGGCACTGATAAACCTTACCATCATCATGTTTTTTCTTTTTATTTAATTTACAAAGTATTTCAAAATCCCACCATTTCAGATTTTATACTTTTCCTTCAAAAACATTCAGTGCGCTAACATTCACTCCTTATAATTTACAAAATACAGTAATTTATCCATTTAAAAGATATTTGATAAATAAGGGTTTTGTGCCAAAAAGTACACAATTTTAAAAAATTGTATACAGTAAAATTCACTAAAAATGAATGAAAAATCTTTAAACACTTTTTTTATTATGTTTATAATATGTTTGTACCTTGGGTAATCCTTAACCATATAACTCGATTTCATACAGTTATGCATGATATTTAAAACAATAAAAATCATTTATTAAAATAAAATACGGTTTTAAAAACGTTTAACTGACCAATCAATAATTAAAACAGGTTTTTGGCATGAAGCATCGTTTCCGTTACATGATCCACGATTCACTCTAAAGAAATATTTTTAATTATAGGTATATAATATAATTTCACTAAATAAGCTTTGCTTCAAATTTTTTTTGATTTCCAACCTGTTATTAGAGATTTATTTCTTTTTAAATGAAAATACTTCCGTTAGGTATAAATATTTCTTATAAACGTAATTTATTCAAATTTAATATCTTGTTGGCACCTGGGAAGGGGTAGGTACGGGGGATCAGGAGCACGGTGGCTTGCCGTAGGATCGGATGAGCTCCTGGTCGGCGCTGAACTCCTGGTCCGAGGGGAATCACGTGAGGCAGTCACGCGGGGCGGGCGTCGACCCCGCCCGTTACGTCAGTCACAAGTAGGCCCATGTCCCAGTGAACTCTCGGCCGACATACCTTCTCTCTTCTCATCAAATCTCTCTGTCCTAAGGCCTTATTTTTCATCTATGTCCTAACAATTGGCAGTTGGCAGCGGATAAAGATGGAACAACTTAGTTTTATTATTTATCTATGTAGTTTTATTATTTATTTATGTCTCTGGCATTTAAATTGCCAAAAAATCAGTGGTAGGAATTTTTGATAAAAATTTATTTGTATAACAGCTTTTGTTGGCAAAATATTGCCACACTGAGGCTAAAAATATAATGTTGAATCCTTTCACGCAGTATAACATAAGAAAAAAAAACTAATAGTCTAGAATACTAAATACACATTTTTTAATAAAAATGTATTTTTATGTATTTAAGAATTTAACAAATAAACATGACTAAATATAAACTAGAGGGATCAGTCAATAAGAAAACATAAAAATGTTATTTTAAAATTTTTTTGTATCATTTTGTTTCGGCAATAACATTATTTACCACCGTCCGAAATAATAAACAAAATATGACCGATAAAAAAATAAGAAAATACAATATACAAAAAAAAAAAAAAAAAAAAAAAAAAAAAATACAGAGAATGAAGTTAATATAGAAAATAAAAATTAATATAAAATTCTGGTTAAGGCTAAATTTTATAATCAAGGCTCTTTTATAATCAAGATAAAATATGTTGTAAATAAATGTATTAAACGTGATAAATAAAACACTCAAATAATACACTTTTGAACTTAGGAAATAAAATAAACACTTTTTAAATATAATTATTTTAGAATTTTGTCTATTTCTATAAATATTTAATCCAAAAAAAAAAAAAAAAAAAAAAAAAAAAAAAAAAAAGGGCAATATTTTTAAATAAAAATTTTTAAAATTTAGTGTTCGATTAAAAAATAATATATGTTGTAAACATATAATTATTATTATTATTTTTTAAATTAAAATAATATAAATTTGATGCTCAAATTTATTAATTATATGTAGTTTTTTTTTGGTTTTTGTTTTTTTAAATAATTTTCATCATCTATTACATGGCTTTATATAAGAAAATCCTTTGAGATTTACCTCTAGTCCCGAGTAATAACAAGAATTAAAAAGGCTTTTATTACAAAATGGCTGGAGAAACCCTGATATAGTAACTCCTGACAGCTGATGGTCTCCTGATACTTATCAGAACTCAAGTCGGTTTATCTCTGGCGGCTCATCCCTCTCCTCCATCGCTTATCCCTCCACCACTTCCGTGGACGATGCGAGGGAGGTAGCTCCTGGCAGCTCCTGATGGCCTGGTCGTCGGGGCGACGGCGGAACCTCTTTCTGCAGGCGAGGAAGTGCAACCGCGAAAAGAAACTGTCCTAGAAACGGCGGGGTCCACGCACTCTGTGTCCCACTTACCTCCTACCTCCGACCACGATAATTATGTCACACTCCTGCATTAGAGGAGGAAATGTGATAATTGAAAAATATTTTTTGGATTTTAACATTCTTTAAAAGAAATAATCTAAAGAGTTAAGGAATTAAATAAGTAAATATTTCATAAATAATTAGGTGGAAGTTTTTTGTTAAATAAAGTGGATTCTAGTCAGATAGCTGCTAGTTATCCTTTAAATCTAGATTTAGTTCTAATCTGTGGTAAATCTAAAAATAATTCAATTAAATTTTTTCATATTTCAATTTCTTATCCTCCTATTAAATTATCCAATAGAATTAGAATACACTACATTAATAATACAATAAATTTAAGCATGTATCAATTGATTCATTTGTTTCTCCCCAGTCAAGAAACGAATGGTACATCATAGGACCAGATTTTCTAGAGTACACAGTAAAATTCATATTTAAGAGAAGGTTATCTCGAAAATGATCTGTAACTAATATATGTTATAGGTACGATATGGTATATATATTTAGTAATTGTTTGATATTCCTAAAAATTATACTATTATTTCATGTTACTCTATGTCAGATGGTATTCCAATTTTACTTAATGTTTTGAAGATTAAATTAATTCTCCAATATTCTCTATAATCAAATTATGTATTACCACTTGTGCCATTACTACACTAGATTTGTAATAAATATAAGGCGTATTTTAAATACGTATAAATATTTGAAAATAACTCAGAAGTAAATGCAATCTGTTTTCTGGAGTAAAATATGAAATTTATGACAAGATTTCATGAATTAAAAAAAAAAAAAAATAATAATAATAATATATGTCTTTACCTTTATTGACAAAGGTCAATGTTTTGAGAATTCCCGAGCCTGATTACATATATATAGTAACAGTAGTAACCATATAAAAGATTCGTTTATTCAAGATGTGATCACATACAAAGCGTATTGTGCTCTTTGTAATTTACAAAATATCGATATTTAATCAATTATATTATAGTTTTATCAGAAATACACAAAAGGTCTATGCTAATATATGCAATGCTGTATAATCTTCTTGTTAGAGTTCGACTCTTTGAAATTTCTTCAGTTTAGGGATATAGTTTATAAACAATTTTTTTTCTCTTAAAGAGACCATTCTTTTCCACTTATATTAATTTTTATATAAGATATTTATTTTTATATTTTTTTTGTAAATAATAAAATAAATTCAAATTAAATACCATAAGAAATAATGTAAAAACTTCGGGGTTTCGTAAACACAATAATATAATACTTTTAAAATTTTTTTAATCAAAATACGTCCTCATAATTATCATAGTATCTTTATATTATAATACAAAACGATAATTTGTTTTTTTTTTCATCAACACTGTAAAACCGAATATATTGCCTATTTAGAAACTGCAGAAATCACTACACTGAAATCATTAAATAAAATTTATATAAATTATTACAAAGATAATTTATTATTAATATTATATTAAAAAAAGGCTCTTTATATTATATTTCTTGAATATTAAAGCGAAGAAATAATTTGAAAAGACTTCTAATGGTGACTGCATTTCAATCGTGATTTGAATTTAAATTTGACCTCGTAAACAAGACCCCGGAAATGCCTATGATAGACGTTCTATTTCTGAACTGCATCCCAAGGTGGAAGTGCAAGCTGCACCCCACCACTGCACCAGCCAGTCGCCCGAACCGCGCCCACCTCTCTGCTCCCAGTCTATATCTCAAATTTGAATTTCCCAAAAACCCCCCACCAGTAGGTTCGAATTTGGCGCCATTGGGGGAAAGGGTCGATGCCCCGGCGGCGCAGCCGCTGTGGTTCCCTCGTAGGCCAGAGCTGTCTGTTGCCGGTTTGGTTTGTGTTGGCTTCTCCTCCTGTCCATCTCTAAATGATATAGGTAACATATTGGAGTATCCTTGTCCTTGAATAGCAATGAAGTGACCCCCTGCCTGCCTGTCTGTCGCGGGGGGGGAGGGGGGGGGGTAAGTGCCCGGTCGTTGAACCCTAGCCTCCCGACCTACCCCAGCCTGAGATACATTATCCACTCCATTCACGCTCCTTACATTTTTCAAATATGCTCTATTTTATGCTTGCTGTTGCTTATTTATCAAAATTTGTTACGTATTTTCAGTGCTTTATAAATAAACGGACCAAACTTTCCATTAAAAAAATAATAATAATAAAAAAAAAACCATTTACTCGGTAACATAAGTAAAACAATAACCAGACTTTCATATACAAAATATATTAATATTTAACTTTTTTAATTTAACTTTTTTTATCAATTGTAACGGTAACTAACAACATTCAAATTAATATTTTACTAAATCGATAATGGGCTATTTGTGATCTTACTGAACCTAACCATTGTTATTTTGGGGAAGTATTTAATAATATAGTTAGTTATGGCTAATATGGTCAAAATAATATTACTACGTTATATTAAAAATATATAAAATTTGATAGTCTCGTTAATATTAAAAATATATCAACATTAAGAAATAATAATACATACCAATAAAATACATTCATTATACAGTATCTAAATATATCCGTTTGAAATAACAATAAATTATTTTCAGTAAGCTTGTTTAGTCTAAAAAAATATAATGAATAAAAATATTGAACAATAATTTAGCTAGTGTCACATAAAAAAGAACTCACCAATTGATTAGAGCATTGAAAAAAAAAAAAAAAAAGAAAAAAAAGAAAATGAACCGGATATCAGTTTTAAATATTAATAATAATAACTTTTTAGTATAGTGAATTTTTATAATGATTATTGTTTAGTAATGAATATTTTAAAATATTTGTCATAGCATATGAAATAATTTCCTACTGTGTAACAAATAATTCTTAAGTCTTATTATTTAAAAATCAAAAGTAATTATTTTACACAGGACATAACAATAATTGATTAAGGATTGTTTATAGATAAGAAATTATAGATTCATTTAAACATAACGGTCTGTACCAGTAATTAAATTTGTATATTCAAACAATAAACATTAAGTAAAACTTGTAATGACTAATATCCTAAAATATATTTTAAATGTTTTGAAAATTCAAAGATACTGTTTTATTTCAATGTTAACAACTAAATTTTTTTTCAGTAAGTCAGGAGCAATTAATGAAATTTAAACTCAAAACTATTTATATTTAATTTATAATATGTTTTTATCAATTGTCATTCATCAACAGCATCATTAAACAATTAATATAAAATATTGATGTTCATAAAGTCATGTTTGAATATTCAATAATTTCAATAATAAATTGAAATAATTTCTGATAATAATTCCATTTTCTTAAACTTCAAGACAAACAACCAAATGCTTTCTTTAATTTTTTTTTTAATTTTGGAATATTGTAGATTATATAAAAGAAACAAAGGCATGTAGAAATACTTCAATTTATAAAAATTTAACATTAATATCAGACCTGTGAACAAAATTGAAGAAACATGTTTTCAGGGATGGTGTAGCTGGGCCTACTCTTTTTAATTTTTTTTTAACAGTATTTATTACAAACTAAAACAAAAAACAATATTTAATGGATGCAACAGCAAAGTTGTCATTTATTTTGATAAAAATTGTTTGATATTTTTCAAAACAGACCCTGAAGAAGCCTCGAGGAGGTTACCCCATCTGTGACGTCAGCTATTAACTCCCAATGACAGACCTCCGTTCCGTCCATATTTGTTCATTTCGTTTTTATATTTATAACCGGACAGTTCTCAAATGCCGATTATTTGTTTTTTTAAATTAGTGAAGTAGTTTGGTGCCGGGTTATGAGGAATTCAGGAAAATCTCGTTGCAAGGAGCGTTGCATCACCGAGTGACTTTGTCGGAAGGGCTCAGTCCAATTGCAGCCTGCACTGAATGCAGAGTACATTGCAACATTAGTAAGAGGTGAGATAAACCTACAAGAGCTAAGCCGAGCCGTGGTTCACCAGCACTGCACTTGCAAACACTGGCACCATTTTGTATTGTGTTCAGGTTAGTAGGTCACCTTAGTGTTAGCTTCTTGTCCATAAGAAAAAAAACCTTACAAGCAGCCCCAGAATCTCATATTAAGCAGTGATAAAAAGTGAATATTGGCGGTATTGTCAGTCCTCATCGGATCCGAGGTCTTATCTTATCTTTGAGTATTGTTCAGGGTTGGGTATTCAGTCCTGGAGGCAGGGATCATTCATTTATGATTATCCTGCTTTTGAAACAAAACTTTATTGCATTTCTCTATTTTATTGATCAGTTTTCAATTGTTTGTTTGCTTCTGAAATGTTTTGAAATCATTGTGTGTTTCAGTTTTGTTTGCTCACCAAAGCTTAATTTCATTCAGTTACTAAATAGCTTAGTATACCATTAGTATAACTTTTACTATATTTTATTTGAAACCTGTTAGATTATATTTCTTCCATGTAGTCATAACCTGCTTGTCTTGAACTTTAGAACTGTTCTTACTGTTATACTTCACATTAGACTGTCACTCATTTGTTCAGGCCCCTAATATTTGAAACAGTGTGGTTCTATTTCAGTAATTCAATCAATAATCTATTACTGAGAAAATTTCCTCAATTGATATTGATATTTCATAACTGTTTGTATAAAGTAACATAGCTCAGAATAGTCTGATTACTTGATATGATTTGATGGAAAATATGACTTATTTTTAATTATTGAATCTTAGTTTTGAAAATAATGTAGTTACAGTGAAACATTACTGTTTATTAGTGGTTTTCTTTTCCGTATTGATGAGTAGATGAGTAACAGGTTTCTATTGGAGATATGTTTATAAATACCGAAAATGAGAGGTGGAGTATGTGAAAGTAGCCAGCCTTGATATTATTCTTGAGCTTGGCCGAGGCTCAGGAAGTGCCAGCCAGCCCAGCCCATACTTTCTCGAATGCACCGAGGTCTAGGTGCATCCTACTGCCCCAATTTAATGATTTCTAACATCTACTTCTACTTCATTGAATCCAACACCTTACTCAGGTAAATTTAAGTCCCTTTACTGCCTGTGATTCGTTCGCTATCCGAAATTTGAGCTCGATTGCTTTGATTTGGGGAGCAGGTCCCCGAGAGACGAATTTGTGAATAATGGAAAATAGCGTGGAAAAATAAAAAAATTCATTTCAAAATGGCGTTTCCAAGGTAACGAAGAGCGGTTAGGTTGCGACGGCGCGTGCCGCCCAGTCGCCAGAGAGCGAAGCAGCGACTGAATCGTCCCCCGACGCCACGCTACTCATAATCAGAACCCTTCATTAAGTAACCCGAAGTTGAGCTGGGGATTGGGTTAGTTGTGACTGTCCTTCAAACCCTGAGGAGTCCTAGAGCCCACTGCATCTACGACCCTTGTCAGCTCTCGGCTATACCTCACACTTACACTCAGGTGCGCACTTGGTATCTACATCATATTATATAAATATTGTGAAAGATACATCAATAAATGGAGATGTTTAGTGCCTTGAGAGGTAAAGAGTAGAGTTAGCCCACAGCTTCATCTTGAGGGAGCCACTAAGGACTTATCCATTTCTAAGAATATCTAAGAGGAGAAGATGAAGAGCTGGATGTATATGAACTTGTTTAGATATTGTGAGTATTAGCGGGTTATGCATTGATGTGGTATTGTATGTGAGTAGCTAACCCTTCACGTTCAACCCATCACCTCAAACCACATCTTTTAATCTCAGTTAGAATGCCATTTTTATCATTTATAAATGTATATCTTTACTAATAGATATCATCCTTTGTATTGTTTTAAAAATGTTTTATAGTTTCCTTTATCTTTAACAATGTTTGTCAGATTTTTTGCATTATTATTTTTATTTTTTTTAATTGTCCATTACACGTTTCGTTTTTGCATGTGGTGTTTTTAGAATATTAAATTATGGTCTAATTTTTGCAAATTTTAATAATTTCATATTTGCTCAATGCACTTAACATTCTAGTGCCATAATATATCAAATCACAATATCAATAAACGATATATTATTTAATTATTTATTATTATAACGCTAATTATTAGTACAAATTAATTTTGGCAGTGAAAGAAATGAGTCATTTGAAAATTAATTTTACTGTTGTTTGATTTTGATTAACTCATATAAAATTTATTTAACACATAAAATATTATATTAACTCATAAATTAATGTTAAATAATCAAAATGATTAATCATGATTCTATCAAAAACAGGAAAATATCTTCCAGTTTTATTCTGCACCTGGTAATCTCTTTTACATAATGTTTTTCTGAATATCTTACTAGATTTTACTGGATTCATTAACATTATTGGAATTATATTTTTAAACTGCTAATTAGAAATAATTTTTTGAAAAGTACATGATATAACATATCTGGAATTTTGAATGTAAGAATCCGTTTATTAAATATCTACTTTAACATATTTCTAAAACAATTCGTTTCTAAATAAAACTGCTAAAAATCCCTTTTTTAACAAAAATGATAATAATAATAATTTTTAATAAACCTTTCTCTCAATGTAAATATATACAATGTTATAAATTTATATAATGTTTCAAAAAATAGAAATATTAATAAAAGTTTTATATTAATCTTTGTTTAGCTTTGCTTAGCGATTATAATGACCAATTCTTTTATAACTGCTAAATTAAGCTTAATCATTTTTGTTATTAATCCGTTTTTGGTAATTTAAAATTAATCTGCTTTTAAGAGTTTTCCCTATAGTTAAATTGTTTAAATAACATACTGTCTTAAGAATTTTTTTTAATTTATTTAATTAGATTTTATATAAAATGTTTAACATAGGTATATGTTAAATATTGTAAATTGTCTTACAATTTTTAACTAACTAAAACTTATAATTATTTTCTAGTATTTTATGCAGTAATATTTGCTATAATAGTTATTCTGTTTAATTGGCTAAATGTGTTGAAATATGAGAATTATCAGTACTATTAATAGGTATAATTTAAAAATGCTTATTGATTTTTTATATCTCTTCTAGTATCGGATTACAAACTTTGCAGTATTGTAGGCCTCCTAAGACGCATTCTTATTGGGAAGGTCAGCAAATGCAGCAGTGAGAATTCATTTAGTGGGAGTTGAGTCCGCATTTAACTCGAAGGCCAATGTCTAGTACTCTTTCTCTTGGCAAGCAACCTGCTTCCGCCCTTCTGACCGATATATACACATTCATAATATACATACAAAACCTAACGAATTTAGCAACTTTATGTCTGCGAATGTGGGCTTAGGGTACACACTGCATCTGTGTAAACGTTTTATTTCCAAACCGGAATCTACCTTTAGAAGGATATTCCAGTTTCTAATTCAGAATATAGCATTGTCGAGGATATAAGGGTGAAACGGCAAATTTCGTGGTAGTTTCTTCTAAAGTAACTACGGAATGATTTTTTTTTTTTTTTTTTTTTTTTTTTTTTTTTTTTATCTTTAATTAGAAGTGTAATATGAAATTTACTAAAAAAATATCCGTAATAAGATAGGTGTACAAAATTATATTTGTATACTCCCGACACTTGTCCCGATGGTTCGAGTCCGGCTTGAAGCAGATGATTATTTATTCGGTTATATCAGTCGAGGACCGACCCTGGTGTCATTTCTTAGGGCACACCCTCCTTCTTTATTACTACTATCTGTTATCCTTAATTGTGAAAAAATCCTTGCAGTTTAGCGATATTCGAGCCAAATCATTGCCTTTCATTACCTTTGGGCCAGAAACAGTACATGTATAATTAAGTACTTAGAACCAAGACCCTTTATGCGTTGAAGTTGTGATTATAAGTATATATATATATATATATATATATATATATATATATATATATATATATATATTATTATACATACACATATATTTCTAAGTTAATGTTTAAAACAAAATCAATTTAATTATTATTAAAGCTATTTTACTTACTAGTTAACAACGGGTTATTTTTTATCAATATATTTCCTATTTATACATATGTATTGAATATTTACATGAATCAAAATTATTATATTGAATTTTATTTTTGTACATTTTAACTTTGAACTTTAAATAGAGGATGAATAAGAATATGGTGTAATATTAAACTAAGTAATAAAAAAAATATTAAAATATCTATTTCGTTTTATTTATTTGTTGCGAATAGATTTTTAAGAAAGTTAATAGGTGAAAATCCAGGACCCAGTTGCCCCTGAGTAGTAAACCCGCAATACTCAACTGCTGTGCTGGCTTCGCCTACTCCTTCGCCGTCCTCTTCATGTGGCGCACTTTCTAAAGCGCGGTCACTCGAACCAGATCGCTCACAAAGGCAGTCATTCTCGGATTGATATGCAATACCATTCATAGTTTATTATGAAATTTAGGATCCTCATAAATATTTAAAAAATGTCGATACCGTAAATATTATTTTTGTATTGAAATTATATCTATATATTTAAATACAAAAGCCAACTTGTATAAGATTTTCATAAGAAATTTATACCCTCTTAAAATTGTGCATTACAAAGTAAAATTAATAACAATTAACAATTAATTATTATTCTATTTTATAGATTTGTCATGCGCGTCTGAACATCTGGAATCGTGGAGAATGAAATATCCCGACAAGATGAGACAGGTATGAAATTTATAATTATTTTTAAATATACTTTAAGTCTGTAGAATATATATGCATATATTTGGATGTATATCCATAATACCTAGAAGTATAAGAAGTAGTATATCATTAATTCTTTAATGTAATATTATTATTTTAATTTAAAATTTGCAAGATTATTTTAAAAGTTGAATGTTTTCTATTTTGTTTTGATGTCAATATTCTTCTATGTATGAGAAGTAGCTTGCATGTAATTTTAGTTCTCTTAAAAATTATCATTTTGACAACTGTTCCCTCAGAATTGAATTCCACCGTTATTAAAATGGTTACTACTCTCTTTTCATGAAAATATATAATTTTTATTTCTTTATTCCAAATAAATTTTATCCTCAGTATCTCTTGCTCTTGGCAATTTATTTATTTTCCAATTCAATTAAGGAGTGAAGATTTTTTTTTTTTTAACGACAAAGTTAAATATAGGGACTCGCTTCACGGCATCGCGCTCAAGAAATAAATAAATCAACCTGCCGAAGAAATCTTTGAATCAGTTAAATAAATCTTCGAAGATAAAAAAGCTATAAAACAATAGATAAATGGGATAAAATAAAGCCGGTCGGATACCACGAAATATTAAGATAATTGCCGCAATCAACCAATTTTCAGCCGTCTCTATCAGGTATCACAGAATACCTAAGGTAATCATTTATACTGTTCCTGTATCAAAAAAAGGTAAAATCAAGAAGCAAAAATTATTTTTTTTTTTTTTGTTTGTTTAATATTTGTATATGTTTACGGGTTCGAATACTTAATAGCAGTTACTATTTCTAAAAGCTCTAACTATACTAGTCTCGAAACCTTAAACTAATTAAATATAATAATAATTAAAAATTCTTTTTACTTTTAGATTTACAATTTATATTTAAATTAAATTTAACATTTATATGTCCAGTTGTATCAAGGTATAAATTTTAAGGTTTAATTATTTCACAAATGATTTATTTTTTTCTTTATTATGCATTAAACACGTTTCTCTAATCTCATTTCATGGTTACATCATACATTCGTAAAAAATAAATCTACAAAAGCTCCTTCGTTTTATAAACATGAACATTTTAGCATATCTTTCAAATATGTGGTGGATTAAAATTAATGTAATTAGCTTATCTTATGAAACGAAAGATTTTATATTATAAGATGAAATAAGCTTTTAGATTTGATGAATTTAAAAGAGAAAGTTAGATATATAGGCAAATGTTTGAGGAAATTCAGTTGGGACCAGTGAAGCCTACAATACTTTAATAGAGTTAGTCTATGAAGTTCTCGAGCGATTATATATATCTAGCTCTTATAGGAACTTATTCTTGATTATTATTATAAAGTTTCAATTATTAAACGAGTGCGTAATATTTATAATGCTCTGTTGATTTCGAAAAAAAAAAAAAAAAAAAAAAAAATGTGTTTATGCTCATAATAGTAAATTCATGATAAATAATTTTAATAAAATTCATTTCGAATCAGAATCAATTTAACTGTAAATACAATGTCACAATCTCCTACTGTACCCATTCGAATCCCAACATGTATGAACAAAAATTGAATAATTGTTTGAATTGAGTTTGCTAACGTTTCAGAAACTGGTATCGACTCGTTGCTCAGTCGATGCACATGACCTTGAGACCTTTTCAATTCCCTCTGCCTCGCCTGTTGCCACTTCTACCGAGGAATTAAAACTGAAATACCAAAATGGAAGCTGTGTAAAAGTTTTCATACTTTTCCTCAAAATCGTGAATAAAATAAAAAGAAAACAGCTAAGTAATGATGTGAATGTGACGATTAGATAAATACATATACTACCATTATGGAAGTATACTTTTTTTATAAATAATTTTTAGAATATATTTTTTATTTTATTTAAAAAAAAAATTATTTTTAAAATAGTTTCTTATAAGTTTTAAATTAAAAAAATAAAAAGGTTCTTGAGGTTCAATTAATAAATAAAAAGAACTATTTTGGCGACGTTTCGAGACTATATTGTTCTCATAATCATCCCCTATAGTGAAAAAACAGGTTACAATAGAATTATATAAGTTATACAAGTTTTTTCAAAACAAAGTTGGACACAATATAGATACATAAAAAAATGAATTAGAATAATTAAAGGCATATAATTACAAAATATAGAGGAGTAAGAAACAACTTACAACGTCACTGTTGGATATCCTATTGGTATCTACTACTACACATAACAATTCTAGTATACAACTGAAATGGGGAATTTCTGTATATATATAAGTTTTTTAAGCTGATACCCTCAAAGTATATTTTTAAACCCACAAAGCTTGATTGTGTCAAAAATAATAAAAACAAGTAAGGTATATAAAAATGTAAATATCTTGATATATATATATATATATATATATATATATATATATATATATATATATATATATATATATATATATATATATATAATAAAGGCTGGATTATATATCTACAGAAGTGATTGATACGGTATAAAATTAATTATAATTGGTAAAACAACAAAATATATACCCAAAAATTAATATAAAAAATAAAATAATAAATAATAAGTATTTTCTTACATTTTAAGATATCAAGGTCCTTCTCCCTAAATATATATATATATTTTAAATTAATCAAATATATTTTTCATTAATCAAATAATTTTCTCATCTAATTATATACTTTTTTCTTTTTGTTAAAAATCCAGTGAAGGATACTGGTTTCAGATCGGCTAGGATCTGACAATTTTTGAGGGTCGAAGGAAATTCTTAGCCAATCTCCTTTCCAACTAATTAGTTTTCGTCTTATTTATATATAAATAAGTATTGTATCTATTTCAACATACTAAAGGAAATATTTATGAAAAAACACTGCCATATTTGTTTGTAAATCCAGCTCTTTCGTTTATATTATTAAGAAGCATTAATAAAGTAAATATAATTGTATGACTTCTACGTAATACAACGAAATATTTTTCCATCTGTTGAGCGCCATGATAAATGACCCAAGCTCCCGAAAGAGCAGTAACAGGTGGCCCGGGATTTCGAAAGGGATTTTTGATTTTGAGAACCTGCTGGAAGCGGGTGGCTCGTGGGGGCAGACGGCTAGACAGGTTGGGGTAGGCCAGACCGATCGATAGTCCCGACCACCCCCAAGGAAGGACGCGATGTCCTGCACTTCTTGGGGGCTCTAAGGATGTCTTCATCTGTGTGTCCTCTTGTGTGTGTCTTCCAAGGGCGTAACACTCCGGAACAATGTCCATTTCGGTTTTAATACTCAGAAACATATAGAAAAAAATAAATAGGATAACGCTATGAAGAAATGTGATTTTCATGATTTTCAAACTAAAAATGTAAATGATATTATTAAAATATTTTATCTCGTTAATTCTATTAAATCCATATTTTATTCTATCATATCACGTATTCGCTTATTATGAAAATTTTTTGAAAAATAATCCTTAAGATTATATTATTTTTCTCTTAACTGTGGAACATCTAACAAAATAAAAATATATATTTTATAAAATTTTTATTTTCTTGTCGTTCATAGCATTATATACATTTTAGTGTATTATATCAGGTTTCATTTTAAACAATATGCACCTTACGGCCAAAATTTGTGTTAAATCACATCCACTACTGGTCAAAAGAGATCATCCTGAAACAATATCAGTAAATTTAAAAGTTTGATATTAAGCAAAAAATAAATTTATTTAAATAAAATTCAACACAGATGTATAGTTTAGGAAAAGACCTTTGAATTTCGTCTGCCTTTAGGGGAAATGAGTTTTAAATACATAATTTAAACAACAATTTAGTTTGCCAACATAAAAAACTTAGATTAAGAAATTTGAAATTCGAGTTTAAAAAAGACAAAAAGAAAATCTTCTATAGGCGTTAAATGAAAACAGGATTATTTTTTTATCCATTTAAAATTTATATTTGACTTATTATCACGTCCCTTTTTTCCATCATATCTTGGAATCTATGTATTGTGGAAAAACTCAAAAGAGAAAAAAAGTTTTTTTTACTTGTAAATAAAAAAACATATATTATAGAGTTAAAGAGAGAGAGGGGGGATATTAAATATACTAAACTTTTAAATTTACCTTTTTCTTTCAGGGTCGTCTCAAACGTTTGACCTATAGTGTATAACTGAATATAAATTTTAATATAATTTTTATTCTCTTTTACGTCATCCTTTAATTAATTCAAATTATTTATTTTGGGCAACTCATATCAAAGAGAATATTTTATTTTTAATATTAAAAATAATAAAATTTGACACCTTAAAGAAATATTCAGAAAAATCCATACTATAATTATATAAAAAATAGTTCAATAAAGTTGAAATTTACAGTTATTTTCAACCGACTTCAAAAAAGAGGAGGTTCTCAACTCGTCTGTATTTTTTTTTTATTTATTAATTTTTTTTTTTTTTGTGTATGTTACGCGATTACTCCGTCAATCAATCAATCAATTTTGATGATTCTTTTTTAGATCGGTAGGGAATACTTCAGAGGTGGTCCCATTAAAATTATTTTGAAATCAACGTAGCACTTTTTAAGAAAAATCAAAAAAACAGTTTAAAAAATCACTTAATTTTTTCCTTAATTACTATGCTCTAAGCTAAAAAAGGAAGTTCACAGCAAACACTCCTGGAAGGTATTCTACAAAATAGTGACAATAAATAATGTAAAATCAGTTATCGACACCCTATAGATATCTTTTAAAATACGGGAAGAATTGAAAGTATTTTAATACAGTTGAGTTGTTGGGTTTAAAAGGAATTTTAATAATTCTTTTTTTTTTTTTAATTTTTAAGTTAGGGTGTCAATAACTATCTGGGGTGCCAATAACTGTCTGGTTTACCCTACGCATTATTAAAAAACTTACAGGAAAATTTCTAAAAACAAAAAAAATTATTTGATATCTTATAATTATTGAAGATAATTTATCTTGTCCCTAACCCTGAATCTTGCATAATGCATGGCATTTTCCCTCTGCTGGAGCATCATACAGTATATATATAATAGTAAAGCTTGGAACGTACACAGGGAATATCAAGCACAGGAATGCGCCCTGAGGACAAATATGAAATGGTAACACCCCCCTTGTTACTAAGGGTAGAGCGACCTTCGCTCGCCCCACCACCCCTCCTCTCTGTCTCTTCCCTCTTCCCTCTCTTCTCTCCCTCCTGTATCTTCCCTAATCTTATTAGTTACAGCAACTGACAGCTACCGTCTTCACTAAGCTCGAGGAACTTGTAGGAATCTGACCTAGATATCCTCTAGTCTAGATGGGATAGATAAATAGATTTCAAAATTCAAGACGTAGGAATTAGATGTAAGATCTAGAACTAAAAATTGTAAGGGTCTCATTCAATATACGATTTCTTATTGAAGATTTGTTAAAAATTTTCTTTTCTGATTCATTTTTGAAAAAAATTATATTTAAAAAGAAATAATAAGAGTTTATTATAAAAAAATGTAGAATCAAAATAAAATCGTGTAGTGACAACTATCTTGGATATTCACTACGTTCTACCAGTGTTATCATTAAAAATGCAAAGAATAATATATATATATATATATATATATATATATATATATATATATATATATATATATATATATATATATTATTCTTTGCATTTTTATAGTTGATAAAATATATCTGATTATTTTATACTATGATTTATCATAATTTTATTATTTAAACTAATTTAATTCAAAATCATTTTAACAAAAAAAATTATGATTGCTATAGTCTAAATATGTGTAAAGTCAAAATAAAATCGAGTGGTGACATTTTGGATATTAACTACGTCCATACCACCACCATCATTTAAAAAACATATAAGTATATTATTTTAATTCTATTCCATTTTAATGACAATAAAATAAATTTGATTATTTATTACTATAACGAAACATAATTTTATTATTTATTCTAATTTATTTCAAAATAATTTTAACAAAAAATATACAATTTTTAAACGTTATAACGTAAAATTAGAAAAGAAGTTTCATTAGACGTTGCACACAATAAGTTTATTATTTATACTAATTTAATTCTCAAATGCAGTTTTTAAATGTTAAAGGCAAAAATAAAATAAAAACGTTTCATTAGACATTGCTCACGATTATGATTGTCTAAATATGTTGAAGTCATTAATCTTAATTAAAAAATATATAAAGACCTACAAGCATTATCATTGAAAAAAAAATAAAAATTAATATTTTCATTTTCTTTCTATGCATTTGCGTAATTAATAATAAAAATATCTGATTATTGATTACTATTATTAAACATAAATGTATTATTTATACCACTTTAGTTCGTAATCATTATAACAAAAAACATACAAGTTTTATTTGTTAAACGTATCATTAAAAAAAAAAAAGTTTCATTAGACATTGCACACGATTATGATTGTTAAATTATGTTAAAATCTTTAATCTTAATTTAAATAATATTCTGCTCCAGTATATTTTTAGCTTACTAATAAATTGATATCTAACAGATTAAATTAATTAGTGAATGTTAGTATTCTTCTGTAAGAGAGTCTTACTGATTACGAAATATTAAAGATTCCAGGGAAATCCGGTAGGTGGGCGACACTGTCGCTTTTCGTTGTAACTTTCCTGTTTACTCCAATATCTTTAATGGATTTTTCATTTTTCATGACGTTCTTTAATTCCAGCTATAAAATATACTGAAAAAAGTTTTTATAGAGCTTTCGAAATTAATAATCAGATAGTTTTATCTTTTTATTTTTAAAGTGTAGCGAATTTTTAAGTTCTACATAGTTACACAACATTACGTAAATTTCATCTTAGATTCATTTTAGTTTTGCAATCAGCTAAAATTTTAAATCGCTAGTTTAAATACCGTATATTTGTTGTATAATATTGAATTATCACTCAAATAAATGTATTTTAAAAAGAGTAGATTTTATTATTGATATGTGTAAATGAATATTTTGGACCTCTAAAAAATATAATGCAGTTCTCTTCAAAAAATTTCTGGAATTTATCAAACCAAAAGTACTGCATTGGATATCGTGACCATGAGAGATGTCTCAGAACTATTAAATGCAAAACGATCTTGGGGAAAATTGACCAGTTGCACGATTTCTTTTTATAATTTAATTGATAATTACATTATTAGTTTTAAAATACATTTATCCGTTAGTAATATTTTCGTGAAAAGTGTCATTTTACTGCCTCTCCATTCTTTTATTAGTATTTATATAAAGTAGGGATTGTGATCTTTCTGCAATATTGTGTTGTTTACTGCTTACGGATGCACCGGATTCCTCAGATATATCTAGAAATAGATCCAACATCCCCTGGAAAATATTGTAAATCTCAAAGGTTAGAGTCAACTTAATTGGGCGAACTGAAATGTATACAAACATGACTATTAATAGATTTGCTCTACTCCTGAGCCAAGAGATATCGGATATCCTCTAGTCATTAGAGCATCGTAATTTGAAACAGTAGCTCCGTGTATCCCTTTCATAAGGGATATACTAAAACATAGTGCTTGTTCATAAGTTGGGGATTTGTTATTTCTCTAAGTTATATAACTTTTAAGCAATAAAGAATATCTCCTGCTCAATACCATAGACTTTGTGTGAATGTGTTGGCATCGGCCTGTTAGGCATGACAAGAACAATGAAGAGCAGAAAACAAAAGGAAAAATCATTATTTAAGATATTAACTTAAAATTAATTATTAATAGTAGTGTTTTGCACACTTTATTGATGAGGTATTTTCGTTTCGTTTGTTTCGATATGTTTATTCAAATTGTTTGATATATAAAGAAATTATATTTCTTTAATGTCGTCTTGCAAATAAAAATCTAAAATCCGATCTTAACGGGGTTGCCCATCAGCGAATTTATTTAAATTTAAATAGGAGCTTTCTAATGTGTCTGTGCTTTAGTTGCCTTGACTAATAGTCAATTTAAATCAGCCCCATTCGAAGTTTATTCTATTTCAAAGTTTTTAACTTAAATAGCAGTTAAAAAAATTTAAGATACAAAAAATAACAGATCTTCATTCCTTAATCGAAACGGATATCTAAGAGTTTAAACTCAGAAGCGTCAACTGTTTAAATTGAAGTATCAGCTAACTTAGACTGACTTTGTAAAAATTTCTTCGTGAAAACGTATGAAATTGTATAGTCAATGTTTAATATATCCACCTGTTACCATGTATTCAAAAAAGTATGTATTCAAAAAAAAAATTTGTTTTAACTTGTTAGAGATCGAAGTGAGTTATAAGAAAATTAATCGAAAAATTAATCGATTAAAATATGTTTGTTTTTTGTTTCTTTCGTTTAACGTCATTTTATAAAACATAGATATATGAATACTCTTGGAATCCAACGATGATTTGTTTTTATTTTTTTATTCATGCCTTCTCTTTCCTAGTTCACTAGTAGATAAGGAAAAAAAAAATGTTTAATTATACAATATGAAAAATAGAAAATAAATGAGGTATCCCTGAACAAAAAGGTTCGTAACTATGTTATGGCATCTACGAATATAAGTACATGATCTAAACTGAAACTTAAGCCTACTTATAATTTATAATTTACAATATTCAATTTTGAATCATGGTCCTATTTCCCACAATATCTATAATAGTTTGAAAAAAACAGATTTCCTGTTCGAAAAAAAATTATATTGTCACTTGACTTCCTTCATTTTATTTATCAGCCATTTTCACGTGATTCATTGAGGGCTTAACGGTGCATCAGAGGTGGGAAAGGCCGGAAATTGGAGCAAGTGCATTTACTTAGAAAAAGTGACTCCCGCTCAAGGGGTGGTTAGTTGCTCTAGACTCCGCCAGAGGTCTCTGCTACGGAAAGTGGGTCAGTAGTGCCATATCGATTTCTAGATGCTACTACCCTTTCCGGTCTCACTCGGCTCTTGGCTTACTTGTAGTACTCGGGTAGTAGATGCTGTCTGTCTATCGACCCCTCATTACCCCCCCCCCCTCCAATTATAAAATAATGAGATATAATGCCAAAATAAAATGCAAATGAAATACTTATATTATTTATGAAAATGTTTTGTGCATTACCCATTCTATAAAACTACTGGTGCGCTGACTACCCTTCCCCCTCCATAATAATTAAATATCAAACAATCTTTTACGATAAATTCGAATTATTTTAAATATTAAGCACTTCATTGGAAGTATTAAATTCGTTTCATATACAATTTATTCATTTAATTATTTTTATAGTTCCAAAATTTATAAAATGTAAGGGCTATGGATTGGTATCACTGATTCAAAAGGGAAATATAAGAAGAGCTCAAACAATATATATATATATATATATTTTATATATTATAATATATTCCTAAAACCTCTAATATATCAACTATGTTTTGAGATTTAAAATATTTTAAATTTCAAGAAAACATCAAGTAGCTGTACTAAATCCATTTAATTTATGCCCTATTTCCAAGCATTTTGAACAGACCCTATCCTTGGGTCTAAGAAAATCTGAAATAAAATTTTCTTGGCTCTTTATCAAACTGTTGAAGTAAATATCCCTCCAACACAGTTATAAAAACTGATAAATTCTGAGCAGAAGATAGTGGTAAACCATTGTTAGCAATGACTCAATTTTAATTTACAATTAGATAGATATCATTTTTGTTTTCATTAGATACCTCTAGTTCATGTATTGATGAGTACTTGAGCTACACAAATATGCGAACTAAGTTTTTCTTAAATGGGTAATAGTTTTTATAGATTTTTATTTGAATTAAAAATGTAGTATTTTTACAAACCAGAATACTAAAAGAACTCTTACTCATAATTCATGACAATTACAGGAAATAATATATTTTATATAATTAATATATATAATATATTACTATTTCTTTAATTAATAAAGGAATTAAAATTAAAAATATTTTAACTAATCATTTTGTTTAACAGGAGGAGGTGGTTGAGGAAGAAGACTGGGACCCGGCAACAACTCGGGAGGAGGAGTTTGAGAAGCATGCAGTGTACTTGGTCCTGGACCAGGCACCTCCCCCAGGGGCTCCCAATCGAGCTGAGGCATCTTTGCCTCGCAACTTGGTCCTCAGGCCTAGCCAAGCCTTATCTGATGTAAGTATTTTACTTAAATTTTTGTAACAATCTTCATTAGTAGAGTCATTATTATATTTGTAATATTTATTTTGTTATTTCAGGTGATGGGAGTTTGGAGTACAAGTTACATACCGAGAGGTACAAGGTTCGGACCCTTAGTCGGAGAAGTATATGCTAAAAATGAAGTTCCGTCCACTGCTAATCGCAAATACTTCTGGAGGGTAAGTTTATGTTGTTTTTTATAAGTTTTGGTGTTGGACTCACACTGTTGTAAATTCTTGCACTCTTGGTTAAATAGTTCCTGATTAAAATTCGTCTTTGGATGTTTATATTTCATTAAATGCAATATGAAGGACTAAAAAGAATTATTTAAAAAAAGAAAATAAGTTTTTCCCAAAAAATTATCATCAATTTTTCTTTTCTTCTTAACATCTTTGATATTTATAATGTAAAACTGAATACCGTAGAATCATATGGGGGAAATATTTTTGGGAAAACTATTCGATATTTTCTTTTTTCTGGAACAGGTACAGATCAAGAAGGATGTGGGATTGCTATCCAAGGTAGGCATTTCTTCTTCTCATCTGTACTGTCTTATCTGTTTCTATAGTGACTTCAAAATTTCCTTCCTCTCTTTGGATATTATTATCTGTACAATCTAGAGCATGTACCACTTGAAAATTGACTAGAATTTTCCAGTTATTAGATGCTTTACTTTCATAGAAACATTCTTTTAGTCACAAAGCATGTTCAAATTTAAGATAAGAAGCACTTCTTCACAGTTCACTTAATTCAAAAAGTAAATAAAATTTTACATTTTGCCATGTCAGTAAAACTGGCTGAAAGTGTTAACATGCACATTAGAAGCAGAGTTTTAAAAATATTTATTAATTTGAGGAGGCTTAACTGACAGTAAGATGACAGTAATTTAGCACAACGTGCTGAAATATGAAGTGTTTGCTAAAATCTACAAACAATTATTTGAGATAATTATGATCTCATAAATTTTAAACTTGAAATAAGATATAAAATCATTTTATTGTGAGAATATCCATTGTAGTTTTGAAGTTATTCTACAGTTATTTGTTATGATATAAATTAATGTTTTTTTACAGGTTTACAAGGAGAACCAACTGTTCTACTACATTGATGGTTATGATGTTTCTAAATCTAATTGGATGCGTTATGTCAACCCTGCCTACTCTTCCGAATCTCAGAACCTTATTGCTTGCCAGTATAAGGTGTGTAAATCTCACAGCTATTTGTTATCTCTCTTAGAAACTACACTTGTAAACTGTTTTTAATAATAAATTTAATATTTTTTTTAAATCAATGAAAGCAAATGTCTCATATTAAATTTAACTTTTCAGATGTCTATTTACTTTTATACTATCAGGCCTATCTTGCCTAATCAAGAACTTCTTGTTTGGTACTGTCGAGAATTTGCGGAGAGGTTGAATTATCCACTTACAGGAGAACTGATGCTCCAAAGAATACGTAAGTAACATCAGATAATTATATATAATTGGTGTAATTAAAATAAATTTTGAAATTAACATAAAAATAATGATTTATAATAACAAATAATTATTTTTTTTTTTATTATAGGCCAGCAAGTTCAGCAGAGTGGAGCTCCTGTTAAACCTGAATCAACAACTGTACCTGAAGTGGTGAGCTCCACTGAAAAGCCTGCTTATAGTGATATCATGAATAATAACTATCAGCGGGGGCGATCTTCTTCCCCAGAACTCTCTGAGGTCAAAGAAGAAGGTAGTTATTATCAATTAGTTATGAAGCAGTTATTGCATGATGTATTTACTTTTTCTTTCTTCAACTGGGTTTATTAAACAAAAAAAAAAAAAAAAAAAATTAGAGATGAGGCATAGAAAATAAAATTTGTTACTGTTCCTTTTCCAGGAGGAGAGAAAGAAGCTGCTGGCTCTGTTAGATCTGATGAAGGCTATCATAGTCATGGCTACCATGATGAGGTTTTAACACCTCCTGGCCACTCTTCTGACAGCGATGATCCAGACAATAATTATGTTCTTGATTTTAGGTATGTGTCAATATTCCAGAAAAAATTGTTTTAATTTTTCTATGATCATGTCATCATCTTATGTCCAAAAGTAACACCTAAATTATGATATGGTTATTGAAGCGTAAATCTCATATACAATTTCATAATTTATAGCAGCAAGAAAACTGGTGAAGAAGGAATGGATATTACAACAGTCGAAGAAGTGGATACTGTTGTTGGAACAGCCCCTGTGGCGCAGACCACTGTAGTTGTAGGACCTGGCGTCCCACTCCCCGTCTCTGGGGGCGGGGAAGAATATAGAGATAGGAATGAGTACAGGAAAGTGAAGATTAAAATGTCTAAAGCTTATCCAGCAACCCCAGGCCTGAAAGAAGATGTAAAAGATGAAAACAAAGAACCAGTACCACAACCGTCCATTTTAGAAAACATACTCTTAAGGAATAAAGAAGAAAAGGAGTCACCTCCCAGTAGCCCGACTGAGATGGCTTACAGCTACAAAAAATCAGCAAGATATGGTAATTAATCAAAATTATCTGAAATTATGTTTCTTTTTATGGTATTTGTATGATAACAAAGTTGTTGTCAGTTTCAAATATTAATTATTTATTAAATTTTTTTTTCAGGAAATGTACCTGTGAGTCCTGATTCAACAGGAGTTGCTCATTACTCTCCTCCACCGAATTATCCTGAATATCCTTACTACAACTACCAGCCGCAGAATTACTCACCACCAAGTAGTTCAGCATGGTTTGGGCAGAACGGAAATGATGAATTCCCACTTTCACCGACAGGATCTCGGGGGTACAGGTTAGCCCTTCTAAATGAAATTCAAGAGATTTGTCATATTTCTTATTTGATTTTGTTAGAATTTCATTGCTAAATAATATACCATATAATTAAAAATATCTTTGAAAAAATTATTATAATAATAGCATAATATTTTTATCTTTAATGGGTAATGAATGACTCAATGGAATAGCAACTCGGCTTCAAAGTTCTAGCCAAGCGGGGCAGAAGATTTATTCTTAAATTTATACTAACATCTGAAAATAGACTTTGGGGTTGGAGTATGATATTTGGGGCTAGAGTATGATATTTCTATGAAGTGATAAATTCAAATTTTTGTAGAATTATCTAACAACAGAACAAAATCTTGGTCAAATGATTCTTTTATAACTGTTCCAAATCACATTCTGAACCCAAGATCCTTCATGTATTGTGATATTTAGCTCTTTTGTTCAAATGAAAGTACAAAATAGATTTAAAATATGATGTATAGCTATGCTCGAGTAATACATATATTTAACACATATTCATTAAATAGATATTGTTTTCGCAGATGTAGTGTCAGAATTTAAGAAAATATTTTTATTTTCTATGAAAGCACAATGCTTTTTTAATTAATATTCACATTAAATTAATATTTCTCATTGATAAAAGCGTACAAAATATCGAATATCATGTTTACTTAACAAAAAACCCTCTTAATTATAGATATTCATATTTTTTAAATAATCCATTGTAATTTAAAAGTTTAAATAAAGATAAAAATTTTAAAAAAAATAAAAGAAAATGAAACTCTAACGAAATTCAAATCTGGATATAATTTCCAAGTATTAAATTCTGAATTATGTAAAAGAGTCTAAATGAACGACTAAACCTTAAAAATATTGTGACAAATCTGGTTGAAAAATAGTGGTAGTTTTGATGTATTAATTAATTACTGTACTATGTATTAAAAATATGTTTATGTGGAACTTGTGTTATAATTAAAATTATTTTAGGTCACTTCCTTATCCGCTGAAGAAGAAGGATGGAAAAATGCACTATGAATGCAATGTCTGCTTCAAAACATTTGGCCAACTCTCTAACCTCAAGGTGCACTTACGCACCCACAGTGGCGAGAGACCCTTCAAGTGCAATGTCTGCACCAAGAGTTTCACTCAGTTAGCTCACTTGCAGAAACATCACCTTGTTCACACTGGTAATATACTATTTCTAAATTATCCAATAATTTAACTTGGTTAGATGGTAGAACTAATGAATTTGATCTAATATTACTTCAACGACAGTAACCAGACTTATTTGGAAATAAGTAATTGTCCTTAGGGCGTCAATTAGTTCATAGTTCTTAAAATCTAAAATTCTTCAAAAATTCATTAATGCTCCTTATTTTGTAAAAAATAAACTTATCCATAATAATATTAATTTACATGTATTACTGATTTGCCCCAAACCAGATACTTCTTTAATAAGCTCCACACCCAATGAGACTTTCAATTCTATTCCCAATAACCTTCCAAAGCATCTGAAAAGCTTATGGTCTGAGGACCTTCTAATATAAATCTGTTATTAAAGTTGCTTTAGAGTCACTGACATGCCATTAGTTCACAGTTCTGCTAATTTGCTTATTTTATTATTATACATTTTTAAATATCAATAAATATTTTTTTAAATAAATCTATTTCATAAATACAATCTGATTGTTGCTATAAAAATATTGTGAATAATAATATTTTTTAAAACATGTATAAAAGTAATTATTCATATTAACACTCACTGAGCAGCTCAATCTTTAGTTTTGATAAGACAACTTATAGTCACTCATTTTAAAATAAACATTTCTTCTAATTCTTGAAGTTTTAAAATAATAACACTATCAATATAACAATAAAATTGTTAATATTTTAAGAAATATTTTGAATTATGAAATTCAAAATAAATTTTATTATTATTACTAACTAATATTTATTAAATCATTCTTCAACTTTCAGGTGAAAAGCCCCATCAGTGTGAGATATGTAAGAAAAGGTTCAGCTCAACGTCCAACCTTAAAACCCACCTTCGCCTGCATTCGGGGCAGAAGCCGTACGCGTGCGACCTCTGTACAGCAAAATTCACTCAGTTTGTTCATCTCAAGCTACACAAAAGGCTTCACACCAATGAGAGGCCATACACATGCCAAGGATGTTCAAAGAAATACATTTCTGCATCTGGGTTAAGGTTAGTTTTCAATCTGCCAATTATTTTCTTCCTTCTCAAACTAATTTTTTGCATTAAAATAAAAGAGAGAAAAAATATTCTGTTATAATTAACCAATTCTATTACAATAGGACACATTGGAAGACAACAAGCTGTCGGCCAAACAACATGGAGGAGGAGATAGCCCTAGCTGCAGCTGCTGCCGTGACTTACCCATCCCAATACTACTACGAGTACCAGGGGATGGAAGTTGGTGCTGGTTAGTATATTTTTTCATTAATATATATTGATTATATTCATGTGATTGATATTATTTTTTAGTAATTATTTATAGTGCCTCATCAAAATCTCATAATTCATTTATTTGCTTACTTATATATAATAACCAAGATGTTTAAATTTGAACCTTAAGCGTACTATAGCTGTATGTTATTTAAAGTGGAATTATCCTACACCTTTTAAATATTACTTTAAGAAATATTTATTTTTATATATCTATTTAATGTTATTCATTTATTTAATTAGGTGAGAAAGAAAACCACGAGGCTGATTCCAGAGAAAGTTTTGATATTGAGCGACCTCAACAGGAACAGCCGACCCGACCAACCGTCATTGAATCATCACAACCTCATATAATTGAGTGCACTTAGTCTGTTGTTGGTTCATCAGCAAAAAAGCCTTTTCTGTGATAAGACTATATATGTATTTGATAATATTATTAGCTAGTTTAAGTTAAGGCCCATCAAGCCAGCCTCTTCGCTCAATTTGAAAACAAAAGAAAAAGGCTTGGCTTTCCTTTTTATGTTATGTCCCTTAATGTGTGTCAGTGCATGTGTGTTTGTGTGTGTGTTGATGTGAATACTTGTTTACGAACTGAATGTGTTGCTTTACGTTATGTACCTGTACCTTTTCTTTTTTTTTTTTTTTTTTTTGGCTGGAATTGCGAAACTTTTTTGCTTAAAATGCCTTAAAGGCGTTGTAAATAAACTGCTAGAAAGCATTTTGCTGCTTGAATAAAACATCTAAACAATCTGTTGATGCTAATGAAGATCAAGCATAACAGAAGATTTAGATACAAAACAAGAAGTGGAATTGGGATGTCTATTTGTGGGAGTCTCAAATTCTTAAAAAAAATTTTTACTAAATAATTATCAAATGAAATTTACAAGTAGGTATTTTTCAGTGCCACAAAACAAAGCTTTACTTTGAAATTACAACTTAAAAATAAAATCCCATTGTCTCCATTTATATGCACTCCTTCTCTACTTCTTGTCGTTAAGTCCATCTGCCTTTTTTTTTGGCAATTATAAATAAATTATTATAGTAATAAGAATCTGTGTTCAAATTAAACTATAATAAAAATGCATTTCTAGGTGTAAAGATACATTAAAGAACATTGAGACAATGTTCTTATATTTTATCCCTCAAACCTCTTACAATTCTACATCTGCTTGTGTAAATACTTTTAAAACTTGTGTGTTTATTAACAACGTCTTTTTGATAAGTCTCATACCAAAAAATAAAAAAATAAAAAAATAATATATATATTGACTCAGAAATATGGATCTCTAGAGAGTATGACTTCATGTAACGCAGCCTCTTTGCCAGTTATTTACATTTTTGAATTTAATATATTAAAAACTTTAAAGTATTTACATATTTAATATTTATGATAATATGTAAGTGCAGCTCTGTGTCGAAAAAATTAACTTTTGTATATTGATGTTGATTGTGTATCAATGTTGGGTGTTGTCCAATCGGCCATGGCTAGCTACCACCGTTGCTGGCGATCTCATAATGGAAAAATGAAAAAAGCTAACTATATCTCCTCGCTTTTTTCATTGTTCTGTGTATCTAAATCTGAGAAAAAGTATCAGTATTAGCGTAATCGCAGACTCACAAAATCTTATACCAGTGTTCAATTTAAGATACCAATTATATTTGAGTTGATTTTATTTTAATATATATATGTATGGATTACATTATTATAATATAGTTTAGTCTCTTGACTTAAGAACAAGTTTCTGAAACGACTGGCTCACAACAATGCCTGAGAGAAACTTAGACTGCGATTTAATATTATTTTATAAATATATAAAAAGTAAAAAAAAAAAAAATTGAGATTGTTATTTTAATCTCTTTAAGTGCAAATCCCAGGATATTTGACTGGTTATTAGTTCTGTCATGTTAATATATATATATTTATATAAGAAAAACTTAGCCCTCTCATCCTCTTGTATATTTGTTGTTAATTAGAAATAATTTATTTCATTAGTATTTCTACTAAAGGGGTGACTGAGTTTCTTTCTAAAGTTCAAAAACTGAAAAAAAAAAAAATCCATCTATTTCAACCCATTATTTAGTGTAATATTTATTACTTTTGTTTAATAGAAAAGTTTTACATTGTATAAATTTTGTGAATATTGGCATCCTTGACGGGTCGATTTGTATAAAGTATTTATTAGGTAAATATTGTATTTTTGTTATGTACATATGTCCTGGGTGGTATAAATAGAGTTTATTTATCTTAATAGTATGTATTGTATTTAATGGTTGTTTCTATTTAATTTTTTTTTTGTTCACTTTCGACGACTGAGCCATTCTGTATAATTATATTTCTTAATAATTATAAAGTTTGGAAAAATAATATATTTTTGACTTCTCTTTTTTTTTCCTCCTAAATAATCCTTTCCAATTAATACCTGTAGTCAAATGGAAGATAATTTAAATGCACCTTTTTAAATATTGATTAAATTATCAGATAAAGAATTATTACTTTTTGAGATTTCTTTTATAAATGTTACAACACTACCAAGGGAGCAAGGTAGCTCAGTGGGTAAGGCACTAAAGTGCCATGCTCCGGGGCCTGAGTTCGAGCCTGGCTGAAGGCAGAAAATTTAACTTCTGTTTCTTCCACCATTGATTGACTTCAGGGTCTTGGAGACCCTTCTGGGGCACACTCAGCCGCTATAAAAAGGATAGCCTTAATTTGGGAAAAACCTGGTGGTTGAGTGTGATTGCTGACCACATGGAGGTGTCCTTGGAAGGAGGTGTCGTGGAAGGAGGTGTCCTTCTACAACCGTTGGTCATGTAACAATACAGTACATAGCAATTCAGATTTACAACACTATCTCATTATATCCAAAAGATATGAATTTAGAATTAAGTAAAGACAAGTCTTTATTCTCCAATATTCTCCTAATTTAATTTAATTTTGATAAAAGTTTTATTCGTTTTAAAAAATTAATACTTCTTTACTTCAGACTATTTATAGTTCAAGTTTAATGCGCAGAATATGCACCTAAACTATAGTTGAATAGTTGAATTGAGATAATAACTTAAAATAAGCATCAAAACACACTATAAAACAGTTACCTCTTATGGTACAGGGAAAAGTTGTTAATAGATAAAACAAGAGAATACTGCCTAAATCTAGATATTTTACCTGATAATTTATTAACAAACATACACTTAAAAGAACAACAGTTCTTTCAACAGTGTTTCTCTTTTTTTTTTGTTATCAACTGTGTTAAATCTTTGAAATTTAAGATATTCCTCACCTTATTGTACTTGGCTGAACTAAAAGTAATAGATAATTGTTTCTTCTAGCTCTGATTATTTTAAAAAAAAAATCTGAAAGCTTTTTAATTTCGTGTACAGGATCTCATTTCATTAAAAGGTCATTTTGAACTTTTAATAGGAAGGAAATAATAACTTCCATTTTCATGTCCATTTAGAAAATAGCAATTAGAACTGCAATACTTAATTATTAATCCAATATCGTTTAATCTTTCTTTAAGAAACATTTAGTGAGAAAGAGGCATTGCTATAACTGTTGCAAAAGGGCTTAAGCTATGTTCACAAAGTTTGTCATATTATTTAAAGTATTACTCCATGTTATAAGTAATTTAACGCTCTTACTACAGCTCAGAGTGTAAAACTATAATTAGAAATAATAAATGTAAAAATATTAGCCTAATAATATTCAGTTCTAGTTAGTTCTAGAAAAAAATTGAGTTATTGTTTGTTTTTTAATAAGATAAGCTATGTTCTTTTTTTTTCTATTTCAACAAAAACAGTATACAAAAATCATATGTCCTATAAAGCTAACTGTAATATCAATGCATTTCTAATTAATTAAAGGAACCTCTATTTACTGATTTTACTATATGATAAATGACGCTTTCTTGTAAGTATAAAAATTATTATTATTTTTAGTGCTACATTCCAGATAAGAGAGACAAGCCAAGTACTATAGAATTTACTATCAATTTTCTCAGTTAAGTGCTACTGCGCTCCAGTTGTGAAACCAAATAGATTTTTTGATTCAGTAGCAATACTACCTAAAATTAGGATTGATGAATTAATTGCCACTTCTATTGGAATTATTTTATTAGAATACTTTTGAAGTTAAATACACGGGAAAAACTGGACGATCGGTAAATCAATGAGTAAAAGAACATATAAGAGCATACAATAATAAAACCCAAAATTACTATTTCGCTATCCATCTAAATGAAAATAATCATAAATTCAATAAAGACTCGGGAGTAAAAATAACACATCAAGTAAAAAATAGTCTAAAATTAAATATTTATGAATCATTAGAAATAATAAAATTGTTTAAAACCGATCCAGATTTTTGTTCAAATGACCAGATAAACATTTCCAATTGCCCCGTTTTAAAATTTATTCCCAATAGGAATAGAAAAACCTTCATAGGGTAAAATCCCATGGTATACCCCAAAAACCTACCTGCCCCCTTCCCTTTTCCACGATTGATATATTTCAGGTATCTGTTAAATCTTCTCAGTTGTGTACCAATATTTGATTTCTTGTCTTAAATTTTTCAAAACTTTAGTATATATAATCCATGTAGCATAGTTCTGATGTGTTGAAAATTTTGTGTTTTAGAACTGAAGATGAATGTTTAGCATTTGAAACTAGTACTCTTATAAAATAATTCCAATAGAAGTTGCAATTAATTCATCAATCCTAATAGTATTGATCCTTCTATAACATCATGCCTACCTCAAATTATAATCTATAATAGTAAAATTATATTTTCCTGCATTAGTGAAAAATGATTGGATCATAGACATAGTAGTTAGTCAGCTTTCCCTTATTACTACATACAAACATTTATTCATAACCTAAATATTCTATACACTCTTATAATTTAATCATTATTTCCTATGTGAAAGTAGCAACAAGAGCTCTAAAATATAGATGATTAATTTGAATTCCTACAGATTACATTTTTAACAAGGAGTTTATTTTATCCTAGGCTACAACCGATACTAGCTCACATTAAATTGACATGAAGGGTGTGGTTATTGATTCAAGTATTATAAATCTTTTTTATGTTTGCTTATAATTAAAAGTATATTTTTTAAATGAGAACAGGCAATGCTTCTGATTTGAGAATAATCAGGCACTACCTTAATATTGCCACTCCTGGTCCCCATGCTTTTTACATTGTTTAATTAGTTATTAATCTTTATTCCGTTTAATGAAAAAAATTTTCAATGAATTTGAGCTCTAAATAAGCCTATCAACATTTTCACTAGTTCTTTTCCTTCTCTATGCATATATTCCTAATATTTTGCTTTAAATTTAAATGTGTTTCAAACTTTTTCTCTAAATACCCAATGAGAACAAATAATATGGAATTTCATTTTTGGTACATTAAAAAAATTTTAAATGATATATCTTCACTTTTATTCAACTTCTACTAAGCAAACTGCAAAATAAAATCAATTCAGTTTAATTAATTTTATGTATTTGTTTATTCAGTTTTATCATTATTATTTATTTATTATTATTATTATTATATATTTTATTTTTTTTTTTATATTATTATTTTTTTTTTTATTTTATATATTTATTTTTTTTAAGATCAACTATTCAGTTAAAACATTTCACTGAAGTTGATTACTGATTTATTTTATTAGAGGTGTTATCGATGGCCAGTAGCCCTAAACCTACAGACATATCTTGTATACCCAAAAACAGCCTCACTTTGCACCACTTTTGTTGAAATTCATTCTTTAACTACCTATAATAATTGTTATAATGCATGTATTAAAATATTTGCTTTGAACAATTAGCTTACAAATGCTGTTGATTCATCGCTTAATCTTAGAATTGCAAAATTTACAAAACTTATAATTAATTTTATTGTTTTTAAACTCTGGTGCAAAGTCAACCGGATACCCGTGACTTTATAACACTAATGTGTTTTCATTAAAAAAAACCATAAGAAACGTATTTTGGTGCAAAGTCAAAACTTGATAGTAGTTAAGAGGTGCACAGTCATTTCTTGATAGTGTTTGGAGCTTAGCCTAGTGATGTTTTTCTCTGTTTGTAAGGATACTGTTAAAGGAAACGATTGTAAATTGCAATGTTTTTTATCAAAATAAGAAACAAGATTGCTCATATTTTAAAGGTTAATTGAGGAACGATAGAAAATACAAGAACATACCAACCAAATAACGACTTAAAACATGCATAAACAACTTAAAAGAACATAACAACTATACATATACAAGTTTGGTAAACAAGGAACAAAACGATACCTATAAAATAAATTGCACACAGATTCTTAGAGAAACACTTTTGGAAAAATGCGATCTACAATGGTTAGACAAAAATTATTAAAAATCAAAAACGAACACTAGGACTTGAAACAATTTAAAGCTATAACTAGGCGAAATTCAATCAGCATTCATCAATATACTAGCAGGTAAATGATAAAAAAACTTACTAACAAAAAGCAAAATGTTATTCCAAATAATTTGGATTTTTACTAGCCTATTAACTCCTTAACTTCAAAATATCCTCATTAATAGGTGGAGTTTTTTTAGGAGGTTTAAGAGGAGCAATGCTGCCTAGGTTTAGTGTTAAATTATTTCCATATATACGCATGTTGTTTCTCATCTTTCTCAAAATGTCCGTACTTATTACCCTCATATATGAATATCCTTGGAGGTTTTATATCTAAAGTGAAACATTAATCAAAGGTTAGTTTTTAATCATATATTTAAAAAAGAATCTGAAACACAACATTTATCTAAACAGCCTTAACTTTTTAAAATTTGTTTACCGGTTATAAAATTCCTTTCTTAAATTACAAGAAATAAATATTTACAAGTATGTTATAAATCCTAAAAAAAATTAGAAATCAACAGACATATAATGTCATCCAAACAAGTCAGATTACAATTTTTGATTGATTTTTTCTACAAATACAGTATTACTGTGACCCCATAGATGCTGAAGTAAATTTATAAATTTGATTTGAAATTCATCTAAAAATCATCATCCAAGCATAATTATTTAAAATTATTAAGTTCCTGCATCTCACTTTTCAGTATTTTAAGATATAGTTAAGCTTTCTGCATTTCACTTTTTCAATTTTTTTTTTTTTAAACTTAAATTCATAAAAAATATTATAACAATATAATAATGAATGTTAAAGTCTAACATCGTTATTTCAGTAAAGTAAATTTAATTTTGTAAAGGATTAATATTCCAATAACAAATTAACAAAGTAGTTTTTGTTACAAACTGCTTTGTAAATTATTATGATTTAAATGTAGAAAAAGTTTAAAATAATTTTAATTGAGATACAAGATGTAATCTTAAGTATACTTCTGTAGAAATATCTGGATAAAACTAGAAAGCTTTTTGGTGACACTTTTTCTGATTTATAAATAGGTATGAGTATTTGTGTCAAGACAGAAATTTTCTTCTGAATATCTAAAGTATAATGATACTGATTTATATTAAAATTTTCATCAATAGCAAACTAAAACAATTAATATAAAGCAATAATGATTATATTCTTCATGAGGATTATGATTAAAAAATTAAATGATTTAGTTTGGACTACAGGAAGGACCTTAAGTCAGCTACTGCTCGTCTGAAAACACAAATATCTTCCTTTCAAAAAGAGGAAATCGCTTGTTTAAAAAGTGGTCTCGACTTAAAAAAATAGAGGCAACTTTCACCCTTTTCCAATACATAACTCGACTACATCTCATCCAGTAATTCCCAAACAGACTACAATACCACAGGAATTGAGAGCAGTCACTCTTGAGATCATCCGAGGAATAATGTTTAGCAGGACTGGAAAAAAAAAAAGGCACAATAAAAACATCAATTTCTCCTTCTTGAAGATAAAGTTCCCATAGAACAGCCAATAGGAGAAGCAGTAGTATTATTCCAAATGAGTACCAGACCTGACTACCACCAAGTCATCATCTATTTAAGATAGAAGTCATGAAGTCCGGCTTTCGCCCACTCTACAGACAAGGGGAAATGTCTTCTCTTCATCTAAACACTTGCAAAGAAAACTATTGACAATATAAGATCTACAGAAAAAAATAGAAATGACATATATTAGAAATCTAGATGTTTTATAGCTGAAATTGCTAATGATATTGTAACAAAAAAAATGTAATAATAGTAAAAAACATAACAATATATATACATTGTTCATTGTACTGTAAAACCTAGTCTCAGTTTATCATGGAACTTAAAAATGGCATTTTGGATTATTTAATTACATATTTTCTCCAATCATTCTATACCTTCCTTCAAAATTTTGTTTTAATTTTTTTGCTTTTAAAAATAAAATTAACATGGTCTATGTTACGCATGTGGAGGATGATAGAGATTTTTTTTTTTTTTAAGATTTTTTTTTTTTTTATATTTAAACTATTTCAATTTGTGCAAGAGAAATTCAATGAACTCTAAGGTAATAGAAAGGGTGCTCACAGTGTCCATGATTAAGATTCTACTTATTGTTTTTATGAATGTCTAAGTTCTGTAGGTTTCTGTTTAATTTGTTTAAAAATGACAAAAAATAAATATTTGTTGAAAAATGAAGGTTACAAGGTCAAACAAATTAAGCTTTTATAACAAATCAACCAGAAAAAGGTGAGAAGAGGGAGAACATGAACAAGTGCATTAGCTCCTAGCTAGTGCTGCTACCTATTGAAGAAATTGTGAAACTCTTCTTACATTATATATAGGTTTAATTTAAAACACTTTTTTGGTTTGTTTCAATGTAACCACCAATGGCAATAGACCCAAGTTACAGTTCTTTGGTAATGAGAATTTTTTTCAAATATTTATTTTACATTGTTAGGCATGGTTCAAAAACAATTCATTATATCATTGATAATATTTTCTATTTGAACAACATTTGAAGAACAGAAAATGAATGAGAATCTGTATAACCAGTTAACTTTAAATAAAAAAAAATATAATATATACATATATATATTATTCAACTATATAGCAGAATATATAATTTAAAGAATGGTTCCCATTTAATATGAAGTTTTATAACTTTGGTTGTGTCTTTGATGAACTACTTTTGTTTCCTACAATGTCAGGTCACCAATGCTGTTTCTGCTTGTTTCACATAGCAATATTAAAAAAGAAAATATTATTAATATTCTAGTCCATTGGCAATGTAATTAAAAAACAAATAAATAAAATATCGGAAATCTGATTTTCAGGTAATTATATATTATTTCTTTCTTTCTGCTGAAAATTTGTTCTGAAAATCGCTGCATTTAAAGTAAAACTAAATAATTAAAATGAATACTAACTATCAAAAAAACAAAAGTAGTTAGAAGGGAAGGGTAATCAATCAAGTGATTGATACATTAATTAATGCATAACAGCTCTGCAGTATGTTGATTTGAATAAGTAATTGGGAGTATATTTAATTTTTTTTAAAATTAATATAAATATCTAAGATATTACTTTTGACTTAATTACTAATGTAGAGTACAGGGGAAAATGAGCCAATTTTATTCTTGGTGAATTGAGTTTATAATTTTTTTTAAATATTGTGATATTTTGTAATTTATTGTGATTTTTTTCCTGAAACATCAAGAAAATTATTTCAATATCTGAAATAAAAAAAGAAACTTGTATGATAATTGTATTGTTTTTTATGAAAAACTTGATCTGCTGTAAAATACTAAAAATATGATTTGGCCAGTTCTTCATCTTTACTCTTCAAATATAAGATAATAAAGAAAAAAATCTTCAATACGATCCATTCATATCCTTATCATACATGGACTTAAATTAAGAAATTAAATTTAATCTATGAAAAATATATTTGAAAATTCTTCTTAAATTAATATAAAAACGTTAAAGTCTAAAATAATTATTACATAAAATTTAAAAAAAAAAATAGTTTCGTAATAAATATTTACTTCAAGCTAATTTTAAATTTGTATACTAAGAAAAAATCTTTACTTTTGAAATTAATATTTTGAAAACAATTAACTCATGAGTCACTCTATCCTGGTTAAGTTTATAAAAATTTCAAAAAAATCTTTCTAATGATCTCTTCAAAAAAATCAACCTTTTTCTAATGATCTCTTCTCTTGATTTTAATAGATTAAATAATTTATTTTAACTCTTCTATAAATTATATATAACAATATACTATCAGGCTGAATTTAGTGATATTCTTTTGTCTTCAATATTTCATTTTTTTTTTTTTTTTTTAATAAACAAACAACCTGAATGTTTTAATTTTGTATTAAATATAAGGGATATTTATAAGTAACTTCAGCCCAGTATCTTGGGCTATGACTATTAACCACCAAGTATTATTCCTTTCTCCAAAATCCTTCTTATCTGTTCCTCATCTACTTCCTGATTCAACCAGCTACTTAGAATAAATATTCTTTTGTTTACATTATACCAAATTTTTTTTAGCCACTTGATTGAATTTATTTTAAATCTTTTAATATTTTTTTTTAACCCAAATTTCAACTTTCACTTGTTTTCACCATTTTCTATTATTATCTATGCCAGAAGTTTTTTTTTTTTTTTTATTTGACTCGTAGATTGAAAGCTTAGAAATAAATCAACTGTACATCTACTTTAATAACCAATAAAGAAAGTTAATTTTTAGAGAAGAAAAAAAAAAGCCTTTAAGATTAAATCTACATGTACAAACTTGAACTAAAAAGTAAAAATTTAGAGCATTAAAAGACAATCAAAGAAATTATCGATACTTATATACCTGTTCACAATTTATGATCAGTTATTTTTGGAGAGTGTAATCCTGCCTTTGCAACATACTTTCTGCACTTCTTTAAAATTATCAGCTTTCTTTTAATTTCTTTTGGTTTTGGTTGGTACCGACTACAAAAAAAAAAACTGATCATAAATTGTGGATAGATAACTATACCTATACCTATATTTTCGTTCAAGTTTGTACATGTAGCTATAATCTTGAAGTAAATTTTTTTTTCTTAAAAAGCGCTGAGTTATTTTCAATAAAATTTTTAAGGGACCATCTCTGAAGTATAAGTATAAGTATGTTCTAATGGGTTAGTAAGCAGTGTGTATATTTTATCAGACATGTTATATTAGAGATTGGTTTCATGAAAAGATCATAACATTAAATGGTAAAGTAAATGCAAGTAAAAATTACATAAGTTATGGCGAGCCAAACATTCTTTTTCTAAGATTTTTGGCTGAATTTGTTAACTTTAATTAGGGAAAAATAAACTCATCTTCATATAATTTTAACACACTGCACAATTATATTGATAAATTAGCGAAGTTAATTGAAATTTATATTTACAGTTACTTCTTGAAATATAAGTTTGTTTATTAAATTAAATCTCTTTATTTAATGCACAGGGATTGCAATAATAATTCTCTAAACTCATTTAAGTTTCCTGTCAGGTCAGAAAGTACTTTCATAATCTACTTTCTGTTATTACAGTTTTTTTTTTTTTTTTTTTTTCCTCATTTAATGTTTTTTAATGATGGGACCCCTCGAAACAATCTATCAATCAATTATGGTGTACTGTAGTACAATGGGCTCTGAAAAGGGTTAACTTTTATAACTGACTCACATCATTATATGATGATAGTAGTTGTAGACATCGCATGTGATATCAATTACTTTTTGTTCATTGATGATTTCTTGCTTATGGATGTCTGTTACTTCAATGATCAATTGAGTAACAAACTAATCCCTTATTAAATTTATACCTCATGTTCAATTCACATAAGAAAATTTCTTAGTGTTTCTTTAAAACAGTTAATACCTAAATGATTGCGTATAACAAGGTTTTAATAAATATATCATCATAAATAAACATATGAGAAATTCAAGTTTAAACTGTGTTTAAATATACAAAAACAAACATTTTTAATGAATATTTACCCTTTTTAATTTGATAATTTTTATATTTATTTCCTATGTAATCATGTTGAAATATGAAAACTGTTTTTATTATCTTTCCACCAATCCCCATTAATAGGAACAATCTTCTCTGGAGTGATTATTAGGATATTATAGGATATGGCTTTATATTAACACCAATAATGTTGGTAAAAAATTAACCTATTTATTCCAAATATCATATGAAATTATGTGAGCTGATTTGACTTCATTCAAGAACATCAATTTTAGTTCACATTAAAAAAACTGTTCACACTTATTTATGAGGAAAACAAATTGTTGGATTTCCTCTGTACAGGGTGTTCAGCATAAGACTGCAGGAACTTCGGGAGGCAATTCTGGGCATCATTTGTAACAAAAAATTCCCTGTAAACTATAGCTCGATTCTTATCCGTTTTATAGATATTTTTGATGTTATGTTTTTTCAAGAAGAAATTTCTACTTTTTGACAAATAATTGTCTTCTTCTGACTGCGTCTACTGCTAGGCGAAGTTCATTATGATTTTGCCACATTGTATTAAAGATCTCATAAATTTCTTCGATCAACTCCTCTCGGATTTCTGATCTTACTTTGTACACTTTTTACACCTAGCCAAACATTTACCCTGAATTCATGCTGGTAATGAGAAACAACGGATCTGTGTGGGTTAGCTTCCATCCACAAATGGACTTATGCGTGCTGCAATACAATGTGGCAAAATCATGATAAACTTCACCTAGCAGTAAATGCAGTCAGAAAATCAGTGCTTTTTGTTTGTTTATTTCGTTTAACGTCACTTTATGCTGCTATGGCTAATCGGACGAAGATTGGTGCTGTGCATCAGAGAAGAGGAGGACATTTTGAATAATTATTGTAAATTAAGTATGTAAATTTTAATTAAATTATCTTAAAAGTTTCTTAAATTGCAAATATTAGAATAAGATAAATAGATAATTGTGATTAAACTACTTTTTTGATTAATAAAAGTATTTATCATTTCAGAGAATTCTCTCAGTATTTTCCAAAACACACTGCATCTACCTGTTTTCTGTAATTAATAAGCAATGTAATAAGTTGTGATTAAAAAAAATAAAGACTGTTGATTAAGAAGGCATTGAAGTGAATGAGAAAGAAGGTTTACTGGAGGAAGTCACAGTGAGCTGAGAATCCAGTCAATGATCATCTCTTGGGCCCAGGGCAATAAAAAGAAAGAGTCGTTGGAAAATTGATAATGTATTAATGAAATGAATTATAGCTGTGAAGGTATGGCAGAACAGCGAATGGCTGATTATTCAAAGGAAGTAAAAAGATTTTACAATACAAATTATATTTTTTTAGGTTGTGAACTAATAAAGTTACAGAAAACAATAACTTTGGTTACAAAAAAACCCTTTTTATTATTGAATGAATTTAAATAGAATTGAAGCGGTTCCTAAACCAGCTAAGTCCATTTTTTAAATTTTTCATAGCTGGTCAATTACTAGTTTTCAATGTGATTTAACTACTTTTTTGAGAAAACATTTCACTTAAAGATAGTCTAGTAGAAAAACTATTTAATAAAAAATATGGAATTCCAGCCTCAATTAATATAATTTAGTTGTACTGGTTACTGGCATCTCAATAAGATCGGTGCTGTGTATCAGAGAAGAGGTTCCTATCTTTACTGATGAAAAAAAACAAAAAAAATTTAAAAAAAAAAACAGTTCAAATGAATTGAATCCTTTAATTAATTGCAGATAAAGATAAATGAAAAAGTATTTTTAAAAATCTGTAACATTTTTAATATTCTATTAAAAGTTTCCTAATTCCACTCTATCATCATATAAACAAGGAAAGTTTGCAAAAAAATTATCAATAAAATGGGAACCTAATGTTTAGTATGTTAATAGTGTTTAGGAAACATATCGCCGGCCTGGCAGCGGTCAAATAGGGCACTCTCCAAGCCTTCCATTGTTCCAGCTCGTACGCACCCCTGGAGGCTGCGGACATAATTGACTGAAGAACAGAAATAGTTTTTTCGAAGTTTTTTGCGACTAGGAGGCCATGTGGACAGCGGTGAGTCAGGACCAGCTGTGCTCGGACACAACAAATTTTTTTTGCCATCTCTTTATCCTCCATTCTGCCCCGCCGCTTGTCTCCCTTTTCATCTTCATTATCCTCCCCCACCGGTCAGCTAACTAGGGCGATTCAGGAAGCCGTGTCTAGCAGTCAACTCACCGGCGACCGGTCCTCGCTATAGTAACTTGTCATAGTAGTATGATATAACTGAGGAAATATTCATAATTAAAAAAAAAAAAAAACACTTATATATTTTCACATAAAAATATATCAAACAGAAGCTTAAAATAAGTTAATTAAAATTATTTAAAAAATGTATAATGTAGTCCATCATTAAACTGACCAAACTGTGATTTTGTTCTTCTAGAAGTGTGGTATGAAAGAAATCAATTGTTACAGTTATAAATTATTTTTACTCCTCCTTACATCTTGTACTCAGTCCGTAATGCTAATTTTGATTATCTGTCAAAAATCGTTAGCCTACTACAGACTGACAGGAAAAAATTCCAACCATTTGATCCGCTAAAAGTATTCTGTTTTAGACGTTTACTTCCCCATATATTTCAACCAGATGATATGAAAAAAATAATAAATAAATAAAAGTAAGCAGTTAAAAAAAAAAAATTACCAAGTAATTCTTTTAATTTATGAAATTTTGAATTAATGAGGTTTATATCCACCCCTTGCGTTAAATGCGTCTTGTATGGGTCTATTGTGGGGTATAGGTCTAATGTGATTTTAAATCACTTCTTGTGGGATATGCCCCATCTATGGGGAACTGTAATAAATCATGTTAATTTAAAAATTTCTAATTCTATTTTTTTTTTTAAATTTTATATGGTGATTGTTTTGTTTTTAATTAATGTTACAGATTAGATTATTATTGGTTTTTAATTGTTTGCTTAAAGGTAGCATCTACAACCGTTCATGTTTGATGAACCAATTGCAACTTAGAATTGCAGTCAAAGTCGAGCGACTATTTAAAGTTGCCATTTTTAACCCATGAAAAAAAAAGGAAAAAAAAAAAAAAGAGGTTCTCAATTCGATATCAATATTATTTTTAAATCAGTTTGTTTGTTTTAAATATATTATTTAATTTTATTAGTAACTATATATCCAACCATCCTTGGCTCATTTATTATCCAATTCCATACATCCTTATAATCCTTATATTATTATTTACTGTATATAGTATCTTGTATAGTTAGAGGTTTTTTGTCTTTATTTTCATTTATTTATTTATTATTATTTTAATTTATTTTTTTTAAAATTATACATCTTGAATGAATGGATTCATTATCAACCATATTAGTCATTGCCATTGATAGAGAAAGCTTTAATATTTATTAAATAACACAATTTGTTATTTATTTCAAAACGTTTCAATAATGTCAAAAAATTAAACAATAAATGATACATTGTTTATAAAAACTTATTATTTGAATTCTTAATGGCTAGATATTATTTTTGAGAACGACAAAATTATGACATATACGATTTGTTTTTCATCCCCTCGCTTCTAATACCAGCTGTGATTGATTACTTAAAATGGAATGAATGCCCACGTTACCAATTTTTTCAGGACCTCTCAGAAGAAAACCTCCCATCTTCCAGATTAGCTAGCCATTTAGATATTACTACACTAACATATGTTATTATCTCATCAGTTTGTCAACTTCTGAATGCGTAGCGTATTATTATTAGTACCGATTAAATTTAATATCTCCTTGGCATGCGATGTTTTTCTGAAGAAGACCAATTTCGAAAAGAAGTGAATTCTTTAAAATTAAATTGGGGAATAATTTTAATGTTTGATGAAGATACATGTAATTTGTGAAATAAGGTTTACTTGTTCCATTAGCGTAACGTCGTTTCAACTGGATTCCCTAAAGTAGTATGCAAATTAATTTTGATTGTAGAATAGAATAGAAAAATAATTTTATCCTGGGGTCAAGTTCCTTAAGAATAACAATTAGTACAGCAAAAAATAGACTTAGTTACATCTGTTAAGAGACATAATAAAATGAAAGTAAAGACGAAGTAATAATATAAGAACGGTAATGTATACATAGATACTAATTAAATATATAGAGAGGAAAATAAGTAAACATTCTACAAATTACATGAGAAATAAATTCTTTTGGTACAATTGTATTATATACAAATAGAAATAACTAAATTTTTTTTTTCAAGGTGAGGAAATATTATATTGGGTGGTATCTAAGTTGTGGTAATAGTTATTGAAAGTGTTCCAAAAAGAGTTTGATTTGAAGCTTGATTGATATTCTTACTTTACGTGAGAAGGAAGATTGTTAGCAAGCGTCACCTTGGATGAGCTACTGCAAGTAGAAGAATTTAAATGTATCCAGATATTTCGCTTGTCTAATATAAGGAGGAATGGAATTCCAGAGGATAGTTGAGCGAAAGAGGAAGGAGTGTTAGAATGCAGTAGTTCTGTGGGATGGGGTATATAGAACAGAAAGATTGGACCTTGCGTTTGAATTGACTACAACAGATCTGAACTGTAGCATATTGTAATTATATGAAGGATGAAGGGTATTGGTAATTTGGTAAAGGAATGATCCAAAGAAATATTGCCTCCGGAATGTGAAATATAGCCAATTGTATTCGGAATAGAGGAAGGAAACGTTATTATATATTATATTGATTACTTATTGGTTTGGAGGGGTCAATTTTTTTTTTATAACACCATTTGCGCTTATTTGTTGTGTCCATCAATTGTTTTTTATGTTGTAATAGACTCATGATAATAATGGTACTGGCTGAATATTTGCTGCAACAAAATAGCGTTGATAAGATATTGCTTCAACCTCTGGTCGGTAAACATTGGATTTTGAACTAATTTACCTTATTACAGGTATAACCCGATAAGGCGATAATTGAATTAATTAAGATGCATTTCAAGCCGCATTAATAACAATCTATTCTACCTGATCGCGCCTCACAATGGACCAGACGTATTACTTATTAAGACGGATATAAGCACAATCTTCGAAAACAGCCGTTCCAACAGTACATGTATGCTAAAACAATGCATACATATCTGGATCTTTGAAAAAGTTTTTTTCTCATTACGAGAGGAAAAGGTATAAATATGGGCACCCTCTTTTGTTTTTGATTTAAAACAAAATTTATTGTCAACTTAAAAAAATCTAGATTTTCTTTCATCAACAACTATAACAAGTTTCTTAAATGCAAGAAGGCAATAAAATGATTAACAACAATTATTTAATTTTAAAAACGACGATTTACAAAAAGCTTTCAAAACAGCATCAGAAAAATTGGGGAGTAAATATGGACCCTCTTCAAAAAAGTTACCAAAAATAGTTTAAAACAGGATCAAACAATTCGGAACGGTAGAGAGTCTATTTATTATAGGGGAAAAAAATGTTTTACAGAAATCGCAATCATGGCTCTTTCAGTACCGGAAGCATCTAAGTTCCCACATTTGGGAACATTTCACCCACACCTCTCCCCGAGTGTGTTTAGAGAAGTTTCCATCACAAAAGATGGAAGTTGTGATCTCCAACAAGAGATTTGTTGGAGTTCCCTGGGAAATGGAGGTCAATATCTACACCAACTCCACCTAAGAAAGATGGCCAGTATCACTTAAAAGCTTGAGTGACTAAAACTACAAAAAGTAGCTTAAGATCTCCGCTTTCCAGATATCATTGTGAAATTATTTTTAAATAAACATAAGAACATGAAACAAAAACGATTTCACATGTCTCTTAAACGTTTACAGTCCAGAATGAACACCAATTTGCACAATAACTCAAGCTGCATCCACACTAGTTGAAATAATGGTTCCAACTGCTCACTGCTATATTATATTAGCAAATGGCTCCATAGACAGTCCTCGCCAGTAGGGAGGGGTGCCCAATTTTACACCAGCACCCGTTTTTAAACCTTTCCATCTATATATTTATTGGCATTTACAAGTGTACACAAAAAAATACATTAAGTGAATTCGAAGAAGAAACGATTTTAATAACATGACAATGGCTTATAAAAAATATTACCCGTTGGTAGAAGCTCTTCAATGAAAATTCTACATTAGAAAGTCTTATCTCCTTTTCAGACGCCACGATGGTTTATCGAAAATCGAATTGAGAGATTTGAGGGTGAGGGTGCTGATGGAGTTTACTATGAAAAGATATTGGGCCAATCAACAATATACGGAATATTAATATCTTTATGAATATCATTTGAGGAAAAGTAAAAAGCATTGAGGATTGTTCGAAGGATTAGATACGGGATGAGTTAGATGGTTTAGTGAATGCGCAAAGCTCAACTCCTTTTGTCCAAAATGGTCTGGTTAGTAAACTTATAAATGATTTATTATTGTAAAAATGTAAGGTTATTTGACTGATAATTTCTGGTAATAGCTTGAACTCGAAAGTTACGGTTAACTCACTGAAAGAGAGTAAGTATTTTGTTATATTCTTCCTCATGCCTAACCTACCACCTTACTGATTCCATTTATTACTTATTGCACAATCATGGATATGACTGTTTGTTTTGGACTTATTCATTTATAATGAGAAAATGAAATTAAAAATTAATAACTGTTAAAATGTAATTCAAGCTGTGAAAATAATTCTGATGGATCAACAGTAATTCCAATGAAAATAAATCCCCTTTTTTACTAGACGTAGTTTCTGTTTCACAAAAGACTGGCAGAAACTGTCCATTATTAGCATTCCAATGAAATGTAAAAATATTCCATATTATTTCCATATTATCGAAGAATTATCCAAAATGGAATGATAAATTTACATTAATAACGCGTTTTTTATTTTTCATTACCTCTATATGAAAATGTACAAGATAATAAAGATATGCATTATAGAAAGTTGTTGCGTTTTTGTTTTTGTTTTTTTTTGTTTTTTTTTTTTTGTAAGTAGGTTACAAGCGGTTTTGTGGAGAATTGAAGGGTTTGGTGGATGAAGGGGTTATGTCACATTTTTCTTTTTTAAATAAGTGTTAAATAGAAAAATTTGAATATTTCAAAACAACTAGAAACAGAGATGTGAAGAAGAAGAAGGGACTATAAAAATAAATAAATTAAAAAAAACTTTACACAGAAATTACTCAAAATGGTGTTTTGTTGCATAATCCCTTCATCCACCAAACCCTTCAATCGTGTTTATAAAGTATTGACAATATTTCGGGCTGAATCAGAAACATGGGAGTATTAATGAGGTATTCTTCTTTTGTTTATTGAATTTAAAAGGAACCATAAAGCTCAATGCCCAATAGATGTCCAAGGAAGCCTGATTTTAATAGGTTTAATGATCATCTTAAAATTATTAGGAAGCTAGGAATGTTTGTTTTCAAACTATGTACTTGGAAAAAAAAAAAGAGACAGTTAGAAAATAGATAAAACATGCGAAGATGCTCAAATTTAATATTTATTAATTGTATATTTGTAACTGCGACTTACACATCTAGCATGTTTGATGTTTGTTTATTTTTTCTCTGAATTTCTTGATGACTTGATTTGTAAGCATAAGAAAGTTAAGAGATACCTCATCCATCATCTTTTTGATATTTGTTCAGGTACTCCTAAATGGAAAGCAAGATAATAAAGAGAGATGTGACCAGTTGGATATTCCCGAGTTGTAGAGCGAAACGTGTTGCATGTATGTGTTACCAGAAGATATCTTAATAATACTAGACAAGTTTCAAGTTACAGAAATGTCACTTTTTAAAAAAATTAAAAATCTAGGATATTACCCCCTAGATTAGGAGATCTAGGAGTCGTGAAGATGGATACTATCGTCTTAATTTTTTTTTTCCTTTTGTTATGTATTTTTTTCATATATCCGAGTCATCGAACAGAGTGTATTATAAAATAACATATATTTTACGATATTAATGCATCTTTTAACTTGTTTTGAAGTTGAAGTTATGGAAGGCAAGAAAGACAGGACAAAGAATTTTTCAGGTTTCTACCTGACCCTCCTTCCAGTAGATCCTTTTCTGAAGAAAAAGATCAACTAGAAGCCTTTAGTTCACTGACGATGGACAAAACTTTGTAGTTACTAAAATTAAACTGTTTCACAAAGTTATTTACAAAAAAATCTGGCAGTACAAACAAGATTTTAGTACCGCCCTGGAGTTGATATTTGACTAGTTTATATAAATAAATATATATTATCAATTTCGATAATGATAATATTTTCAATAATTAATGTTATTACGTTTCCAACAACTGATAAGTTTTAGATATAACTGATAATAATAAAGTAAAAAAAGGGTTCATTTAAACAACGACCATAGTCCATAATTGCCACTTAGAGATCATACTGTTCGGGAAAGAAAGCACTCGATTTGAAAGTTATTTAGAAAATTCAGAATTCAGTTCTCATTCCGTTAACAAACGCCTACAATATTGAAAAACGGTGACGAAAAATTATATGAAATTAACTAACTTGAATGCCATAGCAATATACTTCGTAATAATAAGCCTGATAGTAAGAGAGAAAGATACTACAGTGAATGAACAAATAAATTAATATATAAAAAAATATCAAATAGATTATTATTACAAAAATAAAAATTAACCAAAGGAATATTCAAAACTATAAAAGAAAATATATGAAATATAGATATACAGTTAAAATGAAAATAATAGAGAGCGATTTACAACTTTAACAACCCAAGATTATTTATTCTTTTCTTATTTCCTCAAAGAAAATTTTCTATTTTTATTTTCTGTATTTTCTATGAATTTGTTTTTATAAAAATTTGTCTTATTTTTCTATTGTTTCTGGTTTATTTCTATTATGTTTATGTTATTCCATTTTCATTAAACTAAACACAAAATAAATTATTTTGCTTGCATTCCTGGGATCAATGAAACAGTTCTGTAATGTAACTATACTTTTTTTGTAATATTTCATCATTTAACTATTTCATTGCTGTATTTCAAATGACATATAATGATTTAATAATAAATTCCAATCTCCATGACATCAAATGTAGATTAAACGATTTAGTTTTCTGACGTATAAAAGTAATTTAATAAAATAAAGAATGATTTGCAGAAAGACTAATGTCCGCCATTAATGAGGGGCAGCCTCTTGAAAGAGATCGCACAAAATGGCGCCACAAGTGGCGTAATCGCCTTGCCAATCTCCCCCAGTATGGCTTCCTCGCGAATATATCCAATCCGGTTTTGTCAGAACCGAAAACTTTCTACTCTTTATTAGTTCAGAGAACATAGTTTTGTTTAACGTTTAACAAATTGAAATAATGGTAAACCGTGCTATTATAATTAAACATTCAAATTATTGTATTTCTAGATCATTTATTCAGGCAACAACAACTAGTAAAAATTTGTGTATTCAAAACCAAAGATTATAATAAAATTAATATAAAATATCTATTAATCTGATTTCTTTTAAAAATTTTTTAAAGAGGAAAGAGTTTTTTTTTAATTAACCTAAATAAATATTATTATGATTGATGAATTAATTGCCACTTCTATTGGGACTATTTTATTAAAATACTAGTTTCGAATGCCAATCATTCATCTTCAATTCTAAAAGATACAAACTTTTAAACAAATCAGTACTATGTTACATGTATTATATACACTGTAGTTTTCTAAATTATAAGACAAGAAATCAAACATTGGTACTCATCTGAGGAGATCTAAGAGATATCTGAAATATATCCATCGTGGAAGGGGCAGGGGGCAGGTAGGTTAAATGTTTTAGAACTGAAGATGAATGTTTAGCATTCGAAACTACTATTCTAATAAAATAATCTCAATAGAAGTGGTAATTAATTCATCATTCATTATTGTATTGATCCTCCTATACCATCATGTGTTTCTCAAGAGATACTAAATAAATATTTTTCAATTTAATTTGCTTTTGTTTGCCTATCGATTACAATTACACGATCTACAACTTAATCGTGATTCGATTTACAAATATAATCGTAATGTTCTAACTACGCTTCAATGACAACCTCGATAATAACTTAACTAAAGAAAACACCTTATTCTATATTTAAATATGGTGTCATGTTTTCCTGAACGAAAGCCATTCAGCATCTATGACACGAGTTGTCAACAAGAATCAAAAGTAGCTTTATCCTTGGACGGCATTACATCAAGGAATGAGGATTGTTCTGATGAAAATAATCGAACAATCATACAGGAATTTTAAAATCTGGACGTAGCAAATTCAGTAATAAACGCAGTGTGAGTGAATACACTGTTTTAAATATTTAACACTAAAAATAAAAAATAAACATTTTTTTTTATTATTTATTTATTGATATTTATAATTATATGAAGTGTATATAGGTATCACCTGTTGAGAATCATAGTGGCATAAGTCGGAAAACATAAAACATGAAACAGCTTCCCTTTTATTTATTCCTTTTATATTTTAGTCTATTTCCTAGACATAACACCGATATTTGAGCAGGACTGACACACGCCTTTCCAACCCTAAACGTTATTTTGTTTCCCCCTCTCATGGCTTATATCGCGTTCCAAAGGCAAGGCTTTGAGTTAACTTTTCGCCACTTGAGCACTTAGAGTCATCCTAGTTTCGATTAGATGTCCGAACTTGAAAATGAATACTTTGTTGTTTCGCTTCTATGATTCTCAACAGGCGATATTAAAGTAAATTTTTGGGAAAACTATTGCTTTATTCTGTAATACAACTACCTACCAGTAACACTTTAAAAATTCTATATTAGGTCACGCCTAGGAGTTATCTGTTTTGGGGTAAATCAGAATCATATGGAACATTGTTATTGTGGACGAATATATTTGTGACATAACAGGGAGCATTAAGGATTTTGGATTGTAAGGACTCATTATCAGTTTGATGGTTTAGTGGAGCCTTGAGGCTCAACTCCTAATGTCCAAAAAGATTGAATGAGCAACGTGAGACCTTTGAAATGAATATTTTGTCTAGAACGGTTGTCAAATGAATCTTAATGTATTCGAAAACGACGAGTAGTTTATTGCTGTTTTAGTCCAATATTGTTTTTATTAAATGTCAGTTTTACGGATATTGAATTACTTTTTTATAACTTTTTTTAGATTGAAAAATGAAGCGAAGAAATAAATGTAATTCCAGAGATACACGGCACCACTTTAACAGGGAAAAGCTATATTGGTATATAAGGCAATATAACAGCTATTAGCGAATAATGAGTTTTTGGTCCTGGTTGCTTTTAATTATTTGAATCCAGTATTTACACGTCATACATTTATTGCTTTGCTCGGAATCATGAGATAACATTTTAAAAAATATGAAACTGACAAGAATAATTAACGAAGTAAAAAATAAAAATTATTTAAACAACAATGGAAATGACGAGAATTTATTTATTCATAAGATAATATCAATCGTTAACCGGTTTAAAGAAGAAAAAAAAGTTAGTAGGAGAGCAGTTTAAAGAAAAAATATTTCATTTCCTGAACTGTTTATTATACTTATGTGTACGAAATAAATCTTGATTTTCCCATCCAGGCTAGAATAGGTTTGTTACCCGTCCTTCCTGTTCTAATTGGAGTACATAAGGACGTTAAAAAAAAAAAAAAAAGTTACATTTTTATGTAACTTACCTTACAATTAATTTGTCTAGGACATAGAATTCTATACCTATGTATAAAGAGAAAAAAGGTGAATAAGAATACGTGATAATATATTTTTATTAAAAAAAAAAGGACATAGTGTTCTGTACCTCCGAGGTAAAGAAATATTAATAATGAATACATCTGCTTTTGATACAGTTATGAAAAATTTATAACTTGAAAATTCAATTATAAGATTAGAATCAACTTTACTTTTAGTTTGTTAAAATACTTGATAAACACTTCAAAAACAAATGATATCTATAATACTCCACAAGAATGGTGTATGTACAAATTATTCAGATACTCGGCCTTATTTCAAGGTTAAGGTATGATAGAAAAAAAAAATATCAATCTAATAATATTTCTTAAGTGGCTTAAAGGAGCACTGTACTTACTCTTCTATAACCCCCTGCGGAAACTGCACCTATGTTACGGAAAATTTTTGTACTTATCGTGAGTAAAAAAATATGTTTCTTTAGTACGTAAGACTTGTTTTATATTTAGTAAGTTTTAATAATTGTACATCTCACCATGATTTGATGTCTTGTGGCATGATGAGATGTGAGACTCTTTTTTTTTTTTTTCATAATATTGCAGGGTTGCACCATGTGATCATTCCAATATTAGAATGCTTTGAGAAACTTCAGGATTTCAAGGCAAACTAGAGGACAAGAACAATAATATTTAAATACGATCTATTATGTTATTTAAAATTTAGGTAAAATGTTATTTACCTAATTGGGATGTTTCTCCATTATAAAGCAATGAACTAGTATTACTTGTAAATTGTCCAATTGATTATTCACCGAACAATATAAACAATTAGTTAACAAATCTTCGTTTCGCTCTTTCTTCTATCTCTTCCGATTGCTCACCAGAACATTACCGGTCCCTCGCATCCTCCAACTTCCGCCAGTCTGCACGTCGTTGTGCTACTCTCCTCCAATCCTCGGTTCCCAGGATCCTCCTTGCAACCTCTGCTGCGCCGTTCATCCATCTAAGACTGGTATTCCTCTACTTTTGGCCTGTATATATCCTCATTTATATCTTTTGGGGATCTTATCCCCAATCTCTGACATACGATATAGCCGACCCATCTCTGTCTTCCCATTCTAATGTGTTTCACCATGTCCGGATCACCACGGTAGGTATTGACTTCTAGATTAGTTCTTCTGCGATATCCTTGTCCGACTCTATTAGATCCGCTGAATTCTTCTTTCGAAAGCCTGTAGGCTTCGTTCGTTCGATCAAGATATTTACCCACGACCTATGTTAGTACTTGACGGAAATTTACTTCTGAAGCATCTTCCCATTCCAAAGTAACATAGGTCAGCAATGAATTTTCTCCTCTCGATTCCCTTCGATGTTTCATTGTCTGCAGTAACTAGCGACCACCATGTGGATATACTCTTTCAATAGTTTAAATGTCACTTGTCGTATATTTTGTCTTTGTCCATTTACGCATAGTCCTAGTCATCCGGCTGATTTTAGTGACATATTAAAATATTTTTGTAAATAATAATATTTATAACTCCGTCGAAAAAATAATTTACAGTAGCAGAAAGAATGAAATACATCAAGTTACTGGGATATCCAACATTAATTCCTCAACTAAAATTATTGTATTGCATGATTGTAACATATTTCATGATGACATAGAAGGATCAATGCATTAATTACTACTTCTATTAGCATTATTTTTTAGAAAATTAGTTTCGAATGCGTAATATTCATCATTAGTTCTAAAACACTAAAAAGTCACACTTGCCAAAATCTTACACTTACGCTTCTCCTGTCTAAAATAGGCTATTTCCCATATTGAAACTACTCTTATTTTACATAACAAACATTAATCTTTAATTTTAACATAATATATTATTGAATGCATATCAAGAGCAGTCAACAGAAAACGTTTAAGTAGAAAAAAATACCCTTAAAGCGAAAAAATCTGGAAACACTTGTATAATGAAAGAAAACAAAACATTTCAACAATAACAACTGATTATACTCGCTATGGGCTTTAAGGACAAAATTCAGAAACAAAGTATTAGCAATCCTTTTAGTCTGTGATTAGCATTCATGATGGAAGTGCAAAAGCCATTCACGAGTTAATAGTTTCTTTACGAAATCAAGGCAATACTGTGAGGGAAATTGGGAGGACTGTTAATAAAAACGTGCGTACACTATCATAAATTATAAAAAGATATAAAGAATTTGGCTGTGCATCCAACAGAGCACGGAACGTGCGTCCACCAAAAATATATAAATTGGTCAAGGGGAAATTTTAAAAACTGTCCCTGACAAACCGCGCACTAGTGATCCGAATCGCTACAAACATGTCTCGTTGCTAAGGTGCATAAGTTACGAACAGTGATTTGTTTGGTCGAATTACCAGGAAGAAACCATTCATTAGCTCCATTTAGAATTTGTTAAAGAGTATGTACAAAAGCCTCCTTCGTTCTGAGAATCTGTTATTTTCTCGGACGAAAGTCGATTTAACATTTTCGGGTTGAATGGCCGTCAAAAACTGTAGCGAAAAAGCGAAATATATTGGAAACAAAAAAAAATGAGGTGTTTCCAAATTTTTTTTGCCCAGTGAAGTACTAAAGGTTTTAAAAATGTAAGACAAGAAATCAAATATATTGCTACTCACCTATCGAAGCAAAACGGACTTCTGAAAGATATCAAGTATGGAGGGGTGGTTAGGGGTGGTGGAAAAAACCTTTGGTGTTTCTTATAACTTATGTATGATTCAAAATTCGAAAGTGGTTTCGTTACAATCCTAACGTTGTAAATGCTGTCCTACATTTCAAAGCTCTTCTTATTCAGAAAACTATTGAACTAAGGTGTTTTATAAAAGCAATTTAATCTCCCAACATTATTTATTCAAAAACCATATTATATTAACAATGATTTTCTAAAATGGGCAACGTTTCATGGCTATTGCCACATTTTCAAGCCCTAAAACATGCGAAAACATACATGTACGACAAATACGAATTAAGTATTGATAATGTGAAATAATATTCATTTCAGTACACAACATATATAATTAATGAATTACCTTTCATGTCCATTAATATATGGATCCGTCTAATGAACAAATAAAATCATTTAATGACTAAAAAAGTCAAGTCCTGGTATTGCATCTTGTCTACATATATATTAAAACTTAAATGAATAAACAAATAAAAAAATTATAAATATATAAAAAATAAATAAATAAAAAATATAAAAAGTATACAATGTTCTATCATATTGCTATGATTTTGCAAAATTTATTATTTTGTTATGGCTATTGTTAAACTAATATAATTACCTTATATAACGACTAATCTCTTATAAACTTTAATTTGGATCACATGCTACGATATTATCTATCCTGTCACTTACTGCGATAAGGTATAAAGGTTAAGTTTAAATAATTATTTCACATTATCAATACTTAATTCGTATTTGTCGTACATGTATGTTTCCGCATGTTTTAGGGCTTGAAAATGCGGCAATAGCCATGAAACGTTGCCCATTTTAGAAAATCATTGTTAATATAATATGGTTTTTGAATAAATAATGTTGGGAGATTAAATTGCTTTTATAAAACACCTTATAACTAAACTCTCCTTTAGTATATATTGTATAAAACTATTGAACTTTTTTCTAAAATATAGAATATCAGAAAAACCTGCTATTAACTAATTGAGTCAACTTTTAAAATGATAGTTTTGAATAAAAATTAAGCAGTTCTAAAATAATTAAATTAAAGTTAATATTTTTAATTTTTAATGTTGGTGCCATTATTATAGCAATAAGGTGAATTAATTTCCGTGCCCTATAAAGCTGGAAGGGCAATGCCCTTCATTCCCCGCGTAGCTCCTATGAAACTATGTGAGCTATGTGAGCTGCTTCAACGTCATAACCTCTACCTTCTTTTGAGATTTTCCTTTGAGAAAAAAAATAAAATAATTCGTAGTCAGCATAAAATTAATTACTCATTATATATTAGTATACAAAATAAAAATGTTTAAAGTAAAGATTATCGACTTACTTGGGTTACGCATGATGGTATAGGATCAATACAATTAGGATAGATGAATTAATTGCCACTTCTTTTGGGATTATTTTATTAGAAAACTATTTTCGAATTCTAAAAATTCATCTTCAATTCTAAAACATACAAAATTTTATATACATAATACTCCCAGAGGATAAAGCTACCCCGAAGAAATATATTTTGATACCATATTACGGCCTAATATCCACCAAGGTCGGAAAGGAATTTAAAAAGTTAGGAGTAAACCCTGCATTTAAAATAGATAAACCATTGTCATCATGCTTCCCTTCACCTAAAGACAAAATAGACCATTTCCAAAAAAGCGGTGTATACGAACTAGAATGTAATGACTGTGAATCCAAATATACGAGAAAAACTGGACTATCGGTAAATCAAAGAGTAAAATAACATATAAGAGCATACAATAATAAAACCCAAAATTCCAATTTCGCTATCTATCTAAATGAAAATAGCCATAAAGTTAATAAAGACTCGGGAGTAAAAATACTTGTTACTACATCAACTAGTAAATAGCCCCATTTAAATATTTTCCCCATAGAAACGGAAAAAAAACCTACCTGGCCCCTACCCCCTCTCACAATGGTTTCAAGATGGTATTTTGATCCATTCTGATATGAGTAAGGTATTTTATGCTTTCTCTATTGCAATTAAAAATACATAAAAGCAATACACTTCCATCTTGCTAAGTCGATGTACATAAGAATTCATTAAAAAATTAATAGTGAGAAAAAAACGTTTTTCTCACATCAAAGTTTTGTGGCGGTCATAATATTATGAAGGAAAAATTGCATGGTGTACGAATCATTAATAAAATAATCATACTTTCAATGAGATTTAAATACACTAACAAAAAGTGCACATGGCAGATATTGGTTTGACAACGACATCCAAGGGAAATACCGTACTATGCTTGTCCCCCCCACTTATGACAGGGCAAGCCAGGGCCAAAGTAATCCCAACTACTAGTGTCCTCAGCCTAGTCACTATTGTCAGAATCCAGGCAACTGGTCAGTCAGTTAAATATTATAAATTTTCAAGATTGTCTTTGGCAATATAAATTCCAATAAATAAAATAATACAAAAAATTCAAACTTATAAATTTGCCTTACCCAGATCTGTCTTAGTCTTACGGTATTCTTTTATATGATATTCAAATTGATATTCTCAACACCGTTTATACAGCTGGCATCACAAATCATCAGTTAACATCCAAACTGACTGAATATGTTATCAGTTAATAACAAGCCATTCCTTTCATCCGGTACTCTTCAGTTGCATAACACATAAACTCCCAGGATCTGTTTATGAGACTTTATTTTCATAAATATTAAAATTGTTTTAATAAATATTCAACTGTAATTTCGATTTAAAACTAAATTTAACTCTTTTGTTCGGACTGTTATAAGTCTAAAATAGTTTCATAGTTTAAGCTAAATTACAATTTAAAAAATTACTTTATTATTAATAAGATGCACGCATGAATCTGTCATTCATACTGATATTATCAATGCCAACCATCCCTACCGCCAGGTCGAAAGATGAAAATTATTAACATACTATTTAAATAAAATTGTTTTTTTCTAATTAGTGATATTCAAAACCTTATAATAATTAATGTATATTAATAATAATACACTTCAATAGTTCTATATTAGAAGGTTTCTTGGCGATCTTCTTTTCAGACGCCTCGAAGGATTATCGGGGATGGAGTGTTAGGCAAGGTGGGAGACTAGAGGATTCGAGTGGTTATGGAGTTTGCTATGAACGGATAGGTATCTTGTTTGGGCCAGATCAGCAGCATATGGAACATTAAGATCATTATGGATTAGTTGGTTTGTGGCATACTAAAGAGCATTGAGGATTCTACCAAGGATTTTAGATTGTGAGGATTGGATACGAAAAGAATTAGAAGGTTTAGTGCAGCCAAATACGTACGTTCAAATGGGTCTAACTGTCGTGTAAATAAATAAGTCTTTGTAATTTATCGGGATCTTCGAACGCTTGTCTAGTAAATTTGGAATAGTGGAAACATGAGCAGTTTGTTGCCTTTTAACTCAGGTAAAACTAAATTTTTTAAAAATAAAACGCATTTTATTATTGATTGGACGGATGCATGAAGCTGCCATTCATCCTGTTATACTCAATGCGTCATCTCTATCGTCAGCTCGAGGGACGAACATTATTAACACGTTGCATGATTGAGTAAAATATTTTTCACGCATTTGTAATATACTAATTAATTAATTACATTAAATATACATATACAGTTGCATATGAATGTGATATGAAGTTTTTTTATTTATTTTATTACGTTCCGCATCTACTCACATGAGTCATTAGCGGCTCAATAAACATATTAGATTTTGTCGAACAATTTACAAAATTTTAGAAATTCAAAAACATTTTTTTTGATCTGTGTCTTCCAGTGCTTTATCTATACCTGAGGGTATATTGAACTTTGTTCTGGCGTCAGAGTATAGTGTACATGTTGTTACAATGTGTTTAATGTCAGTGTTGTCATGCATGTTGTACAAATCGGTGGTTCTAGGCTTCTCATCAGGTAACCGTAGGTGAAAGCTGAATGTCCTATTCTTAGTCTCGTCAAGATTATTTCCTTTATTCTTGATTTTCTACAAGATGTTGTCCAGGGCGGGTGTCTTGTTTAATTTCTTGAAGTTTGCTGCGTATTTGGTTTAATTTTGTTTTCCAGTGATGGGGCAATTTTTTTCTACAGGATGTTTTTAAGTCAGAAGTTGTTGTAATGTCTGTAATAATGGTTCCTGTATTGTTCAGTCTCGCGAGATTGTCTGCACTGTCTACAGCTTCATTTCCGGAGATGCCACAATGTGAGGGTACCCACATTAGCACAGTCCCTCCACCCATCGACTCGAGCATATCCCACAGGCAGTTATTAATCTTCCGTACTAGGGCATTTTCAGAGTTGTCTTCAGCTATTGCCAATATTGAACTTAGAGAGTCTGTTACCAAAAGAGCATGTTTTGTATTTGTAGATTGTATTAATAGAAGACCTTGGTAGATCGCAAATAGTTCTCCTGTAAAAACACTATTTAGTGACGGTAGGTTAAATTTTAGTAAGCTATTGTTAAAAACCACTGCACAACCGACTTCTCCATCAGTTTTCGGTGCATCAGTAAAAATTGTTTCTTGGTTTGGACACTTTTGCCTAAATTCTGCAAAAAGTCTCTTTTATGAAGTGAATTGATAAGAAATTACAGAATCGAATATGATATATTTTATAAAATCTGAGAGTAAAGATTGATAAATCAAGTCAATTTTAATAACTATTGATGCTACCACTTACGTACTAGGGATTAGTTTTTTTTTTTTTTTTAAATTATATTATATGATGTTCTTAGTTCTTTACCATTAAAAAAAAAAAAAAGAAAAAAAGAAAAACATCATAATTAATTGTAGAAAATGACCTGGAAATGTATTCACTGCATGTCCATAATACTAGCAAGGTGACGGGTGACCTTTAAAGAAGCAGAGGAAGTGGAGATGCAATGTGCAGGAGGCAGTGGCAGCTGGTGCCCAGGTGGCAGCTCCTAGCGCGCCGCCATCTTGGCTGCACAGTGCGGGCGTGCCGTAGCGGGGAGGTGAAGTGGTCATCACCTGCTTATATCACAAGTCAGAACTCGGAGTTGGGTGCAACGTATAAATATTACAAAAAATTATAAATGATAAAATTAATAGAGAAGTAAGAATTACATTGCAAATATTGCCTATTGACAACTGTACTGTGGAAATTCTCTGGTATATTGCTGCTCTTTACGATAATACAACTAAAGGCAATGGGAGGTTCTCATACGAATTTATATCTATATGAAAAGGAAAAAAAATTTACCTGCGAATGTAACTCCCTTGCCTTTGATCAGACACAGTACCTGAATGAATATCCATATATTGAATCCGCTCCTACCTGCAAAGATAGGAGAAAAAAAAAAAAGTAGCTGAATAAGTGAATACTTAAACATTTCGATTCTCGTGCCATTACTTTGGTTTAAAAGTATTCTTAAAATAAATTTATAAATGTTTATATATTATATATCATGTTTTATTTAATAAATGTTAAAATAAATAAATGTGAAAATTTAACAAAAAAAAAAAAAAAAAACTATCCATTAAGGAACAATAATAATTAAAGAAATAAATTTGTAAACAGTACGTAGTATTTGTTATCTTTAATGTAATAAATGAATTATAAAATTTTTTTTTTTTTTTTTTTGTCACAAATTCGTGTATAAAAAGACATTTACAAATTTTCTAGGTTTATTTTTTTTTTTTAAATATAACTTTTCACTATACAGCAAGAATCACATTGCATATATTGCCTATATAAAAATGTACAATGAAAATTCTCTAATTGAATAGTACTCCAAATATACCAATGCTTAATACGATCAAAACTAGATTATGCCAGCCATAAATATGCCTCAGCCAGATTCAGCCTGCTTACACAGCTTGACTCAGTGCACCATAGTGGAATAAGGATAGGAACGGGAGCCTTCAGGACGAGCCCAATTCTTAGCTAATGCGCTGAATCTAATATGCCACCACTCACCTTCCGGAGACATCAACTAGCAATGAACTACATTGCAGCCATAGCGACACAACCAACAAATCCAGCATTTAAATACATATTTAGACCGAAATATCAACAAATTTACAGCAATAACCCAACAAAACCAGCCCCTCTAACAATAAGATACAGAAGACCTATAGAAGAAATAGAACAAAAAAGTATACAAAGCCAAGATACCCTCACCCCACCATGGACATATACAGCTCCCTGTATTAACATAGCACTAAAAAAGTACAGAAAGAAAACCAAACCACCGTATGAAATAAACCATAAATTTCAAGAAATATTAAATAAAAATAAGAATGCATCATTCATCTACACAGACGGCTCCAAAATGAATGATAATATAGGGTCGGCTGTTGTCACACCTGAAGAAGCATTCAAATATAAACTACCACCTCATTGCAGTATATTCACAGCAGAACTCGCCGCCATAAAATATGCCCTCCACAATATAATGACAAAAGTGGGAGACAAGCACATAATATGCAGTGATTCACTCTCTGCACTACAAAGTCTACTAGAGTTGTACAGCGATCACCCGTTAGTAATAAAAATTCATGAATACTTAGATATGCTAAAATCATTACAAAAAGATGTTAAATTCCTCTGGACACCATCGCATGTTGGCATCAAATACAATGAAGCAGCTGATAAACTTGCAAAGGAAGCCGCACTCAGCAATCAAGACATTGTTCCCATTTGCATTAAAACTGATATTAAAAAATGGTTACACATGGATACCAAAGCTGCATGGCAAAATATGTGGAACAATGTTAACAATAACGAACTACAAGAAATAAAACCAAATACAAACATCTGGAAGACCTCAGTGAGATCAACTCGAAGAGAAGAAACGGCTCTTACCAGCGTAAGGATTGGGCATTCACGGCTGACTCATATCCATCTAATTACAAAAGACCCAGAACCTATATGCAATACCTAGATGCCAAACACCCGTCACAATAAAACACATTATAGAAGAATGCCCTGACTATGATAAGCTTATGTTGAAATACAGCCTCAAAAGATCTCTTAAAGAAACGCTAAATGACTGCGAAGATAAAATAGGTAGACTACTCAAGTTCTTGAAGGAATCCAATCTACTGAAAACATTATAACGATATTTCTACAATTTAATTTAGATTTCAGATCACCAAATTCGAATTTATTAGTAATATCAATATATAACAATGTAATAATTTGTCTATACTTTACTTTATGAAGGTTTCTCGATGTATATATGTATAACTAATTAGGAGGAAATATTTATTTTACTATTAAAAAAAAAAAAAAAAAAAAAGAATTAAAAAAAAAATAAATAAAGAGAAAAAAAAATAAAATAAAAAATAAAATTGAAGATCAATTTAAGCTAAATAATTCTAATGTACAAATCTATAGATCATTGCATCCAACATATACTAATAAATAGACAAATACTGCAGGAACAAAATACAGTGAACAAAAACTATCTGAATAACAAGCAATAACGAAATGGCGTAAAAAACCTTGCAGTTAAACGCCTTAACACACATCCTAACCCTAACCCTCTGATTGAATAGTTACTTTTCACGTTAATATAAATGCAGAGCGATGAGAGGTTCTTTGAAAATTTACGTCTATACAAAAAAAGAAATAAAAAAAATAAAGAAAGAAAGAAATGGACGTGCGAATGCAACATCAACAGTGATTTAAAGTGACGGAAATGGGGAAAAAATGGATTTTATCGAATTCGCTCAGTCCCTAATTTTTTTTTTAGTTTTTTTTTTCTGACAAACCGGTATTCTATCATTGGATAAAGTAAGAAATAAAATAAATAAAAAATATTAATAAATGACTTGAACGAAAAAGTATAAGCTTAGTTTAATTGTTGTTAACTTTTACCTTTATTTTAGTAAACGATTGTTTTAAAATTAATGCACTAAACAAAAATTACACTAAGTTTTTATGTGTTAGGAGGTAATTTACTATACACACAGCAGACTCGATGGCCAAGTGAGTTTGAGGCGAGGGTCTCAGCGCTCGGTACAGAAGGACGTTGGTTCGAACCACACCTGTGCGGGTTTAAATTTATTTCGTGGAGAATCCCACGAAATGAATCGACGTTCCCAGCTTGGCTAGAATAGATTAGTAACCTGTAGGATAACCCGTCCTTTCTGCCCTAGTTGGAGTACGTAAGACATTAAGCCCAACTAAACAACAAAATGAAAATGAAATATAAACATCTGCCACCTAAATAGATGCAAGCAGGCGCAGCTAAAATTTCTTTGTTTCTTTACTAGAAGGATGGGGATATTTATATATACAATTTTCAGCCTACAGGAAGCCGCCGATAAAAGTATATTCGTTAATTTATATTTTGTAATTTATTTTTATTTCAGAGAGTTTTTAGTTTTGGTGAATCAATTTTATTTTATTTTCGATATAATATGTAGAATTTAGGCGCGAAGAACCAATTACAATTAACTTTAAGTTTCCATTACTGGATCATAAGGATTAAAAATGAATTTAAATAGTAATTCCGAAAAAAGTAAAAACCTGATTTTTCAACATTCATGCCGAATTTTTTTTCAGGTAATTCTTATAGAGTACGTTACTACAGTTACCTAAGTTATAAATAAAGAAGTAAAAGCTAAAATATGTTGCAACTTCAAAATTGATATTTTTTCCGCTCCCGGACCACAGTGCACCCTTGCTTGCCTTTTACAGGATGCAGTAGCTGCATTAATGGACACATAAACCTTTTGATTCTCGTACTGTACCTTTTGTTTAAAAGTATTCTTAAAATAAATTGCGATTTCAAAAAAATAGTTATAAGACTAAATCCTAATAAGGTTTGAATGGTTTTTAAACGATCCGTATGAGTCGAAATAAAAATGGGTTAGTTCCCTCCATCTAGATGACAAAAATAAAAAATACCTTCTTCAGTAAAATTTTTTTTTTATGATTAAGTAATTGTCCTAAATGCAAACAAAATTTATACTAATTCGTAAATTAGTAGAAAGCAGTATACATTCACAGCAGTCATGTTTTGTGGGATGACGAGTTATCATTCCAGCAGTCCAGCTTAATAATAGTTTAAAAAGCAGGTAACTAAGCTATGTTTAGTTATTCTAGTTATTTTTAGGAATAATAATTTTCATTTATTAGCTTGTAACAATGGAACCTACGGTTATTACGTAACGTAGCATGACTGAATCGTAACAGCATTTCCTTGCCGAAGTACTTTACCATGGACTCTGAAAGTTATAGCTATATATTATATATATATATATATATATATATATATATATATATATATATATATATATATATATATATATATACCATAAAACTTGTACCACTACAATCAATAAAGGGTCGTGGGTTCAGTACTTCGTTAAAGATAAATATTGTTTTACATTACATAACATCTTAACTACATAACATACTTTAAAGATACTTATTTCTACTCGAATGGCTCCCGTAAGATTAATCTAAATTTAGAGAACATTAATATATTTTAATATAAAATACATTATTTGACATGTGAAAAAATTGAGTTTTATAATACAAATATTTTTTCGCTGTTCAAATAAGGCAATGAATAAATTGAAAATGTTTTTAGTGATTAAAATTCAAATACTATTCAGTTTACATTTAACATCATTTGAACTACGCCGTTTTGTAATGGATAAGAGGTATGTTACATTAGTAAAAGACATCGTGTAATGTCAACACTAATTTAAACAGAATACACTGATAGGAGCTGGCACCGATATACTGATTAAATTATCATTCATCGACCTTTGACAAGGAATTGATAGTGACACAACAATGACAGTGGGGGCATTAATCGGTAATGAATGAATGTCAACGATTCTGTCTGAAAGAGTATCTGCATTACCAAATATTTGTTTTACGCAATTAAATATAGAATCATTATTTGTTGTTCTCACTTTTATTGTCAACAGTAAAACTGACGTTACTCCATTTAAAGTTAAATTAATTTATAACTTATATGAAACTGATAAATAAATATACAAATAAATTATTAATGTGTCCCAATAACTGAAAAAAAACCTCTGTTTAATTTGACATACATGGTTTCAGTTGGAATGCGAAACTGATCCATAATAAACCAATATACAGCTCCTATATTGGTTTGTGGTATGGTCATATGTGTTTAAGTAAGTAAGTGTATGTATTTAGTCTTTGTCGGAGTTTTAATGTCGACTGTATATGAAGTATTGGATACAAAAGTTTTAGTCTCTTGTTTAGTCGGAGAGGTTTTTGTTTTACATGTGGGCCCCAGGTAATTCTTCTATTAAATGTAAGTAAATAAGGTAAATTATTTTAATTACAGTATCATATACGTATCGATCAAAAAATTACTGGATCAAAAAAATCGCTGTTTTGCTTTCAACGTCATTTATTTTCAATCGAATGTTACCAAAGGGCAATCCCAGAAAAAAAATAATAATACTGGGTAATATTATAATTGTATATTACATGCCTTCTTTAAAATATATATTTTCTTATCGTATTTCGATGTCCAAAAATCGTTTATCTGTGTCAACCTATGTTCATCTATACATCTATTCTCGTTTTTATCTAATTTTCATAAATGTTCATTCGACTACATAAGCGTGATTGTTCCTGATTATATCCTAATCTTGTCCGCCCGTCTTCATCGACAATCAACCCGTAACGCAGACAAACGATATTCATTACTTAGGACTTACATTTAATATAAGAATGACTTGGGGCCCACATATAAAACAAAAACAAGAGACTTAAACTTTTGTATCCAATACTTCATACACAGTCGACATTAAAACTCCAACGGCTAAATACATACACTTACTTAAGTACATATGACCATACCCTACACAAATATACGGGAATTCAAAAAATACAAAATGCTCAAACTAATCCAGAAATCGCCTTGGTACATTTGAAACAATACACTTCACTCAAATTTACAAGTACCCAAAGTAAATGAACACATGCATAACCTTCATAGACGATTTCACGACAGGTTTCATGGATATAATAACATACTTATTAATGACATAGCCACGACTGATATACCTGGAAATACTCTCAGCAGGCTTAAAATAACCTGGATGAGATATTTGCTCAAATGATTTCTAATTTATTTCTTTTATCCACCCAATGAGGATGTATTAAAGAAAAAATATATAATTGTGTGAAACTCTTCCGCACGTCTGTAAGGCCTGTATTATTGCACTTTCAGCAAATTCACTTATTGTTACTGTAATAACAGATGGTAATAAAAAATTGCAAGAGATTTTTTTTTTTTTTTTTTTTATTGTAACCGATATATAGTTATATATCTCTCGCTCATTCATACAGTTTTTGATTTTCTTTGTGCATTTTCTTCATATAAAGCAATGTATAGTTTGGGTGTATTCTTCCTATGTATTAATTCAATACATTACATTATATGTACCTATACAAATTATAAAGGTATAATTTATCAATTATTCAAAACTTAGTTAAATGTCTATAAATAAAAAAATCATGAAAAATTTAAGAATATTTTTTAATTGAAAAACAATACAAGTCGTTAAAAAATATAAGGAATTAAATGAACATATGAAATAAATATATGGAATAATTTGATTTTATCTTACAAAATCGGAGGTAGGTAGGTTTATTGTTTTTGGACACTCAACTTCCATGGTATTTAGTGTCCTGGTTCCTTAGTTGTTTTTTTTTTAATTATATTTTTTCGAAAAAGTTATGTTGTTTCAAAAATGTGGTAATTTTGTCGACATTGTATTTATTATCTCCAAGCATTACCGAGAGTATTCTTTCCAGCCGTTCCTGTTCAAAAAAAGTTGCGTAAAGCGGGCATTCCTCCAGAATATGTCTGATCGTCAGTTGGCACTGGCAGTATAAACATTTCGGTGAGGCCTCTCTCATTATAAGGTAGACATGTGTGAGGCGAGTATGGCCAATCCTCAATCTAGTGATCACTACTTCTTCTCTTCTGTTTCTCCGATACGATGTATACCACTGTTTGATGTCACTTTTAATTTCTTTTAATTTATTATCTGCCTGAGTTTCATGCCATAATTCCATCCAAGTACACCTGGCAAAATACTTTAAAAAACTGCAAAAATCCGATAAAACTATTTTTATTTTTATATTATTAAAATATACACTAAAATACTCGTTTATTAGACAGTTATTAGACCTATTTGGATTTAATGAGTTGAGCTTTGGGGCTCTACTAAATCATCCAATTCATCTCGTATCCAATCCTTACGATCAAAAATGCTTCGTAAAATCCTTAATGCTCCTTAATACGTCACAAATAAACTTATCCACAAAGATCTTAATATACCTTATTAATTAAACCGATAAAATAATAATCTAAATATCCCATATATCGCTCGAATTAATCATTTTCGTAGTACCGAGGTGCACCATATGTTGAATTAATTTATTCCAACTTAAAACTACCTTACCATCTAACTGGAAGCGATGAAGAAAACAGGCCGTTTAGTAGGATTATTGTGAAAATCGACGAACCATAAAATTGAGGTGTCTTCGCTTAATAGATTTACCAGTACAATATGAATTTCAATGCCCAGTTTCGAACGATTACAGATTAAATCATCAATATGAAATGTTGATGACTGCTAAAAGTTTAGAATCTTACCGGGACGTATTCACCCAATTTACTCTTTTGTATTTATCTAGAGAGCCTAGTAAAATCCCTCTTAGAATTAATAGTTCATAAACTTCGACTTAAAATTAGATTTGGATCAATACCATTATAGAAGTTTAAGACTTTAATTTGACTTACCCATGAAATAAGTCTTAAACTTACAACTCTTCAAGAATAGATTTTTACTCAACCTTTCAACTTATTATCTTAATCCTGTCTTTAACTTACAGGCATTAAACCGCATGAACAAACTTCTAGTGATATTTATATCTGTTTTTTGAATATGGCAATGTTATTTTCAAACGTTCTCTTAAATAAAAATAAATAATAATAATAAAACAATTAGAATTTTATTTTGCATTCATTAAAGTTATTTAATTATCAAAAAAATATATTTTTATTGAAGACAATATATTTTTTTTTCTTTTCATTTCGTCCAAGGTTCCGTCAAGGCTTTTAATGTTTACTTCAGGGTAGGAATATCGTAAGATAATTACAATGACGTACGATTGGGCTATGTTTACGATATTAGATTTTATTTTTTTTTATTTTTTTTTTTTTTTAACGACAAGAAAATGTTGGTCGTTTTCGACTCTTTCAACAATTACATAACAGTAATTGGACCTATTTGAACACATGGAATTTAGCTTTGGGGCTTTACTAAACCATTCAGTTCTTCCTGTATCCAATCCTTACAATCCAAAATCCTTTCATCCTCAATACTCTTTTTCACAAATAAAGTTATCTACAATAATCTTTAATGTATCTTTCGTTTCTGACATAGCTTAAACCTAATATCTATCCTTTCATAGTCAAATCTATAGCCATTCAAATTCTCTACTATCTCAACTCGCTTTCCACTCTATTCCAGATAAACACCCGTGGTGTCTAAAAAGAAGATGGCCAAGGGACCTTCTAATATTGAAGTGCTACCAATGGGTAGTTGGCAGTGGGTAGCAATTGAAATGTTATTACGAGCATTATCATATGATATTATTTACTTGATATATTTTTATTTTATTTGCATACAGTTGTGAATTTCAATAAATAGCTTAATATATATATATATATATGTGTGTTTTGTAATAAGGTTCTTGAGGTTCAGCCAATAAATAAAAATAAATTATTTTGGCGACGTTCCCTGACTATATTGTTCTCATAATCATGCCCTACAATGAAAAAACAGGTTACAATAAAATTATACAGGCTACTTCAAAACATAAATTCAGCTACAATATAAATACATAAAAACATGATCCACAATATATTTATATTGTTGCTAACTTTATGTTTGGAAATAATCTGTATAACTTATATTATTTTATTGTAACCTTTTTTTTCACTGTAGGACATGATTATGAGAACAATGTAGTCTCGAAACGTCGCCAAAATAAGTTGTTTTTATTTATTGACTGAACCTCAAGAACCTTATTAAACAATATTAAAAAATGTGGTTATTTTTATATCTATTTATGTAATTATTATGTATCCTTCTTTCTAATAATAAAAATATAAATAAATGATTTCATTCTTATCAAGGATAGAGGTTTGTGTATTAGGTCAACATTCACGTATACATAATTTAAGCCGAATGAGCGAACTTTTGGTTACATTTATTTCTGTTCAATGACTATGAAAAATAATAATACATAGTTCATGAACTAATGCAATGCTATAAATAAAGTATTTTATTCAATATTTTTCTTCATTGAATAAAACCCAAAACCTGGAATATTTCACTTAAAACTTCTTGTTTCATTGAAAATAGTCATAAACCTGGAACATTGTATTCAAAATGCTTGGCTTCTTTGAATAAATCCCTTAACAAAATATTTTTAAATATTCCGCAAAACATGACATTGAAGAGAGAAGACAAGCTCTTGAAGGCGTTATTTAAGAAATATTTAATCAAATATTACACGCATTAATGTATGATGATAGCTCACTGGTCCATATGGTTTCTGGAAAGTTTTATCACCAGACAAACTAAACAAATCGATCAAAGCCCATAGTCAATCTGTTTTTTTTCCTGGGGCGGGCAGGGGAACAAAGGAGATGCTTGGGTCAGTTGATTGACACTCACTGACCCTCCCTAATTCTTACACCCACTGGCCAATCAGGATTGCTGGGAAAATGCCCAAAAGGGACAAAGGAACAAAGTAGAAATCGATGAGCGATCCAGGCTCGGCTCGGCAGTAGGCTGCTCTGACCAGGTCGTCATGGACACAGAGGAACTGATGAGGAATGGTGAGCTCTTACTATTCAAAATATTATATTGTTTTTACTAAGAAATTTTACTGTTAAAATTCAGGTTATGTGAATAATGAACATTATTAGTTATAAGATGCTATAAATCTTTTAAATTTTAGATGTAGGACTCTTGGAAAACTTTAATTGAAATATCTAATTAATTATTATATTAAATATAATGTATCTTAATAAATAATGAATAATGATATATTTTAACTTTTATGTAGTTATTTATATACTAATATAACGCAGGATTCAGATATAACGTGATAAATTTGAAACTCGATGGCCAAGCGCGTTGAGGCGAAGGTCTCAGCGCGCCTTGTAGGCTAGATGCGCCCTCAGAAGGCGAGAGGGTGTCATGCTTTGCTAGGAGAAAAAATGAGTAAATTAAAAAAAAAAAATTCTAAGGTTACTACGAAAGCATTTCATTGTTTTTAGAACGGCGTTTAAGGTCAACTTTTGTAAAATGGTAGTAGCGTACCGCCTCACTGCCTCGCCTTCTCAAGCTGCGCCTTCTTTACTTCGAATTCCTTCTTGGTGGTTCACTATTAATTTTGTGGTGAACACACGAAATGAATCTGGACCTTTCCATCCTGGCTAGAATAGGCTGGTAGCCTGTACGATCATTCGTCCTTTCTCCCCCAGTCTGACTCCATATGGACGTACAGCACCAACAAACAACAAAATGATACATTTTTCATAATATAATGACAGATTATAAAGATTATTTCTTGATTCCAAGAAAGATCTTTAATTCAACAGAAACATCATGTTGAACAATGATCTAAAGTTAACCTTTAGATGAAAGAAAGATCAACTATGTCTAACCTATTTCATTAAATATAAGCAATGAGGTAATCAGTTGCTCTTGTACACGGCCAAGTCTAGAACTGTGTATTATAATATCTACTTTTTTGTTTCTGTAATTCTATTTCCAACTTAGCCTCACCTCTATCATTTACTATCGATGAAAATGGTGACATATGAATCCTCATAAGGGTCGTTCAAATACTCTAAGAATCTTCACATCAGCATTTGCACGATTTCATTAATTCCAAGTGAAAACTGGTCAGATTAAGTTGTTGTCTAGATTTCTTTTGATATTCTTAGAATGGAAGGGAATTTCTTATTCATTCACTCGAAGTCAAGTATCTGCAACCTAGAGATTATCAGGCCAAAGGAAAAGGTCTTTTTATAGTCAAATTAAAATCCATAAGGAACATATATAAAAATTTCACTTTTTCCAGTCATTACCAATACTTAACCAGGAGATTCAAAGGATTAATTAACAATTAATACATCTTTTTTCTACTTTATTTAGTTTATTCTCAACTGTAAAAATATATTTTCAACCAGCCCAATGAGATGGTAAAAGATACAATACAATATCATGAAGGGGAAAATAAACTAACATTTATTCTGAGCGCATTAGAATTTAATTAAGGTTAAATTTCAGCTCCTTGGAAGACGTTGTCCTGAAGCTGCAAAGTCTCGTGTATTAAAGGATTTGAATGGATTAAGTTGGCCGTGGTAAACGTTTGTACAGTGGTTTCATTATAGAGAGCACGACAGGAATTTTTGAATTATGTGCAAGTTCTTAACTTATGCAGCACTTATAAGTCTGAGTACTTTCAATTGGAATTGAAGCTTATAATAAATTCAATTTTTCTAAGTATACAAGTAATTTGTATATATTACTCGTATATCAGTAACCAGTACTTTACATTCTTCTTCTTTTGAGTTCGGCCATCTGTGGACCACGTTTAACAATTCACTCCTTGCTCTTCTGTTCTTTCTAATATTTCTTCATTACCTCTGCCTGATCTTTTCTTCTTCCAACTGACCACCGTCAACCGATTTGTTTCCTAACCATTTCCGAAAATTTGATCTTGTTGACTTCTGTCCGAAATTTGTCTCTGTCCAACATTGAATTCCACTGAATATTTGCCACCATCATGTCTTCTTTTACCATCCGTAACCATGTATTGTTTTTCTGTTTTTAGAGGCTAGGGAAATTTTCTTTGTCAGTCTTCTCTTATCCAAATGTTCATAAAATGATACTATTTTGAGATCTGCCAATATCTAACGATTTTTAACCTGCCTCAGGATAGTCCGCCATTGTTTTCTTTTTTGAAAAGTGAATTAATTATTAGGTTTCTTAAAGGACACCCTTTCTTCCCGTTTAATCCTTAGGATTATAGTTGTTTTGTTCATTGTCTTACACATTTGTCGGGAGGTTGTAGATAATACTTCGACCCTATGTCCTCCCTCTCGTCAAAAGATTTTACTGAATTGTTGGAGATATAATATGGAGTATTTACGATTTACGCAAGTTAGTCGTTTTTTCAGCGCTCTGCTCAAATTTTAATTAATTCAGTGTAGTACCCATGCTATCATGCCAAATATGTTTGTTTTAGCAAACATGGCAGTTCTGATCTGTTCAGTGGCTGGCGTTTGTGTTTCACGGTATTTAATTCAAATTTGATATATATGATCTAATAGAAGATTTAATCAGCATTAAGGTTTAAATAAGAAATTTGAGTTTGTGCAAATTTTTTAGGAGTCATAGAGAAAATGGGCCCAAAAAAACTTGGATTTTACAACAGTTTGCAGCTTTTAGGGTACTGGCATGTGTATTACATGGAGTTAATTAACATTTTATATATAAGATCTAATAGTAAATTTAAGCACCTTTGAGTTAAAAAAAAAAAAAGGAATTCGAGATTGGGCAAATATTTTGGAGGGTCTCAGCGCTCGGTACAGAAGGACGTTGGTTCGAACCACACCTGTGCAGGTTTAAATTTATTTCGTGGAGAATCCCACGAAATGAATCGACGTTCCCAGCTTGGCTAGAATAGATTAGTAACCTGTAGGATAACCCGTCCTTTCTGCCCTAGTTGGAGTACGTAAGAACATTAAGCCCAACTAAACAACAAATGAAAATGAAATATAAACATCTGCCACCTAAAAGATGCAGACAGGCGCAGCTAAAATTTCTTTGTTTCTTTACTAGAAGGATATTTATATAATAAAAGTAAAAACCTGATTTTTCAACATTCATGGCGAATTTTTTTCCAGGTAATTCTTATAGAGTACGTTACTACAGTTACCTAAGTTATAAATAAAGAAGTAAAAGCTAAAATATGTTGCAACTTCAAAATTGATATTTTTCCGCTCCCGGACCACAGTGCACCCTTGCTTGCCTTTTACAGGATGCAGTAGCTGCATTAATGAACACATAAACCTTTTGATTCTCGTACAGTAACTTTTGTTTAAAAGTATTCTTAAAATAAATTGCGATTTCAAATAATAGTTATAAGACTAAATCCTAATAAGGTTTGAATGGTTTTTTAAACGATCCGTATGTTTTACGGGACTTGGCCAAAACTTCATACATAGGGTCTGACAGTAAATTTAACCAGCTCTCAGATGAAAAAAAAACATATTTTAGATCAGACAAATAGTTTCGGAGTTAAAGACAAAAGAGTACCGAAAGACGAGTTTTTGTGGAAAACTGCGACTTACCGCAAGTTAGTCGCTTTCTCAGCGCTCTGCCAAAAAACGGTTGATCTCACAGAAAAATGCTACAGGACTTTTTTGTAGATAACTGCATGACGAACAATCTTTGTTATGACCTCAATCGACCTGCGAGATATTTGCGGAAAAAATGATTTTCGAGACCTTTTGACCTTTATAACTTTTTCAGCCTGCACGATATCAACGTCGATTTTTCACAAATTCATTAGAATACCGTAGTAACGATGTATACAAAAATTCAGCTCACTAGGAATTTTCCCGCAGTTAAAACCTAAAATGACTGGATTAAAAGAGAAATCTGATTTTACAAATATTATCATGTTCTATTTTCTATTTTTGGTTTTAAATAAAAAAAAAAAGAATTACTTGTGTTAATCAAACGAATAGTATTGAGAAAAAAAACCTCTGCTGTATATGTTTGTAACTTATTAAGATTTCGTCGGGCTGTTGTGGTCCGTGACCGGGGCCTCAGGTTTATCACTTCCTCAGCTGCCCCGAGGAAGAGGAAGCATTCTAATCAGTCACATCTCACTTAAATTATGTTTTCATGGCCCCCTATTTCTGTTTTTTTTTTTTTTTTTCCATTCTTCCATCTTATTATTTCCTTATTTCTATGCACCTCTTGTTCTCTTGGGCTAAAGCGTTCTTTTTGATGAGACCACAGGGGTAGATCGAAAATGTTACAATGTAGAAGAGAGGTTAGAAAAAAACCCTTGGAAAAGATAATAGTTGTTTAAATCAAAAGTAGTTTTAAGTAGCACTCTTGCTAACTGATCAAGCTGAGTAAAATCACTGGATTATTTAAAAAAATATATTCAATGCATTTTGGTTTCATTTTAGCAAAATTCACAGGCATTCTTCTTACCTGGTCTTCCCGCTCATACGGTTATTTCTGGGGATGACAAAATATTTCGACAGAACATAAATGATCCTCTAAGTCAGTTGATTGAATCATCTCTTCCACTGTTCTCCTCTAACACATCCACAGAAAGGATGTAGCCGGTTTTAAATTTGATATTAAGATATTCTCTAAGTCGATTAAACATACGACTGCTGCAGATTATCGCTAATTGTCTCGTTCCGAATATAGATCTTAGGGATCGTCGAGGTTGATTTTGTTTATTATTTTTTTTTATTAACTTTTTTTTTGGTATTTACAACTGGGTAAGTTATGCTTCAAAGTACCTCTTTTGATATATTGGTATTGTTAGAATACTAAATGTAATTTTTAGAGTACTTACTTCAATTTGGGTAAACGATTCGATATTCTCTATTGGAAAATGCACAATTTTGACCTATTGAATTTTCTTCTTTCGTAGCTCAGGATCATGCAACTTTATGTCCAATAATTGTAAATGTTTAAACAATTATTGGTAAAGGATATAATATATCAAAATATCTAATGTATGGATATATAATTCTCAACATCACAAATAAAAACTAGAAAACAGAATTATGACTTTGTATATTCCTGTTTTCCACATTGCAGTGCATATATTTCTACGCATTCCATCTCCACGACATAATGCGTATTTAAAAAAATTATATATTTATTGATACTTATAACTGTATACATTATGTACAATAAGTAAATTTGAGAATAATAATTAAAATTACATGTCAATAATATGTTAAAAACTACTTCCTAGTAGCACTTCAATAAAAGTTCTACATTAGAAGGTCTCTTGGTCATTTTCGTTTCAGACGCCTCGGAAGATTATCGGAAATAGAGTATGAAGCAAGTTGAGAACTAGTGGATTTGAGTGTGTATGGAATTTACTATGAAAGGATGAAGTTTGTGCCTGGCATAATAAGGAGCATTGAAGACAGGTTGAATTTAATGTAGAAAAGCCCTTAAAGTTACGAAGTATGATTCCATTCATGCCTATGAAAAACGTGGTAGTTCTTAGATATAACAGGAAACATTAGTTTTTTCTTAAAAATAACATTGGTTCTCATGAAAATAGTAAAAAATCTTAAAAAGTAATGTCAAAATGCACAAGAAACACATAATGCTTATTAATAACATCGATTACAGATGTATAATAAAAATACCTACTGCTAATATCAATTATTATTCCTGACCCCCACTCATGGTACTAGATTTGGTGGTCTTTCATTGATGTGTTGGATAATTTAAATAAATTGTCTTTAATTACACCGGAATTTAACAATTCACAATTTGTAACACATTAAGCTAATACATGTTTTGAATATAACAATTTACACCACAAGGTTGAATTAGGAAAAAAAAAAGAAAAAGTAGAAAAAATTACAATAGTAGGTAAAAAAAAATAGAGAAAATATATGATAAAATAATTAAATTAAAATAAGTACATTCTTAGAAGTAGTATAAATGAATTTTGTAAATTAAAATTTATAACATTTGAGGAATAATTAGCGTATACATTAATTTGATTCTTTGATTAAATTTATATTAGAATAATAATTATAAGAATGCAATATTAACTAATTTATCCTAATAGTATATGCCTGGTACGGCTGTGTATGTATGGTCTTAAGGATTGTTTGTTATAACTGGGTATGTTTCCACTAAGGGATTTCCCGAGTTTTATTATAGATTTGAAAAAGTTCCAGGTCTAGGTTTGAATAAACTGTTTAACTGTTTGGAAATCTATATCAAGTAACTTATTGGTGATGTTTGTGTACCTGGGGAAGTCATTTATGATTCTAATGCATGGTTTTTGTATTCTATTTCTATTGTTTGAGTCACATGTGTAGCTCCATACAGGAGAGTCAGTAATGTTAGTAATGTTCGTATCAGTTTTTACATAATTTTTTTATTTTTAACTTTTATTAAGTAATTATTACAATCTGCAACAAATGTGGGCAACAAGAAATATAGATGGCTTTTACATTAATTACACGCAAACGAGGAAGCGTTTTAGGCACAAATTATTGTAAATTGAATCTTCAAACACGTGTGTAAAAAGAAGCAGAAATAGCTGCTAGAGATACTTACTGGTAATTCTAAACGATCGGTTATTCTAAAAAACAATGTTGATTAAGCTTAAACTATTTGAAGCTCGCAGTACAGAGACAGTTAAAGTCCTGGAGAAGCAGAACCTTGTGGGACATAGCTAATACCCTGGCTTCTCATTAATATTCAACTGAGCGCTGGCTACCCAAGCTGTATCCTTAACGCTCTCTGGGTCTTCTCTTGTATATAAACCAACTGTTCCACAAACTGAACCCCTCAAATTCTTTACAAAATTACTAAATGCAACAGCGCGTGTCTGTATTATGGTAAATAATAAAGATTGATAATTTGAAAATCCTATTTAAGATAGATGCAAAAATGAAGGTGTGACTTTAAAAAAAAAAAAAACTTCTAAAGTTTACACATTCATCACTTGTTTCCAAAGAAATTAATTATAAAATGAAGGCGAGTAAGTTAAAATAAAAGAAGAATGGTTATCCAATTAAAAAATTTATTAATGCACTAATTTGATAATTTGATGAAAAAGAAAAGGGCATATCACGCCTCCTTAAAAGTCTGATCAGAATCCTTTTTTCTTGGGCAACGTTTTATGGCTAAGCCATGGAACTGCTTTATTGTCCTTAAAAAGGCTTGAAATGCTGACCGAAACGTCAGTACATTAAAACATTTACACAAATCACAAATAATATCTTAAAGTAGTTTCCTATGAAAGCTATCTGGTCTGAGTTAAATCAACAACATATGGTACATTGAGATCTTTGGATAAGTGTGTGACAAAGTATTGTGTATTGTTCAAAGGATTTTGGATTGTAAGTATTGGATACGTAAGGAACTGAAAGGTTTAGTGGAGCACCAATGCTCATCTCCCTATGTCCAAATAAGTATTATTGTTGTCATGTTATTAGTCCTATGTAATTAATCGGAGCTTTGAACGTTTGCCTACTAAATATTGGAGTAATCAAAAACATCGAGCGGTTTCTTGTCTTTTAAGTCTCGTAAGTGGATTCCAAGTAAGCCGTTTGGATTGAGTCCTGGACAGCGGATCTGTTTAACGGGGATCAGTGAAAGATTATTGAAGAACAGGATAGGAAGTCGTAGTTTTACGACGAAGGAGTAACTACTGGTTGTATATTTTTTTAATTTAGTTAAAACTGAGTTTCGCTCTTAAGATACTTCCAAATTTATAAACTAAGTGGTATATCAAGATAGTTAAAGATGTAATTTATTAATTTATTATTATTGAGTACCACTGGTAGCTAAGATGCTTTAGATATGACATCACATGCCATATCTTAAGCATATTAGAATAAGTCGAATAAAAGAAATCTCTTTAACATTTACGTTTTTAGGAGAAGTAGATAGTTGGGGTATGCAGTTATAAAGATACACAGCAATTAAAAAATAAGATTTTTAATTTGTAATGCCAACGTTTATTTTTTTAATTGCTGTGTATCTTTATGACTGCATTAATTAATTAATATTACTTTATTACATTTTTAATTAATATCCTCAACTATATAACTTTTGAACATATTAGCTTGCCTTACAATTTGATGGGCTTTCTATTGCTGAGTGTTCATTTATTCCAAAAGTTCTTAATTTGTGATAGCATAAATTCAAGGATAGTTTTCGATGCTGTTTGAAAGTTTTGGACAGAGATGCAGTTTTTATAAGAGACCAGGGTTTTAGTTAGCTTTAATACAAGAGCATCAGTCAGGCATAAATATGTAGTAGTGAGCATCTGAATGAACCACTTATCGAACCAAATCAACCCTACTTACTTAAATATTCAAATGATCCTGCCGTGTAAATGTAATGGGGAAGGCAAGACAAGACTTGGAATTGTTAGCTGGTTGTAACATTTGATCTAGCCCAATGGATCATTTCAATGCATTCAAACAGATTCTTTCGGTTTTTCGTTATCCAGCTAAAGTGGTCATCTCTAATAGAAACATGTAGCTCTAATAGCTCTGAATGAGCGGGCAGATGCAGAGGCAAAACATGAGGCAAAGGACACAACCTTTCCAGTTTTATTTAATAAGGCATCAATTAGTGCAGTCAAGCACATATTGAAAGGAACAACTAGACAAATTTGGAACGAAAGACGAACAAATTCAACGAAAGATAAGCATATTTACGAATTCATTAAAGATATAGACGATAGATAAAAAATATAAATAAAAAAACTGACTCACAAACTTACCCAATTTTTGACAGGACATGGTGGATCAAAACGTTACTTATATAGACACAAACTAACTGACAACAGCATTTGTAACTGCGGCGGGAAAAGTGTATAAACCTATGACCATTTTATTTATAACTGTACAAATTGGAAATATACACATACAAATTAATGACCAATGCCCTACTGAACGGAGACCAATGGCGGACTACAAAGAATAATATAAACAAATATGTCTATAGGGTTTAATGCATTTGCGGATCACGTTGATTACTTAAAGCTTAACAATGGAACAGTCCGTTGTATAATTTTTTTCTCACTATTTTTTTCTCATTTTTTTTGTATTCATTTATTTTATTTATTTCTCTTCAATATTTTTCATATTTATTAATTAACTTATCAATCCATTCGAATAATTATTGTTTACATATCATCTGAACTCACTGTTAATGCCTGTATTATTATAAAAATATTTTATGTTTTATTATGAAAAATAGTTTGTATAAATATTTACTTAAATTCGCTTTGTACCGGACTTGAAAGACAAGAAGCTGCTTGCCGTTTCCGACTACTCCAACATTCACTAAACAAGCGTTCAAAGCTCCAAATAAATTACAAAAGACTTGTTACATAGCAACAATTAGACCAATTTGGAAATATGGAGTTGAGCTTTGGGGTCCACTAGACCTTCCAATTCTTCTCGTATCCAACCAATCCTTACAATCCAAAATCCTCAACGTTCCTCATTAGGTCACAAAAAAACTTCCCGATTCCCGATAAACCACTGAGGTGTCTCAAAATAATATCATCATGAGACCTAATGTCGAACTTTTATCGAAATGGTGCTAGTGAGTGATTCTTTACATGTTATTTATGTCATTCTAATATATTTTTTTTTTTTTCAAATTTTCTTATTGTATATAATAAATACAGTTCTAAATATCAATAAATAAAAAAAAAACAAAACGCATTATGCCGCGATATGGAATGCGTAGAACTAATTTTAGTATATAGGGAAACTGTTGTATCTTGATAACAGTGTACCTAGAAACAATTGACATTCTCTTGTTATTGTTCCACTCTAGCAGGTTTTTTGCGAATTAAGTTAGTCATGTCTAGTCGCGAATCTGTCAGTGTACTTTCATCATTCCCGGAAAAGAGCTTCTATGTTCTACTGACCTCTTCTGACGATTTGATTTTCGCTACCCCTAAATATTGTTGTTTATTGTTGTTACCACGCTTTGAAAATAAGTGAACTATTGTTCGCTTTGGTGTACTATTAGATACCTCTTGGGAAGGCGTCCAGTTGATTTGGAATAAAGAAAGAATGTGGACAGTTTCGAATGCACTTTTTCGCAATGGCGTATTATCTAGTACTTTAAAACAGACCTGTATCTTGAAACATTTATTTTTTTCACTTTGAATTTGAAGAATACCGGAAATCAAATGTGAACACTGGAATCAAAGGTTTCTAGTTTGTCGTTCTAGTTATTAATTCTATTAATATGCCGAGTTTTTGTCATATAATATAATGCTAAAAGAAAAACACAAAATTGCCGAAAAATACAAATACTCTTTTGTTTTCTGGCGTTACAAAAACAGGAGCATTTAAGTACCTTGCAACAAAAACCTTATTTCTTATTTTGCCACCAGAAGAAAGAACACATATATCTGCTAAATTGGGGGTGGCAACAACTAAAACTGGAAAAGTGTTTCAAGGAAAAGTGTTCAGTCTCCCATTTTACACAAATATTCATTTTTATATTTGCTCGTATGATTGAAAACTCAGGAGGTTAAGAAATAGATGTTGTTCAAAGGGAGCTAAAGAGAATCATATTCGAATTGAGATGGGCAATGAATTACGTATATTTATATTTATTTAGTATTTTATATTATATTTATTTCATCAGCAATTATAAAATTATATCTGTCAAGTTAGTATTGAGTGGATGAATTCATGTAAATTTTTTTTTTTTATAAATTTATGTGAAGCTATGAAGATTTTTTTACGTTCTTTTAAAATAATTCCTCAAAAGTAATTAACTTTTACTAACAGGAAGCTGTTCATCAAATAATTCTTATTCTATGCAGCGATCAGCTTTCAGACATATTATTGTAGATATTGAAATTCAAATAAATTTTAGGGTGAAATTTACGGTTCCACCCTAAAATTTAATATCCTAATAATGTGCTCTTCAGGTCCACTACAGGCCTACTTGCCCAGCCAGAGGCCAGACAATACAGGACGCTAAATACATAACGAGCGGACCGGTAGACGGTGCGACATATAAAAAGTCAGGAGACACAAAGGCCTAGCTAGCTAGGGGAGGCTAGACTTGTTTCAATATCAAACTGCTCAATAGTGTACCGGTTCTTATGGGAACAATGTCTTTTGTCTCCTCTCTCCTTGACCTGGCAAGGCCGAGCTGCAAGGCCGAGGATAGCCGCCACCCTCCCGAACATTGCCGAGCACTCCCGAACGCTAAGGGTGGCACTACCCTCCCGGGGCCATTAATTCCTCGACCTATCTCAGGCTAATTGCTTTCTGAAGAGGTTATGTGTCGTTCTCACTAAGGAATATCTTTGGTTAAATCTCTGTTTGTATTGCTCCGCTAATATCACTTCTGAACTTTATGTCAGCAAGAGTTGAAATGAAGTCTAAATCTAAGCAAACCATCTTCATGTCTACCTAAATATATACGGCTTATTGATTTATAATATTTTCTTTATAATTTTTGTTTAGCTATAAAAAGAGCATATATTCAATTTATAATCTAATATGGACTAGTTAAATAAATCAGACGGAGGATCGCAAGGTGTATATGTACGGTTATGGTATATTATCAGCGATTGAATTTCTTGCGGTCTCTAAGAGGCAAATGATGGACTGCATAACAAAAGAATCAGTAACATGTGTTGAATGTCACAAAACGTCTAAATCTGGAACGTTGATGACAGTAATACGTAGTCTTATAGCTTCGACTTTGACAGGCCTCATCGGATCCCAATGAAATCTCAGTTTGGCTTTCAATAATAATCTTAAAAAAAGATTTCAAAAACAATTTCCTTTAATTAAACTTACTATTTTTTTAATAATGCAGCCCCTTTCCATAATCATAAAATAACAATTCGAAACATGAAACGTAGAATTTTTTTGAATTTTTTATGGGAGTATTACGTTTGGTCTTACAGCTTCGAATTAGACAGGGCTCATTGGACCCCTATGAAGTTTCAGTTCAGTTTTTAATACTAATTAAAAAAAAAAAATATCTTTTATTAAATTTACTATTTTTTAAATAATTCAGTTCCCTTTCCGAAAATCATAAAAAAAAACATTTTTGAACATGAAAAGTGATATTAATATTTGGTACGTTTGGTACGTATTAGTATTAGTGCATATTGGTATATATAGTACGTTTTTTTTGGTATGTATTAAGAGTATAACATTTGGTCTTATAGCTTTGACTTTGACAGGGATCCCTATGAAGTTTCATTTAAGTTTTCAATACTAATTTAAAAATTTTCTTTAATTAAACTTACTATTTTTTTAATAATTAAGTCCTCTTTCCGAAAATCACAAAAGAACATTTTGGAACATGAAAAGTAACATTTTTTTTTTTTTTCTCAATCTATTTTAGACAATCTGTACCTTTTTTAAAAAAATTTGTTTTAGCAGTTCCAATTCATTAATAAAAACAAACGTGTTCGTCTATCTCTATATTTATTTAACAAGTGCTAAAACCTATTCCATTCATTCAGTAATGATAACACCTTTGTTTCCTGTTTAAGACAAAATATTTTTGAATTTCTTTTTAATCTTATGAAAAAAAAAAAAAAAAAAAAAAAAAAGTTGTGCGTATTTCTAAAATCAAAAACACTTTAAAACTGATTCTAGATCACATGTTCTAACTGAAAATGTTTTGATTTTCGATCTAAATATTTACGTAAAATCCATATCGCTAAATTATGCCCTCTGCTACGTGATTTAAAAAAGATAACAATGTATTTCATTTATAAATAATATTTTTCTGTTATTAATCTCAATGACAATCGTAACTCTTGCTGGAGTAACATTTTTAGAACAATATGGAGATATTAATATTTTGCCGTATCTAAGTCAAATCGAAAATACTGAATTGTCAAGTTGTGAGGCTGCGAGGGGATTACTCTTTGGTTGTCATTTCATTACATCGAAGTTATAATATATCATTGATAAATAAAAACTTTAACACTGAAATCGTCCGGGTAGTGGAAGCAGCGTATTTAAGAAACTTAATGTGAATATAGAAAAAAAACTGCTTCTGTTTCGATCTTATTTTTATATAATCGAAAGATTATATTAGAAATGAAAAGACCCACATTATCTTCTTTGATAAGAGAGTTGTGCGAATGAATCCACGAACAGAAAAAAATAAATACTCTCTGGTTTGTGGTTGTTCACAACTAGGGTTCTTCTGCAATCATATGCATCATAACTTTAATGTTCCATGGAATTAACAATGTGCTTTTACAGGCCAACACATTGACCAGTAACCAATGGAGACAATGTTATGCATACAGGATAAAAATATTGGTATTAGTTTAAACAGTAAATCCTTCCAAATCAAAAATCCAATCAAAAAATCTCAACCGTACTTGCTATGCATATTTGAAATTACTTCTTCCTCTTCTCGGGCAAGACTTCTAGTAAAGATAAATCGTGTTAAGAAGGTGAAATAAGTTTCTTTATTATTATTAACCTCTTACCACTGTTTTGAACGTGTTACCTGTTTCCTTTTTTCTTGCTCTACCCTACCATTTTAAAACCACTCTCATTCTGATAGCCTAAGACTTCCTTCTTTCTAGCTACTAAAACTTCTTAATTTATGGCTAGTTTAATTCTGATAAGTACGTAGCGATCCTTTATCAAAATTCAAACTAACTCTGTAGAGCAGATGAAGCTGTTTTTAGAGAATATTGAAGCGAGAGCTAGTTAACCTAATCAAACAGGTGTTGTACATGGACATATCAACGATAACCTCGTTATAACACGCAAGGATAAGCAGAACTGAAATACATCTTAAACGATCTTGTACGAGGCATGTGTCCATATATTACTGAAAATAACTTAATCGTTTTTATCATATATTTACGAGGTTGATTTCCGTACGTTTTTCTTTCTTCTTAGTTTGTCCTATTACTTCCAGAATCTCTATCATGGCTTCCCTGTTATATAATCATCAATAATTCCAACAAAAAATATGAAAATACAATTGCTGGCCTTTCCAGTGACAAGCATGGAAGTCCACAAACACTTCATAAGTCGGCATATATGAAAAACACTTAATTCAAGCATTCAAAAATAACTGACACGCATTTCTTGTTCTTATCCTTTCTATGCCACGTTAAAGGCAAAGGAAAGGGTTATGTTTAACCATGTGAAACTTACTTCCAAATCTGTTAAGTGATGTTAGAATTTTAATTGGTCGTTGTGAGTGTGTTCTCGGAATTCATTATCGTCTCTGATGAATAATCCTAAGTTAATGTTTTGAATTATGAAAATGTATCAAAACGTTTAGTATCAATGTAATAATTTACCATTCACTGTTATAAAAACCGTATTTTAGCTTATGATCACATTTTTACCCAAACTTGTCTCATTTAGACTAATATTCGTCTGTTTTGCTGGTTGTCAATTTTATCTGATAGGTGTGGATAGCGAATAATAGATATAAAAAATAAAGAATTTTCAATAAAATATTATGATAAAAGCGTAGATAACGATTCATATATTTCAAAGCTTCTATCAATTTTCGCCAATGATTCACTGAAAAGTATTTGATAAGTATTTTTTTAAAATTTAATTTAATGAAAAGTTAACTATTAAAAAAAAAAATGTTTTTATGCAGGAATTAAAATAATATTTTGACCCCTAATTAGGATTTTTGTATATTTTTATATAATGATTTATGACATACCTACTGTCATGCAATCAATATTATAGTCTTCTTTCAAAAAATTAAAAGCCTAAACTCATAACGGAGGTTATCGTAAAGAAGTATATGAGATAAATTTCTTTTAAAACGAGTTAGCTATTAACCTTCAAAGGAGGATTTTTAACATCTGCTTTATGAAAAATTGTTTTAGTTGTGCTTCTTAATAAGGCCTAAAGGTATCTATTTCGGTGTAAATGGTATTTTTAGAATAATTACAGGGTTTTGGAAAACGATCAAAAGTGTACTAGTTTGAATTATCGCCTACCACGCGACAAGAGATATACCATATTTTAGAATTTCGAATTTTTGATTTTAGAATAATGCATTTGAATTGTATGAATAATGAACAGTCTGCAATTATCTTTTTTTCATACGCATTTATTATTATTATTATCTATTGTTCAATTTTTAATATATAATTGTGCGGTATGTAGGTGTACCTGAAGGAAAAAAAAAAGAAAGTCGTCCTTATTTTTTTTATCCTCCATTAAAATGACATTGGGTACTATGGTAAAATGTATCTTCCGTTCTTAGAAAGAGTAAAGTTATCATACAATACCAAATATACAATAACAACTATTCACCATTTCCCACTTTAAAAAACAAAATTTGAATCTTACTATCATCACCCCTTAAAGGAAGTATTTGAGTTGAAACTAAATACTTTGTGCTGGTATTTTCATATGATTCAGCAAAAAATAAGCTCTCTTTTCTTACAAATACGAAAAAAAAGGTAAGAAAAATTACTGTTGAGTCAAAGATGGTGAGCCTGGTTACAAAATCATTATGTTTTTAAGTGAAAAAGTTCTACTACTATACCTCAGAGGAAACAACCATTAACCTAAGGAAAGGCGGAAGCCCGAGATTTCGGACGTCTTCGACTAAGATCGGCTGTACTCGGGAAGGGGTGCTCGCTAGTTGGATGCACCGGAGTCGGGTGGGGGGTTGCAGTCCCGCGTCCCAGACACCATGGAGGAGACCAAAATTAGGGGAGGTAAGTGGTTATTCAACTATTTTTACACATTTCCCTTTGTTTATTTTTTAATTTCTTGACATATACACTTACGATCATGATCTAGTAATTTGGTCCGAGGCGAAAGATCGTTAAGACATTGAAGGAAACTGTCTTATGAGATATACCGGCCAGCATTGCTTTGTTTGTGTCCGAGAATACACGCTAGTAGCTTCTAGCGCCTAGAAAGTGTCCTATTTTTCTATTTCTTTTTCATAATAGAACATGTGCCGATATATTTTTTTTTTTTTTTTTAATCGCAAAGTAAGTGAAACGGTGTTACAATTGGTGTAAATCTAGATAAATTTATTATTTATAAATGATTGTCCGCTAATTAACATAAACTAAAATATTTTTTTGTTATAATTAACAAATTCAATTTCATAGAATACGTTTAATTTTGTTATTTTCTTGGAAAGAAAGCGTAGATTTTTAAAATATTAGTTTATTGGGATAAACTGTGTAGCTTTTATTTTGAGTCATATTTCTTTGTTCTTGGATGAGAGGGGAATGATCTAGGACAGTTGTCAATACTATTTGTTTTAAATAATTAGTTACAATAAAATATTTTTTTTTAAAAATAAATACAACAAAATTTCTTGACTATATAAATTTTATTCATTTCATTTCAAGTATCTATATGCTTACTTGTTAATCTTATAATACTTTATGTATACTTAATTTTGAATTATTATGATTCCTTTTAATATTGACAGCCTAAACATAACACTGTTAAAAAACGACTAAATGAAAATTGTATTTACCAACTAAAAGTGATCAGTGTCAAAAGATTATTTACTAATTTATTTCTATAATTTATTTACTAGTTACATTATTTTTATGAGTTCCATTTCAATTTTATATTTTCGTACCGTACTTTTCGAAACTTGATCTGATTGGACGTAGTGATCAAATGGTCAAAGGAATTTTGTGTCAATGACCTTAGAATGTATTGACTATACCGCTCCCCACGTGCATGGTGAAATTTACTAGATTTTGTATTTTCTTTTTTTTTTTAAATAATGTGTCTTAAGCTTTTCTGAAAATTGAAATTACTATTATAAATATCTAAAAAGGCATGTTTATTATAACGTTTGAAAAAAAAAAAAAGGTACAAATAAATTTAAATTTTATAATATGCAGTACTTACATTAAATTAGTCCTTATATTTTTGATAAAATCTTAATGTATGATCATGATTTCCTATCATAAACGAAGCTATTTTCTCCCCCAATATTTATTTAAAAAAATTAAAAAATAAAATATATTTTATTATAATAATGAGGCTAATAGAAATAATTGTTCCTTTGGGCTCTCCTCGTGTTTAGGCACACTCTGGGTCATTGACCCGACGTACCCCCCTCTCCCTCGTGAACCGGTAAATATTTTCGAAAATATCAGTAAATAGGATTTTTTAGCTTATTCTTAAGAATATATTTTACCGGGTTCTTTTCTCTTTTACGATCGATTGTATGTTATCAATTGTTTATAACGCTCTTATTTGTGGGATGTTGTAAAATATACCAAAATATAAGTTTTCAAAATCAAAAAAATGGAAAAAAAAAGGTGTAAAAAAAAACAAAAACAAACTTATAATTCGAAACTATTCTTTTTCGAAAATATAAATAAATCTCTATGTAAAATCTAGAAAAATGTTAGTGACGTGGTCAATATATATTAATATTTTATAAACGACAACTGCATGTTTTCAGGATCAGATTAGATTCCATCGAACCTACGAACATGTAGATTCAACTCATGAATCGCTGTAATTACTGACTTCTGGATCATTTAACAAGTGTAGAATTCCGTCTATTTTATATAATGCTGTTTATGCTTTGAAATTAACAAGTGAAATAAAAATTACTCTAACATACGTTTTGGAAAAATTAATTAAATGTAATTGTGGATCACGATAATATTATTAAACTTAAATTAAATTATTTTATATTTGGTATTTAATTAAATTCATTTATCCTATAACTTAATCATTAAATATGATACTGGATTTATATAATGAATTTTTTATATTTGATAACGTGACTTACTTAATTTTAATTTTTAATGTCATTAACTCTTAATTTTGCATTATTGAGTTTTCGAAGTGCTATAAAATTTAAATTTCTTATTCGCCTATTTCAAAAATTATATAGAAATGAATATTTAAAACATCTATCTGGATCAACCTTTGTTTGTTCATAAATTTGTATCTTGAGTTACCTCTTACAAAAAGAAGTTAAAGATTTATTTTTATTATTAAACGTCGTATTAATAAAAATTATAAAATATACCTACTTAATAATTTGTATTTTTATAACTAAACTTAGGGGTTGTTGTGTCGATTATTAAAAGATATAGACTAACCCGCATAACATTGACAAATAATTTCTTCTCCCTACGTATTTTTTGTGCTGACAAAGTTAAAGCTATGATACATTTTTATTTAAATATTCTTGAATAATGATAATTATAATTGATTATTGTTATTATCTATAAAGTGCTAAATTAAAATTTAGTTTAAATATTGTTAATGATCATGTAATAAACTGATATTGAACGTAAAGATTTATCAGAATAAAAATGTGATTATCATGAGCATATAGCTATTTCTGTTTTAAATAATCGACTTGTAAACAAATACTTATATAAAAGGATGTGTATGTGTTTTTTATATGAATATACTGATTGTGAGTATATGTATAAGATTTAATTAGTTTAGTTGAATTTTCGGTGCATTAATTGAAAAAAAAAATCCATTTTATCTCTGTTCTTTTTAACGTTAGCCCTTAAACAGTAGGATGAGCAAATTTAATTGAAGTTGCTTAAGTGCAAAGAACGCCAGGGGCGTTTTGATTGATCCACAGTAAAAGCAAAAAAACAAAACAAAAGATGAAAACATTCCTCTTTTGGTTCGTTAATTATATTGATCTAGTTTTAACGACTGATATTTATTATAAACAATTTTTTTTATTATTATTAAAGTAGCTGCAAACAAAATTTTATTCTGTATCAATCATATTTTTCACTAGTTATCTTGACATTTTAAAAATTGTATTTGTTATGTACATTTTGATTTGCTACATTCCATCTCAACAATTTTCAAACTATTTCAAAGTAACTAAGGTTATTATTAGATAAAGTTATAGAACTCATTCTACATTGGGAATACATAGGCCGCAAAATTTCACGAAATTTCGAGTTAAAGGGTTTTTATTTTTATTATGATAAATATTCTAATCAATATGTGCGAATCATCTCTGATAGACTACCAGAAAAGAGGATCAAGGGTTTTCAAAATCTTATTAATTGAAAAAGGTCTAAGTTTACAAAAAAAAAAAGAGAATATATATATATATATATATATATATATATATATATATATATATATATATATATATATATATATATATCCGGAAAAGCGACAGCTGAGAAGTTTACATCGGCCGGGCTTGCAGTCTCTGCTAAAACAACCCTTTACAAAGATCAGATTAGAACCACTCACTTTTTTTCTTGAATCACCGATCTCTCACTCAGTAGCAAGAGGGTCCTTGAATTACATTATGGGCAGGTCTAGGCTTTGCAAAGACAGATAAATAAAAATATTTTCTATTTACTCATAAATAAAGTTTTCTCATTCTTTCATGGTAAAGTCTTGGATAATTTCCAAGTGTTTTAAAATTATTGGCATGAGGCGAGAAGAGCAAAATAAAGCAGTCAAAACAAACGTCACTTATCATGCCACTTTATTGGCACCTTTACACAAATATTAATTGTTTACGTAATTTAGAAATATTTTTATTTAAGATTTAAAAAAAAAAAATAGATTTTATTATAATAGAGTTGTCTACCTAACAGGGGGGGAGGGCTATACGTAACATGCGTTTTGTAGGATATCATTGACATTACGACGCCTACTTTCAGACGATGTGTAAGACAGATATGGGTAGCCTAGAGTATTTATTTTATTATGGACAAATATTAACTTATCTAATTTTTTTTTCAAAATGCAACAAATTACCAAAATTGCTAGATTAACAAAATAATTTTTTTAATTAAAATTATATATTAAAGTCCCTACATACTTTTATCACTTTTTAATATTTAATTAAACAATACCACTACATATTAGTTAAAGTTCTAAAAAAAAAACATTACAAATAAATAAAAATAATAAAATAAGGCCTTTTTAAAATGAAATATACATATTAATAGTAAATCCCCTCCACATGTCCATGTCCAGCAAATATTGAATTGAACAATATACTAAGAATTATCAAATTATTTAGCTCTTGAATAACAGAAGATTGGTTTTTTCTTTATTTTAACGTCTGAAACTCTTGAAAGTTTCATATTTAAATTGAAGCTTTTTTAAATTATTCATTATTGGATGTTATAAGATTTCTTAAAAAAAAAAAAAAATAAAATAAAAAAAAAATATAAAGAAATTGTTTCTTAAATGGTGCATTGTTTGTTGTTGTTGTTTTTTTTTTTTTTTGTGTTTCAACGATTGTTTTTCTCTTGATAAGTTTTAACGATTCTCAAAAAAATTTATTTCTATATTACATGTATATTTTTCTCTACAATAACGGCATTGCTTTCGAAGAAAATTCGTGGTGTAAACATGGTAAAAACGTGGTGTAAATATTGAATATCTTTAATAAGCAGCACTGTACGAAGAAAAATGTTGAATTATAAATCTTTAGATTTGATTTCCATAAAACTCTGGAATCATACATCTTTTAAAGAATTTTCCGATCACAATTGTTGAAATTTCAAATATAATTTTAAAAATAAAAATGTAGTGGAAGCTCTTATTTCTTGTCTACAATATTTTTGAAATGTGTATGGGTATGGGCTGGGGGTCATTACTTTTTTGGTGTAACGTTTTTTTTTTTTCGCGCATTCCTTTTGACAAGAGTACCTTTAAAACAGCTAATTTCTGTCAACTATGTTTATTTCGAATAATCACTGATAGTTAACTTAATTTAATTATTAATTCAGAAAATTTTATCCTTTTAATTCAAGAATGTAAAATGTAAAATAATTAGATTATAGTAGAAAGAAATAACCATGATAAATTATTTTTCCGAGTCAAGGAGAAATTGAGTTTTTTTTTTTCTTCTTCGTAATGTATGTTAAATTCATAAATAATACATTTAATCCTAATAAAAAAGAAATAAGAAATAATACATTTAATCCTAAGAAAATATAAGCATTTTGGCTGTAAATTTTCAGGATCCAGAAATATATATTTTCTAGTTTGTAAGACATTTTCATTTTTATTTTTTTATTTCTTTGAATGAAATTATTAATTTTCGTTAATAATTAATTCTTAGAAATATAATCTAGGATTGAAATTCTTGAAATTCTTCAACTAGATACAATGTATTCAGCGACTGTATTCACTTAAATCCTTCTCTTCGCAGACTAATTTGTTTTTTTAGTAAGATCTTTTTATGATCAATTGAAATGCTAAATGCCTTAATGTTATAAATAATAACTAATTAAAATGGCATTAATTGCTAACCTGTCGCTATTCCAACAGGAGAAAGCTCTCAAGGCTTTTATTGATTTTATGACAGTGGTACCACTGCACGTCGAGCAAGGGGAAAACTTCTGAACTCCCAATTAGGAAACGGAGTAATTCGCCAAGTCCAACTGGCCCTTGCTTTTTTACCGAACGAATACAATATCTTACCTTTATATATATATTATAAAATTTATTCAGTTCTCCTTTTAATGTGTATTTTTTCCAAGAAAGTATCATAATGTATTTAAATCCTGATCAAAACTCTATGCAATCAAATGGTTGATACTTAACTTTCAAGTACGTTTAACAATCCATAAACATTTTTAAGTGAGAAATTGGAAAAAAAAAAAAAAAAATGTTACATATTAATTTATGAAGTGGGGCATTATTTTTATGAATTCTGTAATTTGTAATATAAGATAAAATATTGTTCATGAACTCTTTTCGAGAACATAACAATAAAAGAGTTAACCAAGAAAAAAATTATCGTATATTAAAAATAAATGACATTTTAAATGGTTCTTAATAAGTAATGGTTCTTAATAATAAATTGCAAATTGATAAATTTGCATTTAATACATTCTACAAAAAAACATATACACATTTAATCAGAACCAGAAATCAGTGGTTTGTGGTACCTCAATATTTTGAAACCTGGTGATTTATTTTTGTCTAATATAAATATAGGACTTCTAGCGATAGATGTGTCATCATCGGTGTTTTCGAAAATATTTTCTTTAAAATTTGCTTCAGAGAAAGTTTATTTCAATTGCTCAAATTTTTCCAATTACTCAAGTCCAGGATGCCAAAATGACGAATTATCAATTGTCATCCCTTTAAGAGGCGGAGATAGTTAATCAGTCATCTTAGGATTATTTATAGTATTTAATTTAAATATTATGTTATTAGAATATACAATATTTTTAAAATACTAATAATGAAAAAAAAAATAATATCACTTGTAAAATTAGAAATCTTTATAGAAAAACAATATTTTTCCAGCTATTTTAAACACAAACAGTATATGACTCCTAGTAATTTATTATTCACTTCAAATCAGAATAGTCTAAGGTTTGACAATTATGAAACAAAACAAAAAAAAATAATAATAGAGGATCTGTTTCTGAAAATACACTATTTCATCTGCTTTAAACTACTACAAAATCAAAAACAGCACATATATTATTTTATTTTGAATATGTTTAATAATTAAGAATTATCCTGGAATTTAACAGCCTATAATGACAAAATCTTCAATATTGCGGTGTACGAAACTTAAATTTGTGCCAATACTCGTATCAAAGGCATTCAAACCTTAAGTCATAAAAAAATAGTACTATTTATATATATATATATATATATATATATATATATATATATATATATATATATATTATTATTTAAAAGTTATTAAAAACAATATATTGGTTGGCAAATAAGTATTATATAAGGCTTGGCAAATAAGTCCTTTTGGTTTTTCTTTTTCTTTTTATGTCTTTGTTTATTCTTATCTGATGAATTAATCCCTAAGGTGGATTCTTTACTCTGTTTGTAATATGTCAAAAAACATTTCTGCAAATACTTGTTTACATTAGCTTAGTATTGTGATTGTTATTGCACTGTGAATAGGCAAAAACATATCATTCATTATCGGCATATTTTGTTGTGTTATTTAAAGATAGTTGGCCGTGCTGCAGAAGCCCATAAAAAAATTTTCAGCGTTTATGGGGATGATTCCTTGACCGAACGCTCCTATCAAAATTGGTTTGCAAAATTTCGTTCAAGACAATTTGACATCTAGGACGTTCCACGGTCTGGTCACCCACAAGAAATTGAAAAGAGCTATTGCCACCAGGACAAACATTTGATTGAATTCTATACTGTTCGCAATTAACAAAGTTGGACCAATCAATTAAATAAAAGCGCCCAGAACTGGCAAATCGAAAGGGTGTTGTTCTCCTCTAAGACAACGCATGGCCCCACACCTCTTTGGTCACTTGCAATAAATGATTAAGCTTTGGATGGATCTTTTGCCTCATCCTTCGTATTCACCAGACCTTAGCTCCAAATGACTACCACTTATTCCGGTCTCCATGAAAAGAAAGCAATTCCAAAACGAACAGAACATCAAAAACCACTTGGATCAGTTTTTTTACAATAAACCCCAGACCATCTATAAAAGTGGCTTTATACAATTGGCCGAAAGATGAGAACAAGTTATACTATACAATGGGGAATATATTGTAGATTAGGTTAAATAAATTTTATGTCTATTACACACAGAGTTTTATTTCACCCTCAAAAACAGAACAGACTTATTCGCCAAACCAATAGATTATTGCTAGAAATTTCAAAAACTAAAAAATGCATACTATAGTTCATAATAATTTGTTAAACATGCAGTTTTTTAAAGGTACCATTATAAAAATAAAATCTGAAAATGATATTGATAATGATTTTCAAAAAGAAGTTAATGTTGATTCATAATTGATCTTTCCGAATTTAATATGTAAAAAAAAAAAAATTAAACTATGTTTTTATATTTAAATAGTAGGATGGATCAAAGCATGAACATCATTTATTTCTGTATTCAGAGGGTTGGTGCCCTTATCAGGCTGTATTCAGCAGCCAAGGACAAAGATAAGTTCATGTTTGGATAGTTGAGAAGTTAGTATTCCTAGAACAACATAATGATACCAGTGAATGATAGTGAAATAACATCAAATACTGGTCTAGTTTTATAGTCTATTTTTTTCTATTGTTTTTTTTTTTTTAACAGACGTACAATTACAAAAGATTTAAGTGAAGATCGAAGCCAAATCTATAAAATATTATTCTGATAATAATGTTTTATTAGGATTCCATCATTTCAATCTACTGGAATAATATAATTAATTTTCAATTTTGATTGGACATTATTTTTTTCAATAATTACTAAAATTATTCCAATTAGATATAGAAACATTATCGTAGTTAATATAAACTTGAGGTATTATATTTCAGGTTCAAATACTTTATTTAAATTCCTTTCCTTATATAGTATTGCCATATAAGTACTGTTTATTTATATATATATAGACCTGTTCCACGCCTCACAGGCATACTACATGCATGAATATAAAAGTATAAATTTAGCACGATTAGTTATTAAAACATAAAGTAATAAGATAGCAAAAAATATATAAACAAAAGTAAGAAAATATAAAGAAAAATTCAAAAGAGAAAAAAAATGCTTGGAAAAGGTTCAAATACTTATAAAATTCTTTAAGAGTTATTATTATACTGCTAACAAAACGAAATGTTTCAAACATTTTTACGGTTATTTATTTTTTATTAAAGCCATCCTTATTACTTATTGCCCTCTTTTGAGACAGATTGTAATACATACTCAATAGTTCAAATATCAAGTGATGCGTCATTTTTAGCAATAACATCACATTTACTTGATCCATTTTATTTTTATACTGTATGTAGTTGTATATTTCAATAAATAGCTAAAAAAACAAATAAATTTAAATATAAAATTATTAATATCATTTATGTTTTATCGATGAATATTTGATGTGGGCATATGCCATTTTTATCAATTCCACTATTTAGAAAATAAGAAATACCAATTTTCGTAACGATAATTAATTAAGAGTTAATGAAGTATAGTTTATAATATATTATGTTTATATATAAAAAATTTAAATAATAATAAAAAAAAAAAATTCTTTATAAAATTACAATATAATAGGAACGTTAACCCCAACGAACCAACAGACAAATTACAATAATACTGTAGAGACAGAAAAAAGCATATGTAATGTTCATTAATCTGAAAAAAACAATTTCTCCGACACCAATTTCTAGGGAAAAAAAATTCGGGAAAAATCTACGACAATAAAAAATAGTCATTAGCCCTCTAGTCGATACGAATTATAGTAATTTGCAGTAAAAACAATAAATTAAATCAGAAGTTATAAAAATTGGGCATGAAGTAATTGTAGTTCCATTTCATCGTTAGGGTCATTTGTTTTCTACCAATTTTTATTAAAAGTATTGAGCAACCTAAAACATGTCTGTTAATATATAAAATGAAATATTTAAAAAAAAAAAAAAAAAAAAAAGGAAAATAAATGTTTTTTTCCATTTCAATGACTTTTTACAAACGAAGATGGAACCTTCTAGAATAATGCCTATTCTCTTTTAGGAATCCAATTCCTTCGATTGGAAAATACAACAAAGAAGTCTCTTTTGTACGATTTTCCATCTTATTAAGCATGTCCTCAATACCAACTGAATATTGAACGTAGAAATATTAAAACTTCACATTTATATGATTATTTATTTTTGAAATATAAGAAAAGCTTTATTGATTTATTGAGACATGACAAACCTCATCTAAAAATATTATATAATTTACCCCGTGCAACATTATATTCCCGTTTTTTTTTTTTTTTGGATTATTCATTTCTAAAAGACTTTTACAATACATTTTTCTTCTGAGTCAAGTAATTATAGCTAAGCCCAAATGATACAGACTAGGTGGAATCGAACGATGTCTGGATCGTTGTTGGAATGAAGTCCGGATTAAACATATATATACGGATATGTCTTATTTTAAAGAGTGATAAATTTACATATTTTAATGTTTTTCTTTCTTCATAAATACTTTTATTCTTTCAGCTTAATTTATTTTCAGTAATATTTTTTACGTTACAGTCTTTTTTTAAACTTTTTCAATCAAAGTAATGAGGCAGGATTGATAAACAAAATTTTATATGATGGAACTTCATAATTTATTTATTGTAAGTAATTTTTTACAGAGGAAACCACGGTCCATTTATGTTATTAAGTTAATAGTATTTTTTTTTTTTTTTTTTATATATCCATTTATTGAAATTTACAACTCTACAAAATATATACATCAAGTAAATTTGTTGATAACGATTACAATAACATTTCAAAACTTCAAAAGAGCTACTTATCACCAGCACTTCAATACAAATTCTGCACTAGAAGGTCTCTAGGCCATCTTTTCAGACGCCTTGGAGGATTATCTGTAATGAATTAGGAAGCAAGTTGAAAAACGTGATTTGTGTGGTTATGAAGTTTACTATGAAAGGATAGGGCTAAATAAGCAACATATGGAACATTAGGATCATTATGGATAAGTTTATTTGTGACAAAGTAAGGAACATTAATGATTTTTCGAAGGATTTTGGATTGTAAGGATTGGATACAAGATGAATTGGATGGTTTAGTAGAGCCCAAAACCTCAACTCCATATATACCAATAGGTCTAATCATAGTCATGTATATAAGTCTTTTGTTATTAATTGGGAGCTTTGAACGTTTGTCTAAATATTGTTGAAGAAGTCTGTCTTAGTAATTTTATAAACGAAACAAACGTTAATTCCGAACAGGATTGTAAATTGAAATAATGTGCAGTAAGTAATTGAAACAGTAATTTTGTAATTACTGAAAGTCTTAAATTTGGACGTAGGATAACTAAAATTTACTAGTAATCAATTTTTTTTTTTTTTATTTTGTCTCAATTGTCCGAATTTCAGGAACATTGGATTTCAGGTTAGCAGTATAAAATTCGGCGTGGATATAGGTATTGGATCACATCATCAGAAGTATATTACTATTTTTACAATAATAATATTATATTAATTCAAACATTCAAAAGCCCTGGAAATTATCACCTTTCAGTTATTCCTTGTTTACTGATAATGATTCCATAATCAGATGCGTGGATATTTCACATCAAAAACCGAAAGCAAGGCCATTTATTTGACAAGTTATGAATTGATTCATCAAAACCACCATATTTTATTTTCATTATTATTTTTTTATTATTTTTTTTTTTTTTTTGCGTTGAGGTGAGGGCTTAATCTTTTTAGGATCAATCAAGGGCTGTCAAATTTTTTTTTTGTTTTGGTTTTTTATCACTGGTACCACCATTTCCCTTTCCATGGTTTATTTTAATTTTACATATGTCGGAGGGGCGCACCCCTATCCATTCTAATAATATCATATTTTTATTTTCAGTTTGTTAACCAATATTTTTCAAATATTTCATATCATAATGAGCTCTTCTAAAATATTTTCAGATAACTTTTTATAATCGTAATAGGTTTAAATATTTTTTATACTACAATTGATTGGGTATAACTTATCATTGTGAACTGTTCGTAATATAATTATACGTTTTATTCTATCATAGAGACTTCTTTATTTGATTTTGTAGAATTTAACTCGTTTTAGATATGCTTTGATTTTGCTAACGCTTTCCTCATTTTCACTCAGCATTTCAGCCTGAAAGCCTGTTTGGTTGAAATTTTCCAATTCATTATATCAGATTTGCCTTTGGATTCGAGGAGTATATGCTTCTCACCATCACCTCGCACACACATTTTGGGGAGGTGTAGACCTCGCAACTAATGTTCTTGGGATAACTCTTTGGTGGTGACTGACTTCACAAAACTTCTTCAAGCATTATTTTTTTGCTTGTTCTCTTCGGTTTGTTGCTGTCCTGACTTCTGCACATTTGGGTAAACTAGGTTTCCATTTGAAATGGATTGAAAATAATCGATAATAAATAATCAAAAAAAATAAATAAAATAAAGGGACCAAGGGGTAGAGCGAGCGGAACGGCCATAATGTCTGATTTAACCGAAGATTTGAATGAAGTACATTTTCTTCAAAATTAAAAGTTTATCATAATTACATTAAAAGCTATATATTTACGTTAAAAAAAATAAAGGCAATATAATCGTAAGTTATATACACCAAAAGACTAATTAGTTTGCATATAAATGTTTTAGCCAGCTATTTTCATAAGCATTGGCCATTTTCATGTATATTCCCTTCTCCATTTGTTGGCCTGCATTGTGAGAAACAACAGTCCTCTGAGGAAATTATGATCAGTTACTTACTCATCCATATAAAGTTAATGGTGACTTTACTGTTTACTAATGATTAATTTACTATTACACTCTCACTCATTTTTCGTATGATTAAATCATTTTGGTACTCTGTTACTGTTAATGTTTAATAATTTTTTCCTATACAAATTCGAACATTTTAATACAGCATGTAGTTGGAAACATTCCAGTCATAAGCCCATTTCAAGGTCAACATTGTTTAAGACAGACATTCGTTTCCTTTAACCTAAAACGAGAACAATAATGTCAAATTTCACGCTCCGGGTGCTGCGTAATTTTAAAATCCACAGGAAACTTTGAAGGTAATTAATTTTAAATTTGACATAGGTCTCGTGAAAGGCCAAGGTCCTAGACTTTGGTCCTTCTTGGATATAAATATTCTTTTATTAAATGATTTTTTTTAAGTACTAATAATCTCATTTTATCAAATATTAACATTAATTTGTTTTTACATTAAAAAGATACATATGTATCTTTAAAATATCTAGTGTAATTTTAAAATTACATGTTCACTTTATCGTTATTTATATTTTGTATCTGTTATTTATTGAAATTTTCAACTTCCCAACATTACGCATTTAGTAAATCTGCTGAATCAAAAATGTATTTACATGAAAAAAACCTGTTGAGAAACTACAAATAGTTAAATACTCAAATAAATTTCTACATCAGAAGTTCTCAGGTGTATACACTTTTCAGACGTCTCGGAGGGTAGGAATGGCCTAGGAAATAGAACTGGGAAGCAAGTTGTGAAACTATTGGAATTGAGTTGGTATATAGTTTATTATGAAAGAAATGGTATATGGTTTATGTCATCGCAGCAACGTCTATGTGAGATTAAATTCATTTGTGGATTAGTTTATTCTTTGACATTAAAGAGTATTTAGGATTTTACCAAGGAATTTGTACAATAACAATATATAAATACTAGAGATGGACGACTATGACTTTGGTCAACCGTTCTAGTCGGCCGACTAGTCGGTCATGCCGATCATTGCTTCCGTTGGAATTCGGGTGACATAAGCAATGTTTTTGGTTCTTCTTTCATTGCTTTATTACTGAACATGAAGCTACAGATATTTTTCATCTTATATTTTTCTTCTGTTTTTATAAAAGGGCTGTTGTATTTTTTTTTTTTACAAAATAGCTAACATGTAATTGTGATAAACATTTTTGTGAATTGCTAAATTAGCAATTTCCTTTTCGTGTTCCTATCTTAATATTAAATTTTAATTAAAAATTAGTATAAAAAAAAGGCGAAAAACCTAAACTATGCTTTAAAAAAGTTGGTTACGTAAGTTTTTTATTCAGTATAATATAAGTTTACGAATTTATTTTTTGTTAATATCATTACTCAATCAAGTTCGATAATTGATGTGTACTATTTGGGCTCTAAAAAAAATAAAATAATAATAGCAAGTTCATATCCTGGATTCAATAACTGACTATAAAGATGAATCTAAAATATTCAGTCCTTTAACAATCAGACACATTCTTGAGGAATGCCCATCATACGAAACTACTTCCAGCAGGAACGGTTTGAAAGCTTCCGACAATTCTTTGAGACATCAAATCCAGTACTGAAAAAATTATTGTATTCCTCCAACAATATAATTTATTTTAAAAAAAATTAATAAAAAAGAAGAATTAAGATATAGGGCATTGAAGACCTTGGATGTTTAGTGTCCAAAAAATAAATAAATCTAATCTAATCTAATATAAAAATTACTATTATTAAAGACCATGATTCCATTTCAATCAACCCATTTTTAAGCGTAGAAATACAAATGAATAAAAATGGACGACTAAAAAAGCACCTGATTAGTCGGATTCGGCGGCTAGTCGGCTTATCTCTAATAAATAACAATATGAAAATCTAAATTACCGGCCTCGAACTCAGGCTTGGGAAGCCTGATAGTCCAGTGCCTACTGTGAGCTACGATGCCCAAAATACGTAAATTTTAAATTAAAATTATATCGAAAAATGTATCCATAAATACTTGAATATAATAAGTAAAACTTAAATATTGAAAATCGAGAGCTTCTAAGAGTTGCTATTATTAGCCCAGTATTCCAGGAAGGTCCAAAAGATAGAGCGGAAGTACGTCATGAAGAGTGGCTCTGGAATCTGGGCCCTTGGGATGGAATGTTACCAGCCAGTTCGGTGGCAACCTCCTTCCTCTTCCAGCCTCCTCAACTTTTCCTTCTGAGGGTCCCTCCTGCGGCGTTCCTCTTTCAGGCAGTCCACAGCAACTGAGCTTTTGGTTATTTTAAACAAGAGATTGGTTAATATTTCTTACAATTCTTTCACAGGCGATTTATATTAAAATATATTAATATAGTAATCGGGATGATACTATTTCTCCGTACTTTTTTTTTATTTTTATACACCGCACATAAATGAACTTCACTGATTCACGAGGCGTTTATACTGACATTAAAACCAAGATTCTTTTGTCTCAAAACAATTTTATTCAAGTAGTAACCGTCCATAGGCCTTTTACACAAAGAAAAGCCTTTTTTAAAAAGCAAAACCATTTTATGACCTTACCACAGGCCGTACCGACTAAATAACAAATAAATAAGAATCTGAAAACTATAAAAAGATTATTTATCGTCCGTTGATATTATACACGGGGACGTTTAGACTTGTTAACTAATAGATTTGAATGATTTATAGCCGCCAATGATAATTGGGAGCCGAGAAAAAAATAAAATGTTAAAATCACGTTTTATTTTTTTTTTCAGCTCTCAGTCAAATAGGGAAATAATTTTTTTCATGTAATATTGTAGTTATGTATGCAATGCGAAATAAAAATAGTTTCATCAGGTTCAAAACACGACCCGGCTTCAGTTAAATATTAACGTCCTCGAATTGTATATAATAGTCGGTTTACTCAGATTTTAGTGTACAAAAATGATTTGGAAAAAACCAATATACCTCCTAACAGTAGGTGACGAATCTTATATAACAAAAAATATTCTCAATTAAAATTGGAATAAAAAAACTGTTGTCAAGTTTCGATCCTAGCAACATTTTAAAAAATTTTGCAAAACGTGACTTTTTCCATTCAAAGCTATATAGCTCCTAAACGGTAGGTCCTAGCAACAAATGTTATATAACGAAAACAAATTTCCATTAAATTTCTGATCAGGAAACTGTCTCAAAATTTCCGATTTGAGCAACCATAATACAGCTAGAGCGTGTTAAAATCTTACATTTCTGAATCTGAAAAAAACGCATCACAAGAAAACCATAGACTCCAGCCAAATGACATATCCATGCCGAAATATATGATATTACCATGCAAAAATATATTGAAAATACAGTGCAATTATACTTTTTAATTATACTCTTAGCTTACTAAAACGGTTTTTTTTTTTTTTTTTTATCATCTTAAGTGAATGGTCAAGATGACCTCGGTAAGAATTGGAAAGATAAGCGGATGTTTAGAGTACAGAGGGAGATAAGAGAGAGGTGCAGGGAATAGTGTAACAATGTGAGAGAGCTATAGCAAGCAGTTGTGCCTCCTTCACATCTGTCCTTCCAGTATTATACCATCTCTACCTCCAAGGTCTTCATATCCACCTTCTCTCCGGTTCCTGGCATTTCCTGTCCAGTCCAGTTCACGATTTGTCGATGCATAAATGTTTCATAATAACTAATGATACCCACATGTTATGTTAAATATTACATAGTGAAGGGCTAATAATAGATCTTATTGTTTGACCAATAAAAAGTAAAAGATATTAAGATTGGTAGTTGAAATATCTGAGAGATATTTCTCGACCTAAATAGATTTAGAGCTATCTTCTTTGGCCTTTCTAACCATATCCATAAAACCAAATTAATCTTCTTCATCCAATAAATTCTGTCTCCCTTTCTTCATTGCCTTCTTGATCACCACCATATATTCACTGCGATTCCTGTGTTCTTCGATTAATACTGGTGATTATTATTTTTTTTTAAATTACATGATATATATTTTCTCTTTCAAATTTTTATTCAAACCTTTTATTGGAGTAACAATAAGTTAATCTGCTCATATTTTAATTATACAGTGGGATACTAGCACTCAACAGTACCTCCTAGCATGGAATAAAAAAAAATTTATTTGACAAATCTCTCATCCAGCTTCTTTTAAGCCTTCTGAGAGTATTTCCAGGTATGTCAATCATGGCGATGCCATTAATGAGTATGTTATAATGTCCATGAAGTCTGTCGTAATATCGTCTATAAAGGTTATGTATATGTTCCTTTACTGTGCCTATTTTTTTGCAGTATTGAGGGGCGTATGGGTTTAAGTAAGTAGATGTATTTACTTTATCCATATAGGAATCTGCGTGAGCCTCATCCGTTCCTAGAATAAACAAAAGAGGTTACCCACAGTACATCAAGGTCCAGATTATTGTAAAGAGAAGGGCACGTAAGATATGGGAAACAGACAGACTTTCCTCAGACAGGCAAACATTTAATTAATTGAACAACGAAATAAAAAGACAAATAATGAAATTTAAACGGTCCAAATACGATTATTACTTATTGAATATCACGACAGACGACGGACGCTAAAAAAACTTTTAAACCATCAGGAGTTGACAACGCCTCTCAGAAAAGAAGGTGGGTCCTGGGCTGTGTCGGACAAAGAAAAGTCTGAACTCATTGCTTAACATTTTTTTTTTCTAAGCTATTTATTGAAATTCTCAAGTGTATACAATATAAAATAAAATACATCAAGTGAATGATATGATAATGCTCGTAATAACATATGTTATTACGTAATCAATTGCTTGTGAAGCAACTACCCATTGGTAGCACTTCAATAAGTTCTATATTAGCAAGTCCCGAGGTCACCTTCTTATCAGATGCCTCGGAGGGTTATCTGGAATAGAGTGGGGAGCAACTTGTGATACTAGTCGATTAGAATGGTTAAGGAGTCTGATACGAAAGGACAGATATCTGGTTTAGGCTAAATCAACAACAAAGTAAGGAGCATTGAGGATTGAGGATTGTAAGGATTGGATACTAGACGTATTGGATGGTTTAGTGAAGTGCCTAAGCTCAACTCCGTATGTCCAAATAGGTTTAATTATTGTCATTAAAATTAATCGGGAACTTTAATCGATTGTATATTAAATGTTGAAGAAGTCGAAAATAAGGAACAAAATTCAAATAATAAAAACATTAAATACAAAATATAATGTTTTTCTCCTTTTCTTGAACCCAATGAAATGTAATTCATTTTTTCATTAGTTTACTACAAATTATTAATTCTTTCGGTTTCTTTTTTCTTCATGTCTTCATTGAAAATTAATTAGAGAATACTAATAAGGTCTGAACGCTGATTCATCTCACACATGTATAGTTAAAAGGAGATACTCTGTATCTATATAAACAGGTCATATTAGATATAAAAACATTTGAAGAAAGCTGAAAAAAAACTATTCAACCAAATATCCGATACTAGTAACAATAATAATAACAATTAGTGGTGTTAAATCACTTTGAAAAAAAAGTGTGTTAACCGAAGTCATAAGGTCTAATCCGATCAGTGAAAAACTGATTCTCGGTCTGGAAAACGTTCGTGTTGCCGAAAGGTTGAAAAATAGGAGCAAGAAAAAAATGAGTACATAATGGTATATGTTGATCCTTATGTCAAAATTATATCTGTTCATTTTAATTTTCTATCTATCATAGATTTCAAAAGGATGAGCTTTTAACAAATTGCAGATGATTGGTATTCCTCTGATACTGTCTATTGTAATGCAGTGTCATCGGCAAATTCAGCATAGTTGTGGTGTGTTTTAACTACTGATAGGAAACTAGTTATATTACCTATGTAAAATGCAAATAAAAAACTTATGTTAATATACAACATTGTATGATTATGTTGATATTTTTTATATTGCCAATTTATTTAATAGAAAGGGTATGATATCTTACTGTCGTTATATTCTTTTGATGCATACAAACTACCTTAAAAAAACAACTAAACAACCACACAGATTATAAGCAATGTTCAGTATTAAGTATATGCTTTCGTCAATGACAAGTGCCTATAAACACTGTAAAAGTGTCTTAAATATTCAATACAGTGATTATAGTCAGCGAAAAGTTTGAAATGATAATATAATAATCGATAAAACTGTGATAGTCTATCCTACTCTAATTCTAATTCCATACTAAAATTGTTAGGCCAGAAATAGAGCAGTACTTAATTTAAATGATATATATAAATCACAAATTAAACTTTAGACCTATAGAATGAACAGTTCTTTTGTGACCATATTTATTTATTCAGGATCCTTGATTAATTCTTATCTTCTGCTGCTATTGTTGAAAGCATCTCCCTCCCCCTCTCCCATCAGAACTTCTTCATAACCCTGGCATAAAAATATCTTCCCTTTCCTTATCTTGTCCCTTGGTGTCCAATCTTCTTGTCCATTTGCCCTCTTTCATCCTAGCAACGTGGCTAGCACATTTCCATTTTAGCCCCTTTCTGACAAATTTTTTCTGATTTTTTTTTTTCTCTTAATAACGAGGATACTTCCCTCCACTCCAAATATTGCCGACATTGTGTCGCTTTTTCCCTTTCTTGATCCCTCTTTATTAGAAAAGGGATTTATAGGCCCCGCATGCTTGTAACTTATGTTTCCGTTTAGCTTTAGAATGAATTTTTAATCAAATATTTACCTATCAAATTAAAATGTGCCAATTGAGTAACCTGATTAAAACACATTTTAAAAGATGAGAGCACTTTCACACTAACTTAATTTAGAGTATTCAAAGTGAAGATATGCAGTAACTCTTTTATTTGTGATAAAGTTTTTTCACTCATCAACCCAGTCACTCAACGTTTATTTTAGGATTGATGAATTACTTACCACTTCTACTGGAATTTTTTCGAAAACTAGTTTCGAATGTTAAATATTCATCATCAGTTCTAAAAACACAGAGGATGGAAATTCAAATCATCAGCACTA